>CAJQZJ010009141.1:646046-725004 GCA_907164525.1 Lophiomys imhausi
TTATATTATATTATATTATATTATATTATATTATATTATATTATATTCCCTTAAAAACCTGCTTGCTTTCTAATGAGACAGAAAAGGCAGGGGGACTGGGAAGAAGAGAGGGAAGGGAAACCATAATCAGGATATATTATATGAGAAGAAAAATCTACTTCAAATAAAAGAAAAAATGTGAAAAATTTACACAATATAAGTATAAATTTGGATCAGATTTCACAAATTTAAACACTTATGTAAGAAGAAATTCCAGAGGAAGAAAAAGATGACCTGGATTGTATAGGAAGCACTGGAGTGTCAACTAACAACAGTTAAAAAATGAAAAACGAGCAGAGAGGGTAAAGGTTATCTACTTCCTAATGAACTTAGAAAGAAGCCCTACTTCTTGACTGGCAGTACTACACATGTCTTGAAACTTAATTGCATTCCCCCCATCATCTAGGTACAGTCAATGAACAATAAATAATAGAAGTAGAGAGTATCCTACTCTACGCATCAGAGTATGTTATGAAGTGATTGGTTAAGTTCCATGGGAGCCAGGTAATTTTATGACATGTAATTAATAAATCTTTGACAAATAGTTATTTCTCAAGAATTTCTTGGCATAAATATGAGAGCTACAAATGTGTCCTCATAAAAAAGATATGATCTTAGCAGGAGAAGGCTAGCCAGTCAGGCACCAAAAGCTTCACAGGGTGGTTCCTCCTTTAATGTACATGGCTTATCAAAAGAATACATCCTGATACCAGTGATGCTACTGTCCCAGAAATGATTATATATGTGCACATGCTGAGTCACACAGCTGAATTCATTAGAACTGCAGAGCGTAAGCTAAAAGACACACTTATTATTTGGAAAAAAAACTATGAAAGAGAACTACATCACTCTTTTTGGGGGGAGGTTTAAATATTTATTTATTACTTCAGGTTACATCTCCATCACAGTGTCTTCTTTCCACCCCTCCCAGTCCCGCCCTCCCACCCTCGACCCCCTTTCCCTTCCATCCTACTGCTCTGGAGTGAAGTGTCCCTACATAACAGTCCTCCGCCCCAGTTTAGCAGTCATATATCACTCTTTTCCCCAAATGAGTGCAAAATACACACGAAATGTCAGACTGTGTCATAGCAGTCACTAGTCATAAGGATAATTTAGAGGTGAATAGAGGGGGGAACTGAGGCTATGGAGTTGGAGTCTTTCATTGTTTGATGCAGTTTATTAAAATAATGTTTATTTTGCTAAATCATAGAATATGATTGGTATGCTTTGGCTATAAATTTTCCCTCTCCAGTTAGATATGGGATAATGTTTAGGATGGTTGTCATTGAGATGCTTAAAAGCATTTACAGTTAAGTTGACAAAATATCAAAACAAGATACCTGACTTGTACTTAATAAATCATAATATGTTTTGATTAATAGGCATTAAGTCTCCTGCTCTTGTCTTCTAGACTCATTCATTCATTTACTTACCCCACAGAGTTTTGATGGTTGGGGAGGGATAAAATAGGTAAGCTGACACTAAAAATGCTTATTTCTAGGGATGGTAAGAACACTTCAAAGTGTCTGTCAGTGATTTTATAAAATAAAATATGAATTTACAAAAGATAAAATATAACAAAGAAAAATCACATTATCTCTCTACATATAAAATAACAGTTTTATTCATCACCTAAAGGAGGTGAGACTCTAAACAAAACCATACTCAGTCAAAATTCTTGGCTAAGTATTCTGTGTGCTTGATTAGGATGTGGGGGGGGGATCTCCATTTGAATACACCACCTACAAGAATTCAAATGCAAATGAGCTGTAGAGAATGCCATACATAAATTGTATGTATTAAGCAAGGTAGGTAGGTGAACCTGCTTGGAGGAGGAGGAGGAAGAGGAGGAGGAGGATGATAGATAGCCCTTCCTCTTACAAAACTTTGACCTTTGTCAGAAGCACAATCCTGAACCTACCAGTACTAAGGCATGGCTGTTACCAGTGTCAACTGCTAGCACTTTTGACCTTAACTCCTTTTTAAATGTGAGTTTTCCCCTGGGACCATTTATATGGGGATAGATATGTGTTCAACTAGAGTATGCTACAGCCTATCCAAAAAGATTTTAACATTTCTATTATTTATGATTAATCTGTTTATTTGTATTTCTTTCTTCTCTCTCTTTATTATAGCTGTACTATTTTTGAAGATGTGTGTAGTTTAGTGATAGAAAAACAGATTCATTGTCACTAATATTTTTTAAAATGTCATCTTATTACAAATAAGGCTGCTATGAACAAAGACGAGGAAACATCCTTGTGATTCGGTGAGGAATCATTTGTATGTATACCCAGAAGTGGTATGGCTGGGTCTTGAGGCAGAGCTATTCCAAGTTTTCTAAGATATCGCCAGACTGATTTCCACAGTGGTTGTACAAGTTTGCACTCCCACCAGCAATGGAGGAGTGTTCCCCTTTCTTCACACCCTCACCAGCATGTGCTGTCATCTGAGTTTTTGGTCTTAGTTAGCCATTCTGACAAGTGTGAGATGGAATCTCAGAATCGTCTTGAGTTGCATTTCTCTGATAATTAAAGATGCTGAGCATTTCTTCAAGTGTCTCTCAGCCATTAGGGATTCCTCCCTTGTGAATTATCTGTTTAGCTCTGTTCCCCATTTTTTTTATTGGATTATTTGATTTCTTGGCATTTAATTTCTTGAGTTCTTTGTAAATTTTGGATATTAGCCCTTGTCAGATGTGGGGTTGGTGAAGATTCTTCTCCCAGTCTGTAGGCTGCCGTTTTGTTTGAATGACAGTGTCTTTTGCCTTACAGAAGATTTTCAGTTTCATGAGGTCCCATTTATTGATTGTTGGTCGTAGATCCTGAGCTGTTGGTGTTCTGTTCAGGAAGTTGTCACCTGTGCCAATAAGTTCAAGAGTTTTTCCCGACTTTCTCTTCTAATAGGTTTAGTGTGTCAGGCCTTATGTTATGGTCTTTGATCCACTTAAACTTAAGTTTTGTACAAGGTAATCAGTACTAATTTCATTCTTTTACATGTCAACATCTAGTTATACCAGCACCATTTGTTGAAGATGCTGTCTTTTTCCCATTGTACAGTTTTGGCTTTTTTGTCAAAAATTAAGTGACCATAGGTGTGTGGGTTCATTTCTGGGTCTTCAATTCAATTCTATTGATCCACTGGTCTGTTTCTATACCAGTACCATACTGTTTTTATTACTATTGCTCTGTTGTACAACTTGAAATCTGGGATGGTGATGCCTCCAGATGATTTTTTTTAATTGTACAGGATTGATTTAGCTATTCTCAGTTTTTTTGTTAGTCCATATAAAATTGAGAATTGCTTTTTCCAGGTCTATAAAGAATTGTGATGGTATTTTGATAGGATTGAATTGAATCTATATATTACTTTTGGCAGGATGGCCGTTTTTATTATGTTGATCATACTTATCTATGAGCCTGAAAGATCTTTTGGATTTTAGCCATATAGTATAGAATAACTATACTACAGGCAATGCACCAAAGGGAACGTGAACATAGATTTTTTTCCTGTCAATGATACTCTTTGCCCTAGTGATGCTGCCTTGTAGGCCCCCAGTGTATGAGGAGGCTCTTGGCCCTCATATGACTGCTGAACTGGGGTGGGGGACATATATATACGGACACTCCACTCTGGAGGAGTGGGATGGAAGAGTTAGGGGGTAGAGGGTGGGAGGGCGGGACTGGGAGGGGTGGAAAGAGGGTAGGGTGATGGAGATATAACCTGAAGTAATAAATAAACATAAAAAAATGCCAGTTTCAACATAAAAAAGTCATCTTATTAGAAAGTCTTAAAGTAACCCTTTATTTTACAAATTACAAGCATTACCGATTTTGCTTTATATAAAGGATGGAGAAATGAAATTTTAACATGTAATTTAAAGTTCTTTCCACTAGCCAAAGTGTGCTAATTAAGCATCTATATGCCTGAACATATACGTACATTTATATCTATGCTATTATTGACCCCTATCTGATTTTTAGGATACAAAATAAATTAAATTACCCAATAATAAAGGAATCAAATCCAACTTCACGAGATAGAGTACTACTGTAAAGAAAATTTGTCTCAAAGGCATTGTATTTCATATTTAATTTTTCAAAATTCCCATTAATTTCTGTTGTGTTATATGAATGAGACTTAAGCTTTTAACTTTGAATTATAACCAAGATGTAATTATGACCCTTTTAGGCAAAGTAATATGCTAAGATAAGCCTTTTAGCATGGTAAGACAGCCATGAATTTGAGGCCAGCAAGATTCCTCACTCAAAAAAAAGGGAAGAAACCCAAAGTTTTTGGTGTGGAAAAAGCAATCAAGCAAATAAAGAAAGAAAGAGACAAACTTTGTCAGAGCAAATGACATGTTTGGTCCAAGATACAAATGTTTCTTAAACAATTTTCTGGGTTGTGATAGGAGTCATTGAAAGAGATATACATTTCTTCCTAAATACAGAAATACATTTCTTCTAAATATTGCTTCTTAATTCACATTTTCATCTATGATCCCTTTACAACTCTAATATCATCAGGTTGTAGAAAAAAAACAAAACAAATAATTGAAATTCTAGAGACCAGAGGCTAGGTACTATTTTATATTTCATAAAGTTAAGGAAGATGTTTCAACTCAGTTCATTTTTATCAAGATCAATATGATGATTGAACAATCTAACTATATTGAATATTATATTAGTACTCATTGTTACATTAATACTTATAGGAATATCATAAACACTACTAAATAGAATATATAATATTGAATTACATATTGAATATTTATTAAAATAGCAAGCTTATGTAAGAAGGGTGAAAAATTGTTACCAAAATTGCTTCTGTGCAAGCAAAACAATACAAAGAATTCCTCAAATTATTAAAATACAAGTCAAAATGGAAAATCTTTTGAGGACTAGTTCAAACTTTAATGGACCTTTTGAAAAGCTCTAGGAAGCCCAATATTGTTGTTATTAGTGTTGATTTGTTGTTGAAAGTCACGATAAGTATTGTTTAGGAATCCAAAGCTATGAGTCATTTCAAACAAGTGCACTAATCTCTGCCATCATGCCATCAATCAGAACAAAACATGTTTGAATCTTTCAACAAAGCCTAAATGAATGTGGAGTAGTGATTAAGTTCTTCTTGTTCCAACAAGCTGAGAGTCACCTTCTTTACTCCACATTTGTTTGTACAATTGGCATGAAATTCCCTACTCAACTGAAATGGATCTTAGGCTTTAGACAAATATAGATAATAGCTTTGTTTCTGAAAGAATGTCAGGGTAAAAGCAAACAGAAATGCCTGCACAGTGCTGGCAGCTTAGGTTCTGCACATTTACAAAAAGACACAGAAGGCTGCAGCACATGGACCTCTATTGTGTGTTGTTCATGTGGAATTTAGAGCTAAAGTGTCTTCACCTTCATCCTTTTTAGGCATGCATCTCTACCTTCTTTAAGGAAGAAGTTAAATGCTTTCTAGATCTACAATCAAATTGATTGCTCCCAAAGTTTACTACAGGTCAAACTCCTTTGACATGTGGGTGAATTTGCTCTACTACACTCCCTCTGGTCTTATGTAAAGAATTGGATTGCATCTCAACTGAGTCAGTCACATGCTTACCTGCACACTACATGGGTGATGCCAGGACATTCATATGTTGTTTCTGTGGATTCTCATCATGTTGTTGTTGGATTGGGAAGAGAGATCATGTTACCTCTGATTTTGTCCAATAGGATTCGGAATACATTCTGTTTTCCCATTTGAAGCACTGGTATGAAAATGTTGCTGATTCCTTCCAACAATGACAGACACAAACTGCAAAACGTAGTGACTCAGTCAAACTGATTACTTGGCATCATGTAGACCACTATTTCCCAACCTACAAATGTATCATGCATTTGGTGTGCCAGGGAGACGCCTTGGGCGTGTCATGGTCCAAGATTTCCTCATTTCCACCGGCTTCCTGTTTGTCACTTCTCTAGCTTCTAACTGTCACTGCAGCCGTATCTCACTCTTCAGCCTGATGTCAACAGCAAAAGTTCAGAAGTGCTCTGGACAGAGGAAGCTCACCTAACGAGGTAAGATGGAGATTCATTGGAGCCAGAAGGCAGATGAGAGTGGTCCTCAGGTGCAAGGGCTCTGCAGGGAGGTAGTCTGCATGCCCATCCTAGACCTGTCACCTGTTGGCTCTATGGCCTTGAGCCGATCGTAAGTCTCTCCAAGGCTTTGCTTTGCTATTTGTGAGGATACTATTAGTAACAAATTTATGGAGCTTTTTATATTTAAGTAACATGACTTAAACATTGCAGACTGCATCTAAGAAGTTTTCAATAGATACTATTACTAGTTCTAATTTTTTAAAATTATATACAACATCTACACATAGGAATTTAAAGTAGATGAAGTGTGTATGGAAAACTGTATGCCTAAAAATAAGCTGTGCTTTTAAAATTTAGACATTAATTGGATATGGTAATGGATTTCTGGTATCAACCACTTGCTTATTCTAACAATAAGGAAAACAGTAGAAAACTTTATAAGGCATTTACATTGTAGTGTATTAGGTCTACTATGTCACTTGGTCACACTGTGAGAAAAAGTCATGATGTTATTATCTTAATTCTACTAAGAAAGAACTAAGACACAACGCAATAAGGGCCCTCCCCCACAGTCAGGAAGCTTGTTTGTGAAGAGGTTGAACTTCAATTGCAGCAGCTGAGAGATGAGATCATTTGCGCAGATGGTGTTGGCTTGTCTTTGAAGATGTGATCCTTTAAACAATGGCAATGGAGTGTGACTGCATGTGGAAATGTGAAAGACTGGATTTTGGGAAACGTGCATGGGAAAGTGTCACATCCCTAGAAACTGACTGCAATTTTGATGACTCATTGAAAACTCAATTTGTTCATTGTTCCTGTTTGTTTTCTGGGATGAAAGGCAGGGATCTAGACGACTGCACTGTTTAATTTGCCAGGATGTCAAAACTTGTGTTCTGAACTAAGAGCTGAACAAAGACAAGGTCATCCAAAAACCTTATTTAAAATAAAACTTGAACGGCCTCCCAATTGAGTTAAGTTCACTCTATTAAATGACTAACACTCTAAGTAACTTTCACTGTGTTGTTTCTTCCATAAAGCACCAGCTTTGTCTGCTGTAACTAAAGTTTTAAACAGGGTACTATTTTAATTTTAGTCACCAACATAAATGGATAAGATTAACCCATAAACATTAAATGTTTTACGCCAGGCATGCCTATGATGTGGCTATTTTTAACAACAGCTTGTTTGATGCATGGAACTTTAAGTACTGGATTCTTGGATTTGGAAAATAAAGTGAATCCTGAAGTGTGGATGAATGCTGTAAGTCTTGGTATAGTCCAAAACAACTTAATAAAATGAATTAGTGGGTGGTAGGATTGTAAAAGGCTCAGCCTTGTTATAATAAAAATCTTAGATAAGAGAAATAGTTTGTGACATTTTGTGTTAGGCTGGTAAATTGGCTCCTTTGACTGAATTACTGATTCTTTATAGTCACAAAAGGCAGAACATAGCTTGTCTTTTATATACATCAATCCCACTTTTAAATTCATACTTCAAAAGCCATTTGGATAATTCATGACAGAATTCTGCTGGCATGGAATTTTACCATCTCTAAATTCTAGAGAAGAATCAAAGACGTAACAAAGAAATATAACCTTGTCAAAAAAAAATCAATGCTAAACATCCACCCTAATATTTTAGTAGCTACCTTCTAGCACTTTGTTTATTTTTATGAAGACTTTATGTAATTAATTTTACAACTACCTATGACTATAGATTTCATTTTGCCTCATTCTTTCTGATGTCAGCTGAGAGGAGGAGTCGCAAATAACTCTATGTCCACTACAGAGTGAAATCATCATCTACAATGGCTACCCCAGTGAAGAGTATGAAGTCATCACTGCAGATGGGTACATTCTCTCCATCAACAGGATTCCCCACGGAAGAGCACAGACTAGGCAGACAGGTACAGGAGCTATATCTCCTGGGGAGAAACATACATGATTAAAACCTCACGCTGACTTTTCATTGGGAGAGAGACAGAGCTGTCCAAATGGGTTTGAGTTACTGTAGTGATCTTTTAATGGCTAACTAGGAGACTCATTCTTTTCCTTCTACTTCTCTAAAGACGACTCAAAGGGTAAGACATCTTTTTGAGGTTAATCATGCTTGTTTCTTAGGTGTAAATGCCAAAATGGAACGTACTTTGATTAACTCATTACTAGCCTCTCGGAAAAGCCAGTTTCCTTGCTGTTAGAAGGAGGTTTGCTAGAGCGAATGAAGTTGACTCCAATGGAGAGTCAATGAGTCTTCTCTCTTCCTACGGGGTGGGATGACAGTACTTTTTTGAAACTTTCTCTACGAATGCAGACTAACATTCAGGCAGCCATGATCATAGAGACAGTTTGTGGAATGAAACAGCAGGGTGTTGGTAAGGCCCATATTCTAGAATGAGGACTCGAACATGCAAAAGTATGGAAATTACACCTACACGGGAAAGTTACCTGCACCGAGCCTGGGCAGAGGGTGAAATAAGTGGGAACAAAAAATTTTCCAAGGATCAGGGGGAAACTATTCATTGGCACCTGCTTACCATGTTGGTCCTGCGGCCTCTTTCCCACCACCCATATACAGTGACAACACAAACCATCAGAATCACAGAGTTCTACATTTTGCCCCTCTAAGAGGAAAACATATAATTCAAGGCTTCTCAAAGTGGCATGCTGGCAGTTCTCTTGTACAAAATAGAGCTTTCGCAGTTAGATTTAAACGTCATGTAACCAATGAACACATGTTAATGGAAGATCTATTCTAGGAGACAGTTATACTAAAAATAAGGCTCTGTTACCTTCCTTTTCAATTAGAAGAACATTCTGGGTCTTGTTTATTTTTGGTTTTTGTCTTCATTAAATCAGGCAACAAACTTGAGAGAGAAAAAGCAACAGAGAGAGGAATTTTATAAGGATAAATTTTAGGAGAGAGAAGTTTGGAAAGGCATGGAGTTCAAAGCCACTTGTTACCTGTGTTGTTTTAAATCCTTGTATCACTTAAAACTCTCAGCAACACTGACCATCTTTATTTAAAGACGATGACACTGGGCCTCTGAAACAGGTACAAAGTCGCTCAAGTAACAGGTGACAAAATCAGAATTTAAATTTGGGCAGCCTAACTCCAGGACCTGTATTTTTACCCATTAAATCATGGTGCTAGTTTTTGTTCTTATTATTTTGTTTTATTTTAATCAACAGTCCTAGTTCCTCTCATTTCATTCCCTCATGAACTTGGTGCAGGGCAGAAGGATGGCAAACTTATTCCACTTTCATTGTTTGCAAATGCTCCCCAGTGAGCAAAAGCTGTGGAACAGGGTGAAAGTTCAGCAAGGAACTAGTCTGTGCCTACTTCCATGTACCTCTTCTTCCACCCTAAAACTGATATAGAGCTCTATTAACTATCAAAAATATGCATCATTGTAAGCCACTTCCAAGATATGCACGCAGATGCTAATCAACATAGAATGAGATTGTGCATTAATAAATCCAATCTAAATACCATGAGGAAAAATTGTTTAATGCACCTAAATTAACTAAACACAGTTCAAAAACACAGTGCAGTGGGGTGCTTTGCACTTGTGATCTCGTGGCTGTGTAGGAGGAGAAACTCAAATGCTGCCTGTGCAGCATCTAGAAAGAGTATCACATCGCTCCTGCTAGCCCAAGAGAAACTTACAATCACAATGGAAGCATGGTTTATATTGAACATGGATGGATTTGTACCATGGTGCAGTTGAAAAGCTGCAAGACAAACCATCATAAAGTGGTGACTATAAATACATGCATAGAACAGAGTAGTCACAGATGTGTGCTTTGACATGTAACACAGTTTTAAGTTCCTGCTCCTAAACTTCCTACAAAGACCATTTATGAAAATTACTTAATTATCTAAAGCTTAGTTTGCACATCTGCAAAATGTTCCTCAACCCAGAAACTATTTTTAAATTGCCCTAAGAAGTCAAGATTCCTGATGCATCTACACCAGTCAGCTCAACACCGTGATATGGTATGAGCTGCAATAGCATGTTATGAATATAATACCCTACACCAATACACTAGTGACAAGAGGAGAAAGGAATGCTGTCTCTCTCTCTCTCTCTCTCTCTGTGTGTGTGTGTGTGTGTGTGTGTAGTGTGTGGTATGTGAGGTGTGATGTTTCTATAATATTCCTGGCTGTAAATTTCTCTTGCTTTCTCTCTTCCAGGTCCCCGGCCAGTTGTGTATATGCAGCATGCCTTGTTTGCAGACAATGCCTACTGGCTTGAGAATTTCGCCAATGGAAGCCTCGGGTTCCTTCTAGCCGATGCAGGTTATGACGTGTGGATGGGAAACAGTCGGGGAAACACCTGGTCAAGAAGACACAAAACTCTCTCAGTAAATGAAGATAAATTCTGGGCTTTTAGGTAAACCATATCTAAGTAAAATCTCTGGAAAATTGTAGGCAGTTCCTTTAAATGTAAATTTGCAAATATGATATAGTACTTTGGGTCATGAAACTCCTATGGTTTCTAATACATCCAAAGGAAAAAGCACAAAGAAGATTTAATTCTACTGGTATTTTATGCAAATATTTTCTCTTAGGCAATCCATTTTGCAAGAATGATGTATATATGTTATATTCATTTAAAGAAACTATAACTGAGATTATAATCCATATTTCCAGGTGTGGTGGTTCACACTTGTAATGTTAGACTGGGGAGGTAGGAGGATTTCCATGAGTTAGAAGCTAGCCTGGGTTATATTGTAAATTCCAGACCAGTTATAGTTAGTTAGGTCTTTATATATATATACACATATATATATATAATGATTTTTTAAAAAGATTTATTTATGTAACATATGAGAGCTCTATCTGCATGTATGAAGAGGGCATCAGATCACATTGTGGATGGTTATGAGCCATGTGGTTGCTAGGAATTGAACTCAGGACCTCTGAAAGAGCAGACAGTGCTCTTTTTTTTTAATTCTTTTTAATCCCTGAGAGATGAGAAGTGATGACACTCATTTGAGATTGGATGCTGAGTTTACAGTGGGTATAAGCTTCAACCCTAGAAGATTTTGGAGGCTAATATTAGAGGGCACTGTTGGTGGCAGAGCGAGTACAGAGTGAGAGGAACCAGTCTGTAGGAAGGAGCACGGGCTCAGTCATCCCATTCATCATCCTCTTCCTCATCACCGGTCTGATTCTCCCCTTCATCTGAGGAATGGAGGACTCAAAAGCAGTTTGGGGCAGTTCTTAGCAAATCCACTTTCACTCAGGGCACCAACTAGGCCCTCTGTTCGCTGAATAGCAGCTGGTTGATGTACTGAGTTCTCAGTAGCTCCAGGGATCTTGTTCAGTTGAATTCCGTGTCTAATTTGATCCAAAAGTGCGCCCTGGCTCCCACTAGGTGGTGGGAATCCTCCAGACATCAGAGTAGGAGGAAGTGGGGGAGGGGCTGGTCCACTCCCAGGGCAAGGTGCAGGTGGTGGCGGTGGTGGCGGTCGTGGTGGTGGTGGTGGAGGCGCTGGTGGTCCCCCAGCCCCAGGTAGTGGAGGTGGTGGTGATCCAGATAGTCCTGTGGCTGGACGGGGTGGTGTTGGAGGGCCTCCTCGGCCTGGAGGAGGGGGGCCACGGGATGGTGGTGGGGGCAGAGCACCCTCCACAGGTACAGGGGGCAGTGGACCACAGCGACCCTTACTACTCCCCAAAATAGGAGGTCACAGGGGCTGGTTACTTCCTTCTCGGCATGGTGGCGGTGGTGGTGGGAGCGGATCTTGGCACCTCATCTCCTGCGGGACAGCCTCTAACCCACCCTGGTCCTCGATGAAGTTATAAATAAGCTTAGAGGTCTCTGAGTCAGTGAGCTAGGCCTCGCTGATTCCTGCCCTGGAGAACAGGCTCTGTAGATCTGGGTCTAGGTTGTTCACGTCAAATCCGTTCTGGGTATCCCAGCCGACATGGCTGACATGTTTGAATCCACTTGGTGCACCGATATCAGCTTTACTGATCTTTTTCCCTGGGCGTTTTTTATCCGTTGGTCCAGGGCCAGGTGCAGGGAGCCCACAGTATCGTGAACTTGTGATGTCAGGGTTCTTAAAGTCGACTGTCACAAGTCCTAGAGATAGTGAACCATCTGATTGGCCCCCATGGTCTCTTCCTGGATGTGGGGGCCGAGGTGGAGGCCCTCCTCTTCTCTCTTCATTGGTTGGTGCTGGTGGTGGTAGCTGGCGTCTTTCTCCACTTTGCCTCTGGTTCCTTTTCTGTATCTTCTCTTGCACCAAGGACCAGAAGGCCTGGGCTTCACTCTCATCCGCAGAGTTCAGCCCTACTTGGCAGTCATCTCCCGCAAAGGTGTGGAAGAAAAGGGTGGGAGTGAAGTAAACCAGCTGTGAGTAGAGCTCTTTTTCCCAGAGCAGCCGGCCAGGCTGGAGTGGAACAGGGTAGGAGACATGCTGACCCAGACAGTGCTCTTAACAGCTAAGCCATCTCTCTAGCCCCAGTTAGGTCATTTTTAAAACAACATGACTGTAACTCAAATAAATAAATAGAGAGCAACAAGAAAAAAAAAAGAGACAAATAGTATATGGAAGAGAGAAAGATTACATACCATACCATTTAAAGAAATCCTCCACTATGACTTTTTAAAAATGTTAATGAACAGTTAAGAATTTTTTGTTATTCTGACAATTTATTTCAGTAAAACTATCTTGTGCTGTTAGTAGAGGACAGGCTTGTCTCTCATAGACGTCCATTCCGAAGGTCCTAAGCATCAAGCTGCCTTGCATCCTGCTGTTAGAATAGAGAGCACATCATTTTTATACCAAGAAATAGTCATCAATCCCTGACTAGGCTTAGAAGAGAAAAGGAAAGGAACACATTTTCATGGTTACAGCTGTGTTGATGGAGCAAAATCAGAGAAACACTTTGTATCTCTAATCTTTGGCAGGAAGTTTGGGGCTGTTTCCCTGTCACAACATTTCTCTCACATTTGGTTCCATCGATTTATTGGTCCCCTCTTGTGGGAAATGTAGGAAAATCCTACATTCACCTAGAATCCATACAGGAGAACAAAAAGAATATATGTGCCAGGGGCTCCCTGTTCATTTCCTAAGTAGACCTACTTGCAGCCATGACATTTAAATAACTTATCAAATGTTACTCAGCTAGCAAATGATAGAATCATGAATGACAACAGTGATGAGTCATCAACCATAAAATAATCTAAAGCAAAAAAAGAGAATGAAAACAAGAAATGAGAGTAAAAAGGAGTATGAAAAGTGAGAAGGCAGAACTTGAAAGAATATGCTTTAGTCCTACAGCCATTTCTGCTGTCAGAAACTAAACAATAAATTCATAAAAAGTTGCAGTAGTCTACATGTAACTGGGTACAAAATGATACACACACCAAACAAGTAGGTAACACAGAATTTCTATGTGAAAAAAGAATTAAGCAAGTGCCTGAGTTTTAGAACTATAGTTGTATGTATTTATATGTCGTTTAATTTTACAGCTTTGATGAAATGGCCAAGTATGACCTCCCAAGTATAATAGATTTCATTGTAAATAAAACAGGTCAGGAGAAGTTATACTTTATTGGACATTCGCTTGGCACTACAATAGGTATGTTGACAAGTGCTTGTATTGTCACACCTTTAAACTGGAATGAATTAATTGCTTGTTATTTATAATGCCCTTCAATCTCTGTCCTGTGTAAGATAACCCTTCTGTCCTGTGTTATCTGTGAATCAGTAGTCCAGATGTCGAGTATGAAGGTCTATCCAATCCTTCCCTTATTTTGGGTTACAGTCACACACATTTCATGGTGATGTAAGTTTGCAGAAATAGTTCATATCCAAACTTCAGTGAGATAATTCTAAAGATAAGGTCTTCAGATGCCCTTTTAAGCTGAGAGGACAAATTGGAAAAAGAGTAGAATCCATATCAATCACACAATCCAGGTGCAATTCAAATATATTAAAAGGGAGGGCTCAAATGTAATTTGAGCAAATGGAACTACTTGGTCACATCTGTTTGTGAGTTGAAAGACAAAAACTAACTCTAATAAATCAAGTAGCCTTATTTATCTACATGATTTAATATTTACAAAATAGCTAGCTATAAGATGAAGAAAATTGAAATATTTTAAGTTATTCTCTATTTTTAAATGTAGATATTATTATTTCCTAGATAGCTAGTTGTTTTTTTTTTTTTTTTTTTTTTTTTTCTGCAATGCTGGGCCTAGAATTCAGGGCCTCAGACATTCCAGCCAAGGGTTCTACCAATGAGAAATCAATACTCTTGTTCCAAATGAAAGTTTAAATAAAATGATACTGATAGAGATTTGAATTTGTTACAAATTCAATATGCCATTGAAGTTTCCAATTTTAGGAGACTCAGTCAAGATCTGACATTTTAGGTTGGGTAAAACTGTAAGAAACAATAAATCTTGTAATATTTCCATATATTGCATACATATATCTATTACCACCATCACTATTAATCATCAAATGAGATGTTGCTCTGTTCTTTATGCTGATAGGCATTTTACCAGCCTGGGAGAGGAAGTGAGCAGAAGAGAACACAGATCAAAAGATTATCAATGTACCAATAAGAAAAACAAAAGAAGCCAGACAATTACATCATAATTATATCATATCTAGTACTTCCTGACCATCTGCTATGTTTAGGATCTGTGTTCAGTACTTTTCCTCCTTTGGTCTCCCAAACAACAGAACATAGATTGAGAGCAGGTTGGTTGTCCCACCAATGAGATGCATCGCCAGTAGGGACACAGTATAATGGAGGGAAGGTCTGAGGAAAGTAGACAGGACTTACATTCTTATTGACCTGCAAAGAAGATACAGTAAATGAGACCATCATGCCCTGTTACATTTGAGCTTGAGCATGTCTCATTGAAGATTCGTTGGATTTGGTGGAGAAACTTTTTTAAGGCGGAAGAAGGATCCATTGCTTGGAGGACGTTTCTTAACACTGAATCTAGCATGTGAATGTCCATAAAATGTATTGTCAGTGTGCAACCAAAGAACTCACATCCACACATTTCCAAACATCTTCTCGGAAGGCAGGCTGTCTATCTGGCACAGAGTCAGTTGCTCAGCTGATTTCCATGATCCAAACAGTGTTAACTTTTCAGTAAATATTTCTATGTGTGTTTGTGAGTACTTCTCCAGCAGAGACCCCAAAAAGCATCTTGGGAAAGTAAACTCCCAGATACCCACTGTAGCTTTCTTGGGTGCTATGCTGATCCCTACCCTTATCCTCACAAGGATATAAATGGGTTCTATGCCACTGCTGAAAACCAGGCAGAGCAAATGGAGACATCTAAGCCTTACTAGCTTCACTGTGGATCCAAGGGAAACATCTTCACTTTGGGAAGTTGGAAATGGTGTTTGGAGGGGGTGGGGCGGGGACATGAATATCCAGGAAGTCACCAGGGACAATGACATGAAATCTTATTCAATGGCAGACAAGAAAGCTTGTGGAATACCTGCAAACAATTGTAGAAAGAACTGCTTTATTTGTGTGCTGTGAACTGTCTTTAGTTCTAGAAGCTCTGCAGTGTACCAAGCATCTTAGGATTGAGGGTAACTAATGTGCTTCAGCACTTAGGAAATGAGGTTTCTATAGTTCACCAAGTGGTAACTACTTTGCCAGATTGACCCTCACCCACCAGCTAATACCATTCCCCCTAAGTAAGTTAAGTTGTCTAGCACTAGTATGAGAGAACGTTATGGATTTGTGACTAGCTAGACCTTAAGTCAGATTATCTTGGCAGAACAACTCAGAGTCTTTCCAATTTATCCCCAAGATCACTGCAGCAGGAAGACAAAGTACAACAATGCAGAAACCCACTTACTTCCACTGATTAAAAGTTTACATAAGTACATCGAAGTTTTATGAGATTTTCTTGTCTCCTATTCTTCCAGGGTTTATAGCCTTTTCCACCATGCCTGAACTGGCACAAAGAATCAAAATGAATTTTGCCTTGGGCCCTACGATCTCATGGAAATATCCCACAAGCATTTTTACCAGTTTTTTTCTACTTCCAAAGTCCATAATCAAGGTAGGCTCCTCATTTTGCCAAATTTTATCTCAAGATCTCATCTTGTATTATAGATCCTTATTATTATTATTCTATTCTCTTTTAAAGAATTATTCATTTATTCAAGTTACATCTTGATCACAGCAGCCCCCACTCTCCTCCCCTACTTGTCCCACCTTTTCAGCTTCTTCCCCCTCTCCTTCCTCTCTCCCTCCTCTCCTCCTCAGATGAGGGGTGTCCCCTTATTATTTTTTTATTCTATATAATATAGAAATAGAAATTTTAGACAAAAATTCATAGAAATCAGAGTCCATGAGGGTGTACTTGAGTGTGCATGTGTGCCTGTGTGTATATTTGTGTCATAGTATCTGGAGGTCCCATATACAATTTACTATATTAAGTCACTTACGGAGAGGCACGCATAGACTTTCAGCCGAGCTGAGTTCTACACTGTTTGTCTACTCACACATTTTAATGGTCTGTATAGATGAGCAGGTCAATGTGTTCATAATGTCCAATTGGAAGACATTCTTAAAATTATATATGAGTATGAATGTCTTGGTTTGACTTCAGAAAATTTTCAATAATTTACAGTTTTTCATGTAAGACCTACTCTAATCTATTAAGCCATCTAGATTTATTCTAGCACCTCAATATCTTACAGTTCAGGTGTTATTCATTTAAATACTTGTTGGCAATTTCTAAGCCGTAAAATAGTTGTTCAATTAACAATGGTGGATTTGGAATTTTATTCAGAGAAGAGTTGTTTTGGTTTTATCTTCTGTCGGTTTTAGTTTCTCTTTGCACTGGCCACAAATTGTGTGTCTTGAAGCATAACAATAATAGTTTGTTGGCATTGTTCTTTGAGTTTGGAATGAAGGTAAAAATGAATTTGTGCTAAAATGAATCCAGAAAGCCAGTTAGACAATCACAATGATTCTTATAAAAAGAAGACAAGACACTGCCTTGTGATGGAGTTGTAGGAATGAAAGGAAATATTAGTGAGCTTACACACAAAAGATATTTTCCTACAGCCAAATGACCAGTCACACACCAGTTCATTGCCTTGTTTACTTGGAGCAGAGGTAATATAACAAGTATCTATTTCAAAATGTGTTGTAATTAGTTAGTTTTGACTACTACCTATATCTGGGCAGGGTTGATTGAATAAATTTGTTCCTAGTCTGTCTGTTCATCTGCCTTCCTTCCTTCCTTCCTTCCTTCCTTCTTTCTTTTGCTTTCTTTTCTTGATTTTTTTGAGACATCCCCCCCCAAATTAGTACAACAATCATTGAACTCACAGCAATCTTCCTGTTTCAAACTCCTGTGCCACCACACTCAGCTAAGTAAATTAGTCTCTTAAATAAAATTTGGGATACCTTCATCTATAAATGCATCAGTTTTGTAAAATGCATTGCTCTTTTTTCATACATCAGATGTGAATCCAATAATGTTTCTGTCTTATCACTGTGTGCATTCCTATTGTCAGAAGTGCCCTGCTTCTTTAAGACCTAATTCTCTGAATCCCTCACCTGATTTTCTATGCATTTCTTAAACTCCACTGGAGATCTGCCCAAGCTTACATTCATCAGCCCTAGATATTTTAACACGTTGTCCTTGTGGCCCAATCATGTATTTGATGTCCAGTGCTAACTTCTCTTTCGTATTTCATTTGGTATTTTTTGTCATAAAGACTGGTTAGTTTAAGATAGTAATACATAGCCAATGTGTACATGAAAAATATGGATAAAACCCATGTTTCCTTCCTTTTCAGTGTAATATTTCATCTTAAAGTGAAAACCTCTTTCGTCTTTCTTACCACTGGGTGAGAACTTGCCAGTCACTGGTTAGACAGATTACTTCTCCATAGTGAAGACCCCCTGTAATCTGGAGAAGTGAGCTTGGGGTCACAGACTGCTTACTATAATGTAGGACCTACCGTATTTGTAAACAGATGCCTACCGCTCCCCCACTAAATGACTTTGTCTCCTCGACTAAGGATATTAAATGCATATGTCAATAGATTCCCAAGTTGGTTCGTTCTTATAATGAAAAAAATATCAAGGTACTTAAGGAAACATCTTAAAAAGATATATATATTTTTTAATTTATTTTCACAGCGTATTTTTGGTACCAAAGGCTTCTTTTTAGAAGATAAAAATTCAAGGAAGTCTTACATCACAGTCTGCAACAGAAAGCTATTGCGATTAATATGCGGTGAATTTATGTCCTTGTGGGCTGGATTCAACAAAAAAAATATGAATATGGTACGTATAATAACTATATGTACATTTGATGCTTGAAGAAATTCCAGCTTTCCATTGATTTATATGTATCTACTCTACTATATAAATGCATAGATGTTGCAAGCCCTTAAAGGCAGATATTTGATATGTATGAAGGATTAGGTATTTCAATAGATCATGAGCATCAAAATTGGAAAGGAAAGGGTCTATCCTCTGTCAAAGTTAAGAAGCTGAACACTTCCTAATGAGTGTTAACTAGATTCTCACATGTTTGTGAACAACTACAATTTATGGCAATTTCAATTTATTTCATGTTGGCATATTAATTTAAAAATAAAATTCTAGGAAAGGAGAAATTTGAGTAAGCAGTGTATTTGCTACATGTGTGGAGTCATTAATGTGTGGATTTGAATTCAAATAAAATCCACTGCTTAATGTGGAAAGTCTAGTACAGACTGGAAGTAAATAGAATCCCCTTCTTAGGAAGAACTTAAGTGTTCTGGTTTTTTAGCAACTCGTTTCCCATTGTTGAGAAGGAATTTGAGGGGTAGAATGGTTACATAGCTATACTTGCTGTCGTCTAATGATAATTTGGCAATCACTAATTAGAAAGAATACAAGACAGCTAAAATGAAACCATTTCCAAAGGAGCTGTTCCCCATCCTATGTCATCTCTATGCTTTCAGAAGCTACAGCCATGAGGAACCACTGATCAAGGCTCGCTTGGTCAGAAGTTAAGTGTTTAATAGTTTCCCTTTACATGGACCACTAAGATCGAAAGGACCAGTACGGTTATTATTTGATCCACATCATTTTTACCCCTATGATCTCCACAAAGATTAATCTTTGAAAGGAACTGATTTTTCACTTTAGTCTTGCAGTATATTATTTCTCCACAAGAACCTAGCAGGGTGAGAGCATGATTTATAGTGCATTCATCTGTTTGTTTTTATGGTTTTCTGAGACATAGTCTCACACTATAGCCTAGATTGCCCTTGAGCTCTTGATCCAGGAGCCTCTGCTTCCTACCCCTATTACTCAGTGCCAGGATTAAAGGTGTGTTCTGCCATACCTACTAGGTTAATATATTTATTTTGTAGATGAAAAATATAAAACTCTAAGACATTAAATAATTTGAGCAAGGTCCTAAAGATGATAAGTAACAGTATGAGGACCTGAAACAAGGTCCCTTGTTCCTTGTTACTGAGAGATGTAGTTCCTTTCCTTAGATACTGTTTTTAACTCCCTAGAGTCGACTGGATGTGTACATGTCCCACGCTCCCACTGGATCATCAATACAGAACATTCTGCATATAAAACAGGTAACATCTTTGTCACAGGAAGTCAGCCCAATGCTTGTGTACTTGTTTCAGTTAATGCAAAAGATCATGCTTCACACTTTCAACAGACTCATCTCTAGAAGCTTAACATATCGTCTTCATTTTGCCCTTGCTGTCTCTTCAGGCTTTGATTTCCCTGGAATTCAAGAGAAAGGGTTTTTTATGGTAGAGAGCAAGTGCATGACATAAATCAATCCCATTTTAAGCTAGCACTGGTAAAATATGCCCTCAGCTGAAGTAAGAGGTATACCACCGAGGCAAGCTGTAGTTCCTCCAAGGGAGAAGTGTCTGGGATTTGACTTTCTAATATGGCTTACTTGTCCACGTGGTTCCTCCTTCAAAACAAGGAAAAATATCTTAGTCTCTCTCTGTTGGACAGCATTCTAATTATTGAAGAGACACTTGCTTCCTTCTGGGGACCCACGCCCCTTTTCCTCCCCACCTGATATTTCTCTAAGACTCATTGTGATCCTCATGATTCTTTTTTTAATATTTATTTATTACTTCAGGTCATATCTCCATCACAGTGTCCTCTTTCCACTCCTCCCATCCTGCTCCCCCTATCCCTTCCATCCCACTCCTCTGGAGTGGAGTGTCCCTACATAACAGTCCCCTGCCCAAGTTCAACAGTCATATGAGGGCCAAGAGCCTTCTCATACACTGGGAGGCTACAAGGCAGCACCACTAGGAAAAAGTGTCTCATTGACAGGGAGAAAAGTCTATGTTCATGTTCCCTTTGGTGCATTGATTGTAGTATAGTTATCCAGTACTATATGGCTAAAATCCAACTATAAGTGAATAGATGGCATGTGCATCCTTCTGAGTCTGGGTTAGCTCACTCAGGATGAGCTTTTGTAGTTCCATCCAGTTGGCTGCAAATTGCATGATTTTGTTGTTTCTGATAGCTGATTAGTATTCCATTGTGTAGGTGTACCACAGTTTTTTAATCCATTCTTTGGTTGAGGGACATTTGAGTTGTTTCCAGTTTCTAGCTATTATAAATAAGGCACTGAATGTTCCCTAAAACATTAATTTCAGCTTTACCGATCTGATGAATTCAGAGCTTATGACTGGGGAAGTGAAGCTGAAAATATGAATCACTACAACCAGGTAAGCCACTCAGAGACTGTAGAACAGTTTTGAGAAATTTTGACTAGAAATTGTTCGAGTGAGAGCAATCCTATCGGATGATGTGTGACATTTGTGCTGTTAGGGGTTTTTATTTTTAATTATTAATCTGCAGATCTTTGTAACATGCAGACCTTTCAGAAATAAAGACACATACACAAAGGAGAGTAGATTGCTTGCATTCACTCTACCCAGAGTTATTAGATATATTAATATTTGTTTTTTTTTCCTCAATTTTATTAGCATGTATTTTAGCTTTACATAACTTCTATGCTTACTTCCTTATTTCAAATTACAGTAAGAAATAATCAATGTTACTGAAAAGTTTCTTTTTTTTAAAGTGTGAATAATGATGGAAATTTTTTCACAACAGTCTTTACTAACAACCTGCTTAATTAAATACACAGTTCTGATAGAAACAAACATAGAATTGTAGACGCATTTAGCACCAGGCTTTTAATATGCCCTTGGCCACTTTTCTCTTCTCCTGGGTGGACTTGACTTCTAAACATAAAACAAACACATTGAAGTTAAATTTTGAATTGACTTTTTCTACAATGGGAGTCACAGTGTTTTTATTTCATTTTTAGACGTGAGGACCTCCAGTTTTCCCAGCACCATTTGTTGAAAAGATTGTCTTTTCTCCAGGGCATGGTTTTTACACATCTGTAGCTCTGTCATTGGTTTCAGGGACTTCTGTATGCAGTTGATCTACATGACTGTGTTTTATTTATTTTTTAATTTTCTAAGGTATTTTATTGTGGCAAATAACAAAAATGCAATCAAACATACAAATAAAATCATGCATTTAGTACTTGATAAATATCTGACAATTTTGACATTATTATCTTACACGATGTTTTAAAGTTGCATTTATTTTTATTTACATATATGAATATTTTGCCTGTGTGATGTGTATGCGCCTGCTAACAATGAAGGTCAGAGGAGGAGATTGGCTTGCTTATAACTGAGTTACAGAAAGTTGGAAGATGCACTTGTTCTTTGCAAGAGTAGCAAGTGCTTTTTATAAAATAATTTATTATATTATTTTTTTTCATACAGTACATCTCAACCACAGCCTCCTCTCCTGCCCTTCTTCCTTCTTCCCTCCCTCTCCTCCAGATCTACTGCCCCTCCAGTTCCCTTCAGAAAAGCACAGGCCTCCCAGTGATATCAACTGAACTCTCGGCATAACAAGATGCCATAAGACCAGGCATAAGACCTCATATCAAGGCTAAATGAGGCAACTCACCAGAAGGAAAAAGGTCCCATAATAACTATGTTGTACAATTTGAAATCAGAAATTGTGATATCTCAAACATCATTTTTCTGCTTAGAATTCCTTTGGTTATTTATGTCCTTTTTTGTTTCCATACGAATTTTATGATATTTTCATCTATACCTATGAAGAAAATCATTAGAATTTTGATGGGGGTTACATTGAATCTGTGAAGTGCTTTTAGTACCAGCTGCTCTTATTACCTTACAGTAACTCCTATTCTTTACAAAATATAAGCAAACAAACCTTTCTTCAATCCATTAATTTTATTAAGTCCTCATTCCATCACTTTATTTTTTCCATTTTTTTTAAACTAGAAATAGAAAAGACTTACATCCCTTTCCATTCTTCCTTAAACTTTGAAAAAAATCTATTTGAGGTTTTTTTTTCTGTTATAAAACACTCCAACTAAAGTAAATCATGGATTTTAACTAGTAAATTTACCTTTTTATTCTCACTTTTTGAAGTCCTTTATATCAGTTAGGAACAATTCCCCTTGTCTTGAATTTCTGTAGTCCAGTGCTCTGCTTTTGTTTTTTGTTTGTTTGTTTGTTTGTCCCTTACATTAGCTACTCATCTTCCCAACCCTCCTAAACAATTGGCACTCTCTTGGGATTCTTTCCAGCTCCCTCTTATTCTTCTTTGGTGAACTCGGCCATTGACAGAGCTTTAATTTAGAAAATCTAGACTGTCTGTCATGGTAGAATCAATCTTCAACTTACCCCTTCCCTACTCATCCCACAGCTCATACTTTATCTGTCTTAACATAGAGCTCTGAAAAAAATGACTATGCTTTGTTTCAATTTTTCTCAAAGTTTTGGGTTCCTTGGCTTAGTACATTGGTAAGTTTATTGCTCCTGATCATGGTCTGCACACTGGTCCTTCACTGAAAGGCCCCTCAACACACATCTTTGCCTGTTATCTTCATTACTTTGCTATCATATAGCACCATGACCACCATGACAATTTAGAAAAGAGTTTAATTTGGGATTCACAGTTTCAGAAGGTTGGAGTCTATGACCATCATGGTGGGGAGCATGGCAGCAGGAAGGCACGAATGGCACTGCAGCAGTAGCTGAGAGCTGACATCTTGAGACAAAACCATGAAGCAGAAGAAACACTTGTCATAGTATGGGTTTTAAAACCTCAAACTCCCCTCTCAGAGACACATCTTCTTCAACAAGGCCACACTTTTCCAATCTTTTCCAAACAGTTGCACCTGCTAGAGACCAAGTTTTCAAATATATGAGCTTATGGAGGCCATTCTCATTCAAACCACCAAACCCATCAAAACCCAACCCCTTAGAAGTCTGTACACACGTGCCTTGTTAGTTATCTTTTCTTGCATGTTTCTTTTACAAATTCCATGAAGGCAAAGACCATTCATTGCATAGGAACTCCCCCGACCCACTCTGTTGTCTAACAGAGCTATGCTTATAGAATATACTCATTTTGCAGGCTTTCCATTTGTTTAAATTCATATGTTGCTAATGAAGAGTGTATTTTCATGATTGCTTTTTGTATCTCTTACAGAGTCGTCCTCCCCTCTATGACCTGACTGCCATGAAGGTGCCCACTGCTATTTGGGCTGGTGGACAAGATGCCCTTATAACACCTCAAGATGTAGCCAGGATACTTCCCCAAATTACAAATCTACGCTACTTCAAACTATTTCCAGATTGGAACCATTTTGATTTTGTCTGGGGCCTTGATGCCCCTCAGAGGCTATACAGTAAAATCATAGATTTGATGAAAGAATATCTCTAAATACAATCCATCTATTTTTTCAGTCAAAATTTGTTTCTAGGCCCATGAGAGATTTTAGTGAAAACACCGATGAATGGTGAGATTTCCTCCAGCATTTGCTCGCTATTGCTGAAGTGCTCCTGAGACTCAGAGCTCCACCTGGGAAAGATTCGACTTATACTACTGTTTTCTCAAAGAAATGTCTAAGCTTGACATTTCAGGATGTTATCCTCTTGATGAGGATCAGAAGCAGGTCTTCTGGTTAACCTAAGATGATCTAATGGGCATTTCTCTGACAACTGATAACTATATAGTTGGGAGAATCGCTAAAGGAAGACTGTCTCAGAAGCTGGGGATGTAGCTCAGGGATGTACCATGTGTATGGCCTAGCATGCACAAAGCCATGGGTTTGAACATTAACTATACACTCTCTTCTTCTAATAATAATTAAATATATACCTTAGAATGTGGACTAAAGAGAAAGGCTTGGTCAAGACAGCCATTTTGATACACATTGTATGGCTGTGACTACTGAAATCAGAATTTTATCAGGCATTATAAATAACACACAAAAGAAATCTTAGCTCCCATTAACAACCTCCCCCCCAAAAAATAGCAGTATGGAAAACCATTAAAATTTAAGTTTTACAGAAGCTTATTATACTGCTACAGACTAGCAGGGGGCAGAGACACAAAATTTTGGAAAATGAACTACAAATGAATAGTTAATTACTAAAATTATATACCATAGGACAATATCTGAAACAGATAAATTAACAAGGTTAACTGATAACAGTCTATTGGAGCTAGCTGAGAAAAAACAAAAGTCTTGTGTTACAATGTTTGTATTCATACAATATTTAAAGGAGCTCCTGGAAAACCTAATTTTGAACTAGAAAAGGAAGAGTGGAGAAAAAGGAAGGTAGAAAGAAAGAAAGAAAGAAAGAAAGAAAGAAAGAAAGAAAGAAAAGAAAGAAAGAAAGCTCTATTTGTTGTTGCGACAATGGCTCCTTGAGTAAGAGCACTTGTTGTGCAAGCATGTGGAGTTGAGTTCAAATAAAAGTCTGAGTGTGTTTGTACACACCTTTAACCCCAGAATTGTGTGGGAAAACAGTCAGGACGGTGACTGGGGCTTGCTGTTCTCCAATTTAGTTCCTGGCTCATTGAAAGACCCTGTTTCAAGGGTGTAAGTTAGAGAGTGATAGAAGTCCTCCTCTGATTTTTGTACCTTTTCTTTCACACACACACACACACACACACACACACACACACACACACACACCCCACAAACACATACACACATATTTATGCACCACACACATTCTCTCATATATACTCCATACAAATGAAGACAGATAGAGATAGATAGATATATGATAAATAGATGATAGATGATAGATAAAATAGCTTTATTTCCATTTCTAAAAGATGCTTGATTCTAGAATTTAGCAGAGATAAAAGCGTAACATGAAGCTTTATCATCAGCTCTTCTATTCCTGAATGCTGTAAACTGGAAGAGTCCTTTAACTTGTATGAAGTTGCAATTCAAGAAAACTATTAGTGGTGCTCAGCAAATCATAAAAAGACAATACCCAGTTTATTTTAACTTAAAATAGTTGAGTCAGAACATCAGTATTTGCATGTAATACTACATCTCTCAAAGGCCACCTGCTTATCATCTGACCACTCCAATAAATATTCCATAGAGTATCATTATTATTAATTGTAGTGCTTATAAAATGGGATGACAACTTAAAACATTTGAGAATTCAGCTTAAGTGCATTTCCTTCAGCTGGTGTATAATTTTTATTTTTGAGAATAATTAACTAGATGACAATTTTAGCGACTTTCAAAGAATACAGTGTAGTTTTCACACGTGAAATGTGCCAATTTCATCAAGTTACCCCAAATTAATGTAACAACTCAACTGCTAAAGTAACCATAAAAGCCCACAATGTGTTTGAGAATACTTTAAAAGTATGTGATGCAACTAGCAAGAGTGATGAAGTGGGGATGTACTAAATGAGTGTGTTAATATCCCCTAACAGTGATGAACTCATTCAAGGGAAAATCAGGACCCTCTTTGTGCATCCTTAGTCTCATTAATAAAAGAGCTTAAGAGTAGACTCAGCTGGAAGCACCAGGACAGTTTTATAGAGTTTAGACGAACTGCCAGGCAGGCGGGCTGTAAGACCTTAGCTCCTTCCAGAGGAGGAGGAGGGAAGGAAGAGACATGCTATTCAGGCAGGCATGGAGGTCAGACACATGGCCGTGATGGAATCTCTTGGGAAAAGGGAGAAGCTTTAGAGAAAGAGAAAGGAAGCTCAAAATATTATGCATGGAGCTGGGGGAACCCAGAGTGCTAAGGAAAGCATGCTTTAAAAAGAGAGAAGAAAAGATAAAGTTATGTTTTTCTGAACTGTCATAAGCACACAGGTAGACCTATATGACCCTTTATGGCTTCATCCCTTAAGTTTCTACTCTAGGGTTGGGGATTCTGAAAAGGAAAATCCCAGTATCTTTTAAAGTACTAATTATTCTTCCCATGTCTTTAGCATGGCTTAATGTGAACGTACCTCCCTTGCCAAAGTTATTGAACCAGCACTACTGGAATGCTAGGTCTTCAGTCGGTCCAGATGCTATTCTCTTGACCAAGAGGCCCCTCCACCTGCTGACTGTAACAGAGGCATTGAACATCATGTAACATGTTTTATAGGAATACAGGAAGACATAGTTAAACACAGGAATCTGATTAAAGAGAGGTAAATTAGGAGAATTTGTATTAAAGCAGTACAGTATAAGAAACAACCATTAACGATAACTCAGTGGCTTACACCAGCAGAGTTTTGTTTTTTTTTGTTTTGGGGTTTTTGTATGTTTGTTTGTTTGCCTTGTTTTGTTTTGTTGGGGTTTTGGAGGGGGTGGGTTGTTTGTTTGTTTGTTTTCATGTTTACCAATCTGTAACTTCGTCTGCTTCTGGACGAAATCACTTGGGTTTTGGTTCAAAGCTGAAGGGAAAGTTCAAGCCTGTTCCACACATCTTTTTCCTGGAAGTAACAACTCTCAGGAATCTTCTTTTTGTGACAGATCCCAGAATAACAAAAGTCATAAATTGCACTGGCATATTTAAGCCTCTGATTCCTTCACATAAACTAACATTCCTTTGGCTAACCAAGGGCATATGACCAAGTCTAATCCCATGGGGCAGGCAGTGCTCTTCATCAAATCACATGGCACAAAAATAAATAAGAAGCCAGGAGTGCACAATTAAGGAAAATAATTTATTCTACTACATACAGGTACAAAAGATAAAATTACAAAATAAACCACACTGTCCCCTGTTTATACACACTTTCCTTCTAAGACAAAAACACTTAGCAATGTGTTTTGCATACCTTTCCATAATTATATCACAAGCACCCTTCAAATTAAGTTACTTGCTTAATTTTATCACCCAATTGCAGCACTTTATAAATGTTTTTCTTCATTTTACTTTGATCACTAAATTTCTCATTACCAGCTCATCCTCAGAGGCACCATTGTGACTACCTCAAGTTCATTACTAAAAGAGATTTAAATGTGTTAGAATCTTTTGTAATTATACCCAGCGCTTTAAAGAATAGTGAGTTTGTGTCCATGTAAATGTCATTTGTATATACAGTATAAATAAACTGTGTAAATATTATTTATATCAATAGTATAACCACAAATGATGTAGAAATGCTGGCTCAAAAATGTGTGGTATTTATAATTCAACTTTATATTATAATCATAGGAAGACTTTAAGATTCAGTATAATGTGTCCTTTTTCTAAAATAGAATTTTATATGTATTTGAATATTTTGTGAAAACTGACAAATGAGAACATAGTGAGAATTTTAAATGGAGATAGAAACAGAGGCCCAAGTAAGTTTAATAGTGTGCGTATGTGTGAAGAGTTTTCTTCCTTCATTGTCTGTCCTGGAACTCACTTTGTAGATCAGGCCGACCTTGAACTTGGAGATCTGCCTGCCTCTGAATTCTGGGATTAAAGGCATGTGCCACCACCACTTGACTCTTCCTTCCTCTTAAAAGCAAGGGGAAGCGCTGAAGAGGGCTATCCAAAGAGGGCCTATTCATTGTACTCCTTTCAAAAAAAATCACTGTTTACTACACGGAAAGAGAAGTAAAATGGACCAGTAACAGATCATAAGTAAATAGACTGAGACAGGCCCATCTCTTCCTACCTCACTCTCCAAAAGATACTCTGTCTGGAGAAGCCAGAATCAACCCCATGACCTGCTGGCAAGTCCACTATCTGCTGGCTGCTGTGGGCTCTCTTCACTCAAAGCCAGCATTCCGGTTACATTTTTATGAGCACTGAAGGGTAACAGTGCTCACCATGAAAATCACATGGCTATCTGGAACACAATGCCTTTTATATAATCGACATGATGAGAATTATATTATTATGTAAATATTAAAATATGACTTGATAAAATATATACAACAAAAACTGAAGCATTATTACAATAGAATTCAGTGTTCTAGGATAATAACATGACATGTCTAATGTATTTTATATTTTTATAGACGTGGTACGGTTATCAAGAGAAGGTGGTTCAAATATTCATTTATATGAATATGAATATGAAACTAAATGTAACATATGAAACTAAATGTAACCCATGCATTTTCTTAAATAAAGTGTGTGTATGAATCTCTTGTTCATAACTAAAATAGTCTTCAATATTAAAGCTTCATGGGGCTTGGCAGCAAGTGTACTTACCTGCTAAGCCCACTTACTGTCACAGGAAAAAAAACAAAACAAAATACGTTTTTATATATGTTGTTGTAGTAGGAAAATACTGATACCTGACTACCTGAAAAAGAATTGTTTTACAACTGAAAAAAAGCTACCTTGTAATCTGATTTTTTCAGAAAGGGCATCAATTTTAAACTTACGAGGTAATAGCACCTGGTGATTAAAAGTTGCCGACTTGTGCCAACGTGTGCAGATCTTATCTGTTTGGCCTGGGATCTGAGGACCTGAAAGAATGGGGCAGACTAGAGCCTGATGCTGTGGCAACCATACTTCAGTGTCAGTGTACTTTTATACACAAGTGTAATAGAGAAAGTGGTCCAACGAAGGTTGTTTGTGTTTACAAGAAGTATGATCAGAAAAACATGTAAATAAACATCAGTAATCACATACTTACTATAAATAGAGCAGCCGTTTCCCAAAACCTTCTCAGGACAGACCAGCTTAAACACAATTGCTTAGCACGTACTATAGATTGTATCTGGGAAAGCACGGAAGCAAACCAGAAGTTGATATCCAGATTCAGGATACAACAAAGACAGCAGATTGGGTTCTATATCTGTGTGCTGACATCCAACAAGAACAAATGTGTCTTATAAATTGAGTGTAAATGTTTATTACAGGAGGCATGAAATCACATCCAAGAACAGTACAGGGAACAAAGAGCACCTGAGGCCAAAGCCCCTCTGCCTATTTCCTGGAGCCTCTCTTACAGTCCCCAAGGCACTGTTTATCATGCACCATTCTTTTGGCAGTGTTCTGACAAATGTTAACTGTATGCTATGGTTCAAAAGATAAGTGAGTGCTCTCTCCATGAAATGGTGCTGCATACATTAGATATTTCCATTTTTAAAGGATACATATGCTCTTTACCTCACACCATACACAAAAATTTAAAAATTTGAAGTTCAAAGTTGAATATTAAGACAACACCCATAAATACAACATAAAAATTATTTTCACAACTTGAGAAACTTGAAGCATTTCCTCTAAACTCAGGGACAAGACAAGGATGCCTACTTTCACCATATCTCTTCAATATAGTACTTGAAGTTCTTTCTAGAGCAATAAGACAACTAAAGGAGATTGAGGAGATACAAATTGGAAATGAAGAAATCAAGTATCCCTATTTGCAGATGATATGATGCATATATAAGCGACCCCAAAAATTCCACCAGAGAACTCTTACAGCTGATAAACACCTTCATCAAGGTGGCTGGATACAAAATTAATTCAAAAAAATCAGAAGCCCTTCTTTATACAACAAACAAATGGGCTGAGGAAGAAATAAGAGAAACAACCCCCTTCAAAATAGCCACAAACAATATAAAATACCTGGACGTAACTCTAACCAAGCAAGTAAAGGACCTGTACAACAAGAACTTCAAGCCCTTGAAAAAATAAATGGAAAAGACCTTTAGAAGATGGAAAGATCTCCCATGCTCATGGATAGGTAGGATCAACATAATAAAAATGGCCATCCTACCAAAAGCAATATACAGATTCAATGCAATTCCTATCAAAATACCAACACAATTCTTTATAGACCTCGAAAAAGCTATTCTCAATTTCATATGGAACAACAAAAAGCCCAGAATAGCTAAATCAATCCTGTACAATAAAAAAACATCCGGAGGTATCACCATCGCAGATTTCAAGTGTACTACAGAGCAATAGTAGTAAAAACAGCATGGTACTGGTATAGAAACAGACCAGTAGATCAATGGAATTGAATTGAAGATCCAGAAATGGACCCACATACCTATGGCCACCTAATTTATGGCAAAGAAGCCAAAACTGCACAATGGAAAAACAGCATCTTCAACAAATGGTGCTGGTCCAACTGGATGTCCACTTGTAAAAGAATGAAATTAAACCCAAGCTTATCACCTGGTACAAAAAAAACTTAAGTCCAAGTGGATCAAAGACCTTAACATAAGGCCAATCACACTAAATCTACTAGAAAAGAAAATGGGAAAAACCCTCAAACTCACAGGTAACAACTTCCTGAACAGAACACTAACAGCTCAGGATCTAAGACCAACAATCAATAAATGGGACCTCATGAAATGAAAATCTTCTGTAAGGCAAAAGACACTGTCATTCGAACAAAATGGCAGCCTACAGACTGGGAAAAAAATCTTCACCAACCCCACATCTGACAGAGGGCTAATATCCAAAATCTACAAAGAACTCAAATTAAATGCCAAGAAACCAAATAATCCAATCAAAAAATGGGAGAAAGAGCTAAATAGCGAATTCACAAAGGAGGAATCCCTAATGGCTGAGAGACACTTGAAGAAATGCTCAACATCCTTAATCATCAGAGAAATACAACTCAAGAAGACTCTGAGATTCCATCTCACACCTGTCAGAATGGCTAAGATCAAAAGCTCAAATGACAGCACATGCTGGCGAGGGTGTGGAGAAAGGGGAACCCTCCTCCATTGCTGGTGGGAGTGCAGGCTTGCACAACCACTATGGAGGTCAGTATGGCGATATATTAGAAAACTTGGAATAGCTTTGCCTCAGGACCCAGCCATACCACTTTTGGGCATACACCCAAATGATTCCTCATCGAATCATAAGGAAGTTTCCTCATCTATGTTCATAGCAGCCTTATTTGTAATAGCTAGAAACTGGAAACAACCCAAATGTCCCTCAGCCAAAGAACGGATTAAAAAACTGTGGTACATCTACACAATGGAATATTACTCAGCTATCAGGAACAATGAAATTATGTAGTTTGCAGCCAAATGGATGCAACTAGAGAAGCTCATCCTGAGTGAGCTAACCCACACTCAGAAGGATGCACATGGCATCTATTCACTTATAGTTGGATTTTAGCCATATAGTATAGGATATCTATACTACAACCAACTCACCAAAGGGAACATGGACATAGACTTTTTTGTTTGTTTGTTTGTTTGTGTGTGTGTGTTTTTAGTTTTCGCTCCCTGGCAATGAGACACTTTTCACTGGTGGTACTGCCTTGCAGGCCCCCAGTGTATGAGGAGGCTCTTGGCCCTCATATGACTTCTGAACTGGGGCAAGGGACTGTTATATAGGGACTCTCCACTACAGAGGAGTGGGACGAAAGGGTTAGGGGGTAGAGGGTGGGCGAGCAGGGCTGGGAAAGGGGAAAAGAGGACAATATGATGGAGATGTAACCTGAAGCCACAAATAAATAAATTTGTTTAAAAAAAAGAAAATTATTTTCACAACTTGCGATAAAAAAATCTTGGTTAATGATTAAAATTTAATTAAATTAAATTTTATTGATTAAAATTAAATTAATTTTAATAAAATTAAATTTATTTAATTTTAAAATTAATAAATTAAACTGCATTAAATAAAGAACTTCATTTCATTAAAAGAACAATTAAGAGTTGCCAGGTCTAGGAGAACACTGGAAGTGGAGTCACTAAGAGGTAGGCAGAAATGGAAAGGAAAGTAAGCAAATTTGTCTTGTTCCTGAACCCAACGTAACTTATTTTCTGCAAGTATCTTGGGAGAGAACAGTAGGATCCACTTTTTTTATTACAATTACTGATGGCCATTCAGCCTGGACTGAGGCAGTTTCTGAATCAGAGATTTGCCAAGAAGCTGATGGCATGGCTAAGGAGAAAGAAAAATATGTTGATGAACCGAGAAAAGCATTGGTGTCAACTCAGGAACAACTGGCATGCACAAGTCCATCTTTTCTAAGGAGTCTTGTCATTTCTGCAAGATGTTTCATTCAGACTTGGTTCCTTCTACCTGGACAAAGTTACAAACCCAACTGAAGTCATTAGAGAATTCATTTGCTACTGCCTAGGCACCATTGCAGAAAAGCCAAAAACAAGCACTTGCAGAAAGAAAACGAAAGGCTCTTGAGAGATTGGAACGATGTTCAAGGTTGATTTGAGCAATGTGGAAGTGCCAAAGAAGCCTTGGAGGCTGATCAAAGATTTACCTTGGTTCTGAATGAGGAAAAAACAAAAAAAAAAAACAAAGATCCCAAGCTTTCATAAGTTGTTGGGTGAAGTCCAGCAGCTGGAAAACAGTACCAAACCTGAAAGGGAACTACATGTTCTGAAAAAACAACTGACCAAGATCTTATTCATGATATGAGCGCTAATGAAGACAGTGGGGCCTCCATGCTGGCTGCAGCCACTCTCTGGAAAGAGGGTTGCATATTTTCAACTCCTGATGTCACTGACATTGCGCCAAGTAGGAAGAGGAGACATGGAATGCAGAAGAATCTTGGGACAGAACCTAAAATGGCTCCACAGGAGCAGCAGCTACAGGAGGAGGCAGAAATGTAGGTCTCTGTGAGTTTGAAGTCAATTTAGTCTACAGAGCTAGTTATAGATTAAAACCACCAAAGCTACCCAGTGAAAATCTGTCTCAAGTTAAAAAGAAACAAAGAAAATTTAAAAAGTGTAAAATGTAACCAAGAGAATGAAGGTTACATACATGTCCAAAAACAATGCATATGCAACTGTATCGATAGCTGGTTTAGAATTAGTAGTAGTATTTGTTGATTTTGGTTTGTGTGTGTGTGTGTGTGTGTGTGTGTGTGTGTGTGTGTGTGTATGATTATTACTTCAAGTTACATCTCCATCACAGTGCCCTCTTTCCACTCCTCCCAGTCCCCTCACCCCCCCCCATCCTACTCCTCCAGAATGCCAGAATGGAGTGTCCCTACATAACAGTCCCCCACCCCAGTTCAGCAGTTATATGAGGGCCAAGAGCCTCCTCATACACTGGGGGCCTACAAGGCAGCACCACTAGGGCAAAGTGTCTCATTGACAGGTTAACAAAGTCTGTGCTCCTGTTCCTTTGGTGTGTTGGTTGTAGAATAGTTATCCTGTATTATACTGCCAAAATCCAAACATATGTGAATAGATTCCATGTGCATCTTTCTGAGTCTGGGTTAGCTCACTCAGGAGGAGCTTTTCTAGTTCCATCCATTTGACTGCAAATTGCATGATTTCATTGTTTCTGATAACTGAGTTATTTGTTTTATCCATTCATCAGTTAAGGGACATCTGGATTGTTTCCAGTTTCTAGCTATTACAAATAAGGCTGCTATGAACATAGATGAGGAAATGTCCTTGTGGTTTGGTGAGGAATCATTTCCAACCTCACATCTGACAGAGGGCTAATATCCAAAATTTATAAAGAACTCAAGAAATTAAACACCAAGTGTAACAGTAAATTTTTATTTATCACACATGTATTTATCAATACTTAACGATTACCTAACAATTATCTATAAAATTCCTAAATTCTAAACCCAAACTCTAACTCTGAAACCTAACCCCTAAACTTCTTAGTATGTATAATACAAACATTTACCATTAACCTAAGGTTTCTCAAAAGGATATTTTTCTCTGACCGTGGGTCCTGATTGTCTTCATACAATTTTTCAGTTTTAAAGTTTCTTAAAGTCTCTGAATTTCGTTCTTCCCCTTGTGGTCTTAAGACCAATTAACGCATGAAGGTTTCCCAGGCAGCTCACCGATTCAGATGCTTATGGCCTGCAAAGGCCAAAGTCCAGGAGCTCCGAGTCTGAGCACTCCCGAATCTCAGGGAGAATCCGTCTCCTCTCCAGACCCAAAACCGGTCAACATCAGAGGGTGAAACTTTCCAATGAGATTGTGATGCGTGTTCTTTCACCAGTCTAGGAAAACCTTGAGTGAATCAGGAACAGGAGAGAGAGCCCGCCTCATGTGGTTCCTGCCTTATATATCTTCACCTATTGGCAGAAGCTTTTGTGCACTTTTAAAGTTAGTTCCAGGGGCTTAGTCTTCTTCAAAAAAGATTTTTGCAGAGGGATGTGAATTCACAGGCGGTCCACAGATGTGGACAGGTGCCTCAGGGCATGTCATTCAGATGCTTTTCACAGACAGCTGTGAAATGACAACAGACCTCCAAAGGTCAGGCACCCCAGGGGGCATGTTCTGCCCCCAGCTCCAAGATCAAAGAGGCCCTGGTCCTTGGTGAGTTCCCAAGGACATGTCACCCCGATGAAGTCCTCTATCTCAAAAGTCCAGCCATATTCTAAGTTCCCTATGCTATACATGTTAACACCAAACCTACCACAACCAAGAAAACAAATAATCCAGTCAAAAAATGAGAAACACAGCTAAACTGAGAATTCACAAAGGAGGAATTACAGTTATGAAGTAACAAAGAAAATAATTTTATGGTTGGGGGTCAGCACAACATGAGCAACTTTATTAAAGGGTCACACTATTAGGAAGGTGAGAACCACTGATGTAGAGAATTCTGGAGTTAAACGTTTTGTCTAGCCACCTTCTGCCCATGTGTGCCATCTCATGTGTGAATTATTCTGCTGACCAAACCAATCAGCTAAGGTGAGAGTACTAATTTTATTTTGAAGGCTATCTGTTTTTTATAAGCTTCACCAACATAAGCCCTTTTAAAATGTATCTGTCATCTCCTGACATTCGAATCTTACCTAAGAGTCTCATAGAAACTACCAAGGGTAACAATCCAGTTCTGCCCCACCAGAGCATGTCAACAGTGTGGGGTGCAGTAGTCAGAATAGTAAGAACATAAGGTAATACTAAGAAATTGGCATGGACTGGAAGAAAAATTACCATGTAATCCAGGAAGTTTGATGTGGAGGTACATAGAACCTAAGAATGGTTTTCTGGTTTAATTTGATTTGGTTTGGGTTTGAGTTTGGGTTTTCAGAGAGACTGTCTCTACACGTAGCTCAGGCTGGCCCTACACGCAATCTTCTTGCCTTAGTCTACCAAGTTCTGGGATTGCGTTCATCGCCATATTTGGCTTAGGATGTATATATGACTGTGGATACTTTCAATGTGATAAAATAAGATATGCAAGTGATAGAAATTATAAAAACACAAATATTGGAAGTGGTTTGGTACTAAACAGCTCTTTAATTGTTTATGTTGTAATGCATATCTATATTTCTATATTTGTCCAGCCTTTACCTTTTATTCTCTGCTATTTTTTCCATATCTCTTAGTCTTTAACATATGGCTTAAATAGTTTTTGGAGAAGGAAAATGTATTAAATTTTGTTAAGTGTATATGCCTGACAATGTCTTTTGTTGCCCTAACATCAAAAGACAAAAATACCTTTTTTTTTTTAAAGTTATCAGACTCTCATTTGCCTACCAGACTTTGGCATTAAAGAAAGAAATCTGAAGTCACAGTCAACCTTACACATCTTTAGATAACCTATTGCAATTTTTCAAAAAAATATTACTTGTATATATATATATATGCCTGTTTTACATGATTTTTTTATTTCATGTTTCATCACTAAAATTATTTTACATATGCTGTTCAAGTCTCCTCTTTGGATTTTCATTTAATCATGATTTTTTTTTCCCAATCCACACGAGTATGTTTTCTTCAACTTAAGTCCGATGTCATGCATTTGAATATCTGTGCATCTGCTTCCTGTCTCAGTCTTTGGATCTAATGTGATCAAGGAAAATCAGTTTCCCATTTAGTCTTCTGAACATGTCATTTCCTCTGCCATTGGGTTCTCTCTATGGTTTGGTGATCAAATTATTTCTGATGATTGCTGGCATACTACTTTGCAGTCATATGCTTGTTGGCCTCCAGTGTCTGTATCTGTGTGTATTTTCAGTTTTCCTGTGTATTTTATCTTGTTCATTTTCTTTCTCTTCCATGCAATAACATTTTTTTATGGCCAGAAAATAATTCAAGCCTCCAAAACTGTAGAAAGAATAATACATCAAACACCTTCACTAACTACTATGGTAAGTAAAAACAGAGTGTTATAAATAGAATTTCTTCTTCTACCTGTTTTAGAATATTTTTCTACATCATTTCATTAGAACCTCTATATCTCTCTTTTGTGAATATTCAATTATAAATGTATATGCATATCACATATGAAGGTTCAAATTGTGTTTACATATAAAATGTACCTTTTTGACAGTTAGCAGTCCTGAGGCAGTCAGCTCACCTTTTTTTTGTTTGGGTTGTGTTGGATTGGGTTTAAGATTACATTAGCCCAATGCAATCACAGGAGCCTTAAGAATGGAGAAAAGAACATCAAAATCAGAAATTTAAAGTTACAATGGAACCATGGTTAGAGTTGTGGCCTAGGACCCAGTCACAGAAAGCTGGCTCCTAGGAGAGGAAGCTAGAAAAAGGAGAGAAAGCAGGTTCTCCCTTAAGCTCACCACATCCCTCTGACATGTTGATCTTAGACCACCTCCACTGTGTGCTAGAATATACATATGTGAATTGAAGCCCTTTTTGTTCTAATTTGAATAAGAAACTAAAAGTGCAGAGATGAATTGTCACGCCCTGTGACTTGGTGTTTTCTATGACCAGCTTTGCAGTTTAGGTCTTGATTGTCTCTTGAAGGTCATTGTGTTAAAGGCTTGTTTACCAGCCTGTGACCATATTGGAAAAGAACCTTTAAGAGTGGGACCTAGTAGGAGGGAGTTTAGTCACTGGGGCTGTGCCTCTGAAGGAGACTTTGGATAGGTAGCACCTTCCTCTCCCATTTCCTAGATGCATGATGTAAGAGATTCTCTGCCTCAGGGTACTACTATAAGATTAGACTTCACAACACTTACAGAAGCAGTCATATCAACCAATAGCTGAAACTTCCAAAGCTGTGAGCTTTTTCATTTTTGCAAGTTGAATATCTCAGGCATGTTGCCATCGCAATGGATAGCCAAGGAATATATTTGGATATCAGCTAAAATTTTCGTAGTCAGTGGTAAACACCCTGCACATATAAATTAAACTCTCCTGAGTGAACTCTCTTGGCAGCCATAAATAATGGTACCCATAGATTAAAGCATGTGTGTAGGAATTTTGGCTTGAGGCAGTAGAACTGGTTGCTAAGGTACAGATGATTAAAGGGAAACTCTGTATACCCAGTGTCTAGTTTCCTCTTTATCTTCCTCTGTTCTGTTGAAGACTCTACTCCTGAGCCAGGCCTTCAGGAGCACAGAGACGCTGTATCCAGGTAGGTTAGACCTGCGCTTCCTTCTGCTCCTAGACTTCTAGACTGTATCATCTTTACTCAGTGTGGCTATTCATGATCTTTTTTCAGTTTCTCACTGTTTTCCTTTGAAAGTTTTCTACTAACCTTGATGGCTTCTAAAATACATTTCTCAGCTACAGCTATTGAAATTTTGTGAGCATATCTCTGAACTACCTATCACAGTTATAAAATTGCATAAACAGTGGATATTTTTAAGTGAATTAATTGCATATTTCTATGAATGAAGCAGTAAAGAAATGGTAACCTGTCTTAGAGAGAGAAAGAAACTGTTTATTCTTTTACTAGGTGGGATAGGTAGGAAAGTCTGCCCATCTTCCTCTTGAGCTCACTGTGTCAGAGGGAACAGAGGGGAGGAATCATGGCCCTTGAAGTGGCAAATCTTTACAAGGACAAAAAAGGAAAAACCTTTCTTCAAGGGACATTTGCATTTATTTAAAGAGTTCTACCCAAGACTGTTCCTGTTCGAGAAAGGTAGACAGCCCTTGGTACAGCAAGTTACAGCAGATTGCTTCACAATCTTTGCCTTTTCAGAAAACTGTTGGAACACAGCCGACACAGAACTGGATGATGTCGTCAGTCCAGACAAGTGATCTGAGAAGCCAGCTTTGGCCCTCCACTCAGATTATAATGTGGAGAAGCTAGGTGCTTACTAGGCCAGGCAGCTTTACCTACTTCTAGCTTAGCAAATACAACTAGTTCAAACCATGCTTGGATGTTGGGGTTACCAGACACAGGTTCCTTATCAGAGTTAATCTGAAATATCAGGTAGACCTTCAAGTGATCAGTTTTATCTTTTCCCCTTCAAGGCCGCAAGCTGATACTTCCCCCAATGATAATAGTAACAATTGATAGTAACAGCATATTAAACAGCTGCTGGGAGCCAGGAACTATGCTATGCATCTTACACACATATTTTACTCTGGTTTGATAACCGTGCTATAATGTTGTTGCTATAATAATATCATCAGCTTAAGGGTAAGCACATTAAAAATCAATAAACTGTCCAGGGAGCCAGAGCTAGAAGGCATTTGAACCTAGGTCCATTAAATTTCACTGTCCTCTGTTGTCTGTTCCAGGTAGGTTTCTTTGATGAAGAAGTCTGTGGTTTTGGCCTCGGTCAGTATTGCCATACTATACCAAACAAATACATACCCCTGTAGTTATCCCCATAATGGCCATTCAACTTTTTTTTTTTTTTTTAAGGAATCCAACATTGAGGTTAGAGAGATAACTCAATTGGTAATTCAGTTGCTGTATAACTATAAAGACTTGAGTTTGAACCTTACATCCACATAAAAGACCAGCAACTAGAATCCTGGGGGATATTGGGACATGAGGATCTGTGGGGCTTGCTGGCTGCCCAAATCAGTAAGTTCCAGACCAAAGAGAGATGCTGTCTCAAAAAAAAAAAAAAAAAAAAAAAAAAAGGTGAATGACTCTTGAGGAATGATACCAAAGTTGACCTGGTTTGGCCTTGTCTACACCTGCACATACAAAGAAACAAAGAGACAGGGGGTGGGGGAGAGGAGAGAATAGAGACAAAAGAGGGGGGGGGAGATCTAGTAACATGTAGCATCTTCTCCCCTTTCTTGTCCCAATTGCACCGTCCCTCATTAGGTATAATCACAAGCTTGAAAGAGCAATCAGGCAAAGGAGCAACTAGCTTCCCCCCCAGATCTCTGAGATCACTAATTTTTGTTTTAGTGTTACTAAAGTTTGTGGGGGTTTTATGTGATTTGCTTTACTCTGTCTGGTATATGTAAATGTGACTAACAATTTTAGTCACAAAACATCGCTGCATTTTTCTTGATTTGAAAACATGACAGGTACATCCAGGACAGTAAAGCACCAGGACAGAACCCTTTGGAAATAGCTTCTGGGGAATGATGTATGTTGGTGCTATAGAGGCAGGGCAATGTAGATAACCTGCTGATATGTTCTAGATATGGGCATTCCAGGGCATCTGCACAAAAGGCAGAATGCACAGGAAGAAGGGGCAGTATCTGAAGATAATACAGATTGCTTAGAGCTCTTTGTGTGAAAAAAAAAAAAATGGAATTCCTTTAGGAGTCCCTGTACCCTACTAAGATGAAAGAGCCACTGTTTGGTTCCCCTTTGTCCTTCTCTGTCCTTCCCTCCTCCTCCTTGCTCACCTCAGTTTCTCTGAAGGTCAAGTTCATTGTAAATATTTGAATGAACAATTTCCCTTTTCTTTGCCCAAGGCTCCTCTTGACCAGCCCCAGCATTATTCGGTCCTATAACTTGAAAAATGAGGACATGGCGAAGGCAGAGCTGAGCAGCATGCACGTCTCCTGCCAGCTGGGAAAATTGCAGTGCCGGCACTTTAGCACCCCCAGTACTTGGTCCTCCTCACACTTCAGGGTGTGTGGTGCCCTGTGCTGCTCTCAGAATGCTCCTGCATACTAACTTTGGCTCTCTTCCCATGACTCCAGGATGAAAATAATCCCCAAACATTTTATATCCTATCTCAATATGTCCAAAAGAGCAAAGTGCCACAAAGAAACCAATATTCTCTGGTTTATTAAAGCACTTAGATAATAATATCAGAGAAGAGGATTCTAGAAACCATTACTCCTCACATGTTAGGAGCAACTTTTTCAAATAAAACTATTTCACATCTTCCAGCAAGCATAGGATAAATGAGTAGAAAGCAACAAGTATAAATAAATGTACCATATGATATTCAAATATGCAACAGGTGCACATTAGGAAGTATAGTAATGGATATGAGACCATTTTAGTGATCTCTGGAATTAGGGGCGGAGCTAAAGGTGACAGTATGCTGTTATAAACCACTGTGTATGGAAAGCAACGTTTCACTTTGTTCAACTGTCTGATATCATACCGTCCTCACATAAGTAATTGCAATCATAGTTATTACTTTTTTCAACATTTATTTTATTATTTTCAAATATTGGCATGGGCTGTGGGTGTGAGTTCAGGTGCAAAGAGAAAGCCAGAAGCGTCAGGTTCTCCAGGGGCTAGAGTCAGAGGCATTGGTGAGCTGTCCAACACGAATGCTGGGAACCATACTCCGATCCCCTGCAAGAACACCAAGCTGGTCTAATCACTGAGCCACTGATCTAGATCTTCAAATGACTTCAATTTTACAAGATAACAGAACAAGCATTACTTTAAGGTTCTTGAAGTTAACAAATTCTTGATTGAATTTTTTTGTGGTAATCTGATATAGTGTGAGTGAGTGTGTGTGTGTGTGTGTGTGTGTGTGTGTGTGTGTCTCTTGGGGTCACATGTGAAGCATGCTCCTATAGGTGGATGATAGACAGTACCTTCCAGTTGATGTTCTGTAAGCCTAGGTTTTGTGATCTGATTTCCTACATTTTCTTACAACAATCTGTCTAGCATGAACTTTTCTGACTCCTACGGGCACAAACCATACACAAACAAAGAAAATTCAGTGGTTTTTTTTCTTTGAAAACAAACAGTAGATTTTCAAAGACAAAAAAAAAAAGATTTATCCACAGATACCACTACTGACTGACAAAGCTTTTAGTGACAAATCTTTAAGTATAATTTTTAAGTGAAAATATATGTTTCTTGTAGAACTGTACAATTAGAATGCCATGTCTCCATGATTTATAAACTTGTTTGACATAGTAGACATTTGCATACACCTGGGCAGGGAGAGAGGGGTTTATACTTTGTTGTGCTTTTTTAAGTGTTTAGTGGCATCTCTGGCCTCTACCACTAGATGCCAGCAGCACTCCCCTAGCAAAGACAGCCAGATTTCTACAGACCTTGCCAAGTGTCCACCCTCTGGAGGGAAGACAGCTCTTGTTGAGAAAGACTGCTCCAAGAACCACGTGATCTCACCAGAGCTGCAGATCTGAAGATGAGGATACACAGGTGACTTCCATCCTAGCAAAGTCAGAAAAGACTTGGAATGTGATCACTATAAAATTAATGGCTAGTTAGAAAAATAAAATTCAGATTCAATGTCATTCTATATTGAAAAAGAAATTTCAATTGGTCTAGAATCAGATGGAAAAGAAATCAATGAAATATATTATAAATATATCAAGAATATAATTCAATCTTAGGATGAAAAGGATCAGTGTGTGTAGCCAGCATTTGCTACTTTGTGGGTTCTTCTTTTTTCCACCCTTCTCCACCCTTTTCTTATTCCCTTTCATCCCCCTAACACTGGATAATAGAGAAAAAGGGATACAGAGGAAAGGAAAGAAGTCCTTGAATAAAATCAGGGATGAGAAACGGGTTATCATTAGACTACTTCCTGATGATTACCGAAGTTAAGTTCCTTGGGGCAAGTTTGATCTTTGCCATCAGAATATCTAATTTCTTTTGGTTTTCTTGTTTTCTTCTTTGTGCATGACTGCTTAACAAACTGCAAGCAGCAACAATGAACCACCAACCAACAACTCACCCTACCTCTTGGGGCCCTTGCATTTGCATACCCTCTGAAAAGTTCTCAGAATTTCAAATGTCACAAAAACAGAAACAATCTGCAGCTGACAAAAATCACACCCCCACAGAGCATGAGGCAAATCATAGTCAGCTGCTGGGAAGCAGCCCCATATCCCCACACCTGGGATTAAAACGAAAACATATTCCTACAATGTTTCTGTGTTTTTTAAGGAAACCAAACTCCAAAGTTCTTACTACTAATCTGAGTGAAACAGAGATCTTAGAAAGAAAAATTTCAAACCACTTAACTATGAAATATCTATAATGAAATACTTATGAAGTAACACACATCACAAGGCAACATTTGAAAAGAGAAAGCAAGTGTATTAACTCACTTGTAGCAAAGTGAAGTTCAATATCCGTGATAAAGAAAAGGTTCAAATTGATCAGTGAAATATTAAAATGAAACAGGCTAGTAACTCAAAGGGCAATCCACAAAAAGGAAAGTCAGTAGTTGAAATATATTAAAACATCACAGCCTCACTATAATTTATGACAATAAAAGCAAAATCACCATGAGGTATCACCTTGACTCTATGAAACTGGTAAAATTGACAGGATTTTTAAATGTTAAATTATTGAAAGAAGGGTGAGGTCATGTTCATGTTTCTACAATAGTCTTTTAGGGTAAACTTTAACAGGATCTATCAGGATATATACTGGGCAGAGTTTGTTTTTTTTTCCCAGTTTTCTGCATCTATAAACCTATCCTATGACAATATTCTCACACAATATATATAAAATGTCTTGAAAATATGCATCAAATTGCTACTGAAAATTAGTGTCAGGGGAAAATGTGCATCTCAATCTACGCACATCATGGTGGTCAAAGTTTCACACAAGTATGTACTCTACAACTTTTACTACGTGGCATAATTTCATATCATGTGTTTCAAATAGAGAAATCAAAGTAGGATGCTGAAGTAAATGGCTTCTAAAATGTATGGTTTTAGTTCTTAAATTCAATGACTTAAGTCTAGTTAAGAAATAAGTTTGCAAAGGTGTGTCACTATGCTTGTGTCCACATCTCAGGTTCTTTTAAGAAAAGGGAGAGCCGGGCGGTGGTGGCGCACGCCTTTAATCCCAGCACTTGGGAGGCAGAGGCAGGCGGATCTTTGTGAGTTCGAGGCCAGCCTGGTCTACAAAGCAAGTCTAGGACAGCCAGAGCTGTTACACAGAGAAACTGTGACAAAAAAAAAAAAAAAAAAAAAAAAAAAAAAAAAAGAAAAGGGAGAGCTATAATTCCAGTTGCTGGGGAAGTTGAGAAAATAAAATTAGTCGTTCAATGCCAACCCAGGCTAAACGTCTCAAAAAATAATAAAAATAGAAAAACTAAAGCAAAGATAGGAAGTGGAGAAGGGCCAGGCAATCTTTAAATCCCGCCAGATGTTTGGCTCCTGGCTTGGATGAACACCTTAATCCTCACAGCATCTTTTACTGTCAAATGGTCTCTGTTTGGCTATGAATTGTTGACCAAATGGTCTTACCAAGATCACTGGCCTAGGAAAGGAGGGAGACAGAAATCACAATTTAATCAATGTATGAGGAAAATGTGATTGCAGTTCCTTCCGTCAGAGACATCCTAGAATCCCAAGTTGGAGGAGAAATGCTATGCTACTTTATCTTAGAACCATTGGAGCAGACAGAGTAAGAAAACAACCACCTGGCCATGCAAGCCTTAAAACCTGTGTGAAGCAAAACCACTGAGCAATCATTCTCTAAAAGGTCCTGCAGTGCTGTCTGATGTCACATCTTGCAAATGAGGACACTGAGGCTGGGGACCGTGGGAGCATGTCCCAAAGCCAAGTAGGTAGTAAGCAATGACATTTGATATATGACCTCAGAACCTGTCTTAATTACTGTACGCTGAACAGCATTTAAATATTAGTGTTTTTAAAAGCTGGTCTATGAGAAGGAAGAACTAAATTAAGATGCTAGGTATTGAAGTGACTCCAAGATCAATGCTAAGAGGAGAGATGAAGCTGCCTGCTTCCAGGAATGTAGAGTGGCTTCTAATACTCCATCACTGGAACCAAGCCTATGTAGAACCATGGCATGCTGGTGGATACAGCTGAAAAGAGAACAGAGTCTCAGTGAGAACCAAACCTGTGCAGGCATGTCTGATAAAACAGGAGAAAGATAAGCTATGCCCATACACCTGAATGTCTCATAGTCTCCAATGAAACAACCCATGTTAAAAGGAGTGGGATGTGAGTTTGAATCAGCACAAACATCTTAGTCATTTTATCCTAAAGCCATTCTGATTCAGGTGACACAAGAACATTGAACATGTGTTAGTCAAATTGTTTCCATCTCAAAGCCCCAACTAGTTTCAAGGCTACTTGCAATAGCTGAACCACTTTTAAAAAAGACAGTTTAAGCACTAACACAAGACACTCTAGCCTGAACTTAAATAGACGGGATGGTGGTTAGAGGATTTTTTTAGACTCACTAAGAAACTGGAAGGTTGAGATTGTGTTGTTTTGCTCTGTTTTTCAATCCATTTATTGCCGCAGTTAGTCTCTACAGAATTGAGAAACATGTTAATCAAAAGTAGAAATTGACTTACCTGAATGTATTGAAGCAAATATGTGTAGCTTGTACATGTTAAACATATAATAAGTTCACTGACAATTACCCTGGATTTTATATTCAGAATCTGTAGAAACAACTTCATACATGGATAGTGTAACAACTAAGATACATGGATCCCTGGGTTCAATTTCTTCACAGCAGTAAGAAGCAAATCACATGGCATGGCACAGTTTTCTAACTCCATCCTTGAGTGAAAAAGGAAACATTAAGAGCACTTTCCGTGTGACTGTAATATTAAACAGTGGATTAAGGCTTCTGCTTTTTAAAAATAGATATTTTATGTTTAACAATATATGTGGGGGAGGGTGGGAGGTGTATGTGTGTACCAGCGTATGAGCATTGGGCAAGTACACAAGAGTGCAGGTGCTCACTGAGGCTAAAATGTCAGATCCCCTGGGGCTGGAGTTATAGGTGATTATGAGCCACTGGACTGAGAGCTGAGCTTAGGTCCTCTACAAGAGAAATATGTGCTCTTAGTCACCGAGACACTCCCCTCCCCCTTCCCCCCCCCCCCCCTCCCCCTCCCCTTCTTTCCTCCCCCCTCCCCCACCACCACCACACCGTCCCCAGTCCCAATAGCTAAGTTTTGCTTCTGGCTTTGCCACAGTCTAACTTGATAATGCTGAGGGGATCATTTAATTCTGAAATGAAAATGAAAGCTACTCCCCTGCCCTCATTTGGGCGATACAGCATTTTAAAATCCCAAAATGTCAAGCAGTGGGAGGTGAAGTTCTCTTCTGAGATCTCCTTTTGTGTGACTTTAGAGCAAGCTCAGTCTCTGTGGGTTCGGAGGTCATGGGGCTTTGTGGAGACAGTCCTTCCTTCTTGCTTTTTCTAATGGGGCCAAATCACTCCTCTCTAGCATGTGGCAACCAACAATATTGTGGAGGAATGCTTAGCCAGACCCAGATAGAGACATGGGCTTGCCTCTTCACACCTACCCAGGCATCAGGGATGAGGAAGGCTGAGTCATCCAGGCAGACACATTCCCACGACTCATCTTTCCAGTCTTTCCTTTGGCTTCTTCTCCCACCACCTTCTCAGAGTCTGCAGATGGGTGTGGCTGCTGTTAGAGCTGAAGAATTGATGTGAAAGTAGAGAAATTGCCTTAGTGTTTTGTGTCATCAACTTGAAGCATGGTCTTTACTTAAACTAATGAATCTTCCTTCCTAGCACGCTCAATTAATAGCAGGTCAAGGAGCCACTAGCATTGCCTCAGAGTCTGCTGAACTGGGACATTTAGTTCATAAAAACAACTAGGTTGCCTGCCACTCATTATTTGGGTTACTTCAGGTGATTTAATTACTAGGTGTCACTGTCAACAATTACCTAGCAACTACAAACCAAATTTAAAATTTGGAATATATATATTAAACTAGAGAGGAATGGGCTAACCCTAGATTGTTTTCTTACACTTAATATTTTTATTCAGCACTAAAAATAGGACATTTTCTTAAAATTTTTGACATTTCCCATAAAAGTACTTAACACTGCATTTTATCTTCAGCCACAAGACAGTGATGATTGAAGCCATCAAATGTAACTAAAGAAACTTACAGTGTATTCTTCGGATTCCACCTCTTGCTATTTGTCAGAGAAAGATAAGAACTAAGCATAAGGGGGGAGGGGCTTCTTATGGCCCTTACATGGGGATGGCGAACAGGTGTTTATGGGCAATATAAAACATGCATGAAACTCTGTTCCAATAAAGAAAGTTGGACACACCTAGAAGTGGAAGGATTGGTGTTTACAAGATGAACAAGGGAGGAACAGGAGGAGCCAGGCAGGATTGTGCATTCTAAGCAATGTTTTCAGCCTACACCATGTTCTTTCATTCCTATCCCTAAACCTGCTTAATCTGCTTAAGATTTTTTGCCTTTGGAAAACACATAAAAGATGTTTTGAACCTACTGGTCATTCTTCTGACTCTAGATGCAATTGTTACATCCTTAGGAACAAAACAAATGCAGGTGTTGGACCATGTCAGAAATCTTGTCAAGAGCATGGACTGTCTCACACAGAGTGGAGGTATGGCTTCTGATTCTGGTAGCTTATTTACTCCAAAGAAATGTGAACTCGGGACATATGCCAACGAAAGCTGCGGACCCAGAAGCATTCATGAATGTTGTAAGTTGGGGTTTTCCATGTTTGGGGAGAATGAAAGGTTATGTCTTGACATTTGCCTCTGTGAAGTAGCTGCATGCTGCGTTGTATTTATATACTGAGAGACTTCATGCTAGAACACTATGGTGAAAACAACAAAACCGAACTGGAAGGAAGCTAACCTGCTTGTCAGGAGACCTAGGGCTTCCTGTTCAAACTGAATGATTTGGGGTGGATGACTTATCTCTTAGGGCTTCAAGAACAACTTAATTTTTCCTTGAACCTTCAGATTTATCCAAAAACCAAGGAAAAAATTGAAACCTTGGGGGCCAGTGATCCTTGATGGTTTTCACTGTCTTTGTTTTCTTTCTTGCTTTATTTATCCCCTTTGATAAAAGTATCATCCCTGTCCTTGTTGTTGTGAGAGCATATATGCCTAGCAGCTCTTATGCTGCTCTGGAGGCTAGCTCGGTCAAACATCAGTTAGAGGTCTGTCTGTGCTGGAGAAGATGTGTGTGTGACGTGCACAGAGGATAGCACATCTCTTCGAAAGTCTTCTGGAGCATGTTTGTGTTTACTTTCAAACCACAAGTTAAGTTTTAGTTCGTGACCACAATACAGTGCCATTATCCCATAGAAGTTATTGTGATAAAAGTGGTAGAAATACAATTTAATTTTCATTGCTCCCTCCTGGAGACATAATTATCTATACTTTTCAAATCGAGGCAATGAGATTAAAGAAGCATTTAAACAGGTTAAACGAGCCCTACCGCTGCTACTTGGTAGACCTTCAATTTAAATCAGGCCCGCCTAAACACATACCTGTAATTATAACCACTGTGCAATAAACCCTACCAGGTGACAGGGTGGAGAGTCGACTTCCAGATGAGTGAGATGATTGTGTTGGATGCTCCCCAGACCCACCTAATATCTCAAATCAAAAAGGAGACTTAGGGTTTAGAGATTGAAGACCCTTTTTATAGAAACTCTTTTCTTCTGGTGCCTTTTGCGTTGTTTCTAAAATCTAACAGCCTGTGGAAAGACTCTTTTTTTTTTTCTGAATATCAGTAGTGCTCTCAGGCTTCCTCCACCATTCCAATGGTTGGCATATTCTCTAGGACTTACAGACTGTAGAAACAATGTTACCAGTCTACAGAGTACAAATACCAGGCTTCTTTCAGCTGTTGCTTATCCTCCAGGTACAGTATTGCAGATTCTCAGGAGTCCTGAATGTTCCACACAAAATTCTCTAGTTTTAGGGTACAGGGATTCCCTTTGACAAAGGTTGCCTTCCTAGCCCAACCACTGCACATGCCTAGCACCTGCAGGCTGTTGGAATTTCTGGAAGGAACTGGACTTCACCACTGCAGACACCTGAAGTTGTCCTATGTACTGAGGCCATGGAGAAATCTCAGAAAATCAAAACTTGCCAATCCAGCACAAAAGACAAACTCTCAATTACTGATCACAAGACTGAGATCAAAGGAGAAAAAAAAAGATAAAACCAAGGAAACTAATCCAGAATTTAGGAAAAAAAATTTCGTAGCATGAGGCTTGAAGAAAAAAATAGGAAGAAGAAAGGCGACTACCAGCAAAGAGATCAGCATGTTGAGGAACTGGAGCATCTAAGAGCACACCATATTCAAGAGGAAAGTAGATTATACTTCAGTTGACTCTTTTTTTTTTTTTTTAGCCAAATATACTATTAATTTTGTATCAATATACAAGGATATAAGGGCATATTCAATAATGTGACCTTTCTTCTTGATCCTTCCTATGCTGTCTATGTCTCAATTTTTCTCAAGTCCGTGCATTCCTACATAGGAGATAAAGAAGGATACAGAAAAGGGAAAAAAGGAATACCCTGGGTCTAACCTCCAAAACCCATTAAACAGGACCATTTAACAACTTGTAATCTCTTCCCCTAAATAACAGTTTTCAGTTGTCCTTCAAATAACCAAAAAAAGTGGGGGCGGAGAAACACCCTCCCCACCCTCTGGGTATGGGACGTTGCTCTCTTAAAATGACTTCCTGCTGATTTGGGTCGTAGTAAACCTGTTTGGGGCCCAAACCAAAATGGAAAAATGGTTAAAAAATGTTAATACAATCCTTTTATGTTCAGTCCTTCTGTTCTCAGTTGTTTAGATGTCCTAAGGAGTTTGTAGGCAGAAGCTGAACTTCCAGGCTTTACTGAGGTTCTGGCTGGGGCATTGTGTAGAGCTGAACGGTCTTAGCGATATTGAGTTGTTGTGGTTGTAGGCTTTTGATGGAGACAGCTATTGAGGGGGTCTGTCAGGCTGAATCATCTGGGTCACTCATCTTTTTTTGGTGTCTGATTCTGATTTCTGCTGAGGTTTCCATTGTCCAGTTGTCCCTGGATTCCTTGAATGGATGCTTTGATTCTCCTGGAAAGAAAAGAACAGAGCCCTGCCCTAATCCTCACTCAGGGACAATCGCCCTCTTTTTTTTTTTGGGGGGGGGGTTAGGTAATATTTCTCCTGAAGCAAATTTGGTTTTTGACAATATATAAAGTGTTATCTTTCAATCTGGTTTAAAGAAGAAATTATTTTGTTATTTTGGAGCTAAACCAGCTTTAGTGTATATATTTTGAGATCTCAAAGGACAATTTGTTTGTGTTGTGTGGGCCTTTTGTAAGTAGCTTTTAAACTTAGGTCCTTCCAAATCCTATGTGTGTGTCTCTGCATTCTAATTATTGGGATCCGAGACCTGTGGTTCCCATCTGAGGGGATTAAAGATGTGTTCCACCACTCCTGGATCGAAGTTTTTCTTTATTTAGAGTTTGTTTTGTATCAGGCTGACCTTGAGCTCTGAGATCTGCCTGTTTCTGTCTCTAGTGTGTTGGGGTTAAGGGTGCACTCTTCTTGAATGATGGGATTAAGGGTGTGTACCCTCTTCACCCTTTTCCGTGTAACTCTAGAATTTATAAATCCACTAACTCTATGGTGCTCCTCCCGTCTCTGCTGAAGTTAAAGGCATGGGTTAACACCACATTTCTCCTGTATTTTACCTTAGCTCTACGTTTTTTCGACACTTGGAGGTTCATAAAACCAGGTTGAACGGCTGTGTCCTTTATTTTATTTACAGTGTTTTAATGTTGTTACCTGCTTTTTTTTTAATTAGTAAATTTATTTGTTTGTTGCTACAGGTTACATCCTTGACATATTGTCCTCTTTTCCCGCTTCCCAGCCCCACCCTCCCATGCTCTTAAATGCTAGTGCTTTTATGATAAAATCAGTACATGTCCCTTGTCCCTAAGAACGTCAGAGTTAAGCAACGACCTATACACTAATACACTGAACTAGCCACCAACAACTTTGCTGTGCCCTGTCATTTTCTTCTAAATATATGAAGTTCTCTGTTTTCTAAGAGACGACCAAAGAGCATCATACACAATTCCCTACTTTCTAATATTTTCTACTAACAATCTATGAAACAAATGATGTCCCAAGGTTGTAAATATCTTCCAAGAACATTATTCAGTTTTCTGTATCATATTCTAGTTTGTGGTGTTTTTATTTGTCCCAGGTTAGATTCTCTAGGAACCAGACATACTTTAAAGCATAATTCATTTGTAAGATGTTTATTAAGAACCCTTGTAGCTAATGATGGCACACATCATATAGTCACTATTCATCACCCTTGTAGCTAATGATGGCACACATCATATAGTCACTATTCATCACCCTTGTAGCTAATGATGGCACACATCATATAGTCACTATTCATCACACATACCATAGTCACAAGCTACTAGAGAAGCAGAGGAAACTCTTGACCCCACAACACACACACACACACACACACACACACACACGCACGCACGCACGCACGCATGCACGCATGCACGCACGCACACACGCACACATACACACACGCACACACACATGCATGCACACGTGTGCCAATGTTTCTAAAAATGAGCAAATAACAAAATTTCAAGACACGGTCTCTCTGTATAAACTTAGCCGTACTGTGCTTTGTAGATCAGGCTGGCCTCAAACTCATAGAGATCACATGGCCTCTGCCTGCCAAGTGCTAGCATTAAAGGCGTGAACCCCCCCACCTCCAAGCTAGCCCTTCTTGACCTATTGTTTTAATGCACATAACTGCTTTTTTTTCCCTTTGGGAAAAAATTAAAAATAGATAATTATGTTGAAATTTAAATACTAAATATGATTAGAATTTCTAATGTATACTTAAGAGGGCAAATGCATTCCAAACTCAAGACCATTTCAGACTCTACAGTGAGGCTCTGACTCAAAATGTACATATGCATGTGTGTTAATATACACACATATGCATATATGTACATATTCCTTGATATATATGTTTATGCAGCCAGGCATGGAGGTACACATTTTTAATCCCAGTGCTCAGAACACAGAAGCAGACGGATCACTGTGATTTCAAGGCCAGCCTACTATACACAGCAAGTTCTATGACATCCAGAGCAACATAAACTAAGAGACCTTGTCTTAGAGCACAAAGAAAAAAAAGTGGTTATAAAAGCACCTTACTCTTTAGAATATGTTTGGTCTGTATTTTTATGTAAACAAATTTGTGTCTTAATATAAACCTGTGTATGCTTTCTTGCCAAATACAGTGCAGTAACCATCTGTTGACAGTGCTCACTAACAAACAATCCTTTGCTTTCTGAGACATCCATGCTTCTAACTTCTATCTCCTTGGTTCTCTTGGGTAGTTCCTGCTCAGTCTCAGAAGAACTCAAATTGTACCTCTGTAAAATTCCATCTAACTGGTCCTGTTCATGGGTCTCTCTCTGCTCAGAGTTCCTTTCCTTCTCCCTTCCTTAAGCCATTACTTACATGTAACCTCTCAAAAACAAATTTCAAAAATCTTCTCAGAAGCCCTCTAACATGTCATGTATGTATCTTAGTTCTCCAAGTTGTCCCCAATGGTGATTCTTGAAGGAATAGTCTCCAGAACAAGCAACTTCTGCAACATCTGGAAGCTTATTAGAAACATCAGTATTTTGGGTCCATCCTAGACTTGCCAAACTTTGAGAGTGGAATCCATCCATCTGTATCTTGATATGTCCTCTAAGTAGGCTTAATTCATGATCAAAACAATTTAAATTAACTATGCAATAGTGCTACATACATCCAAATGCATACACACATAAACACACAGAGAGAGAGAGAGAGAGACGCACACTAAATTCCATATTTAGTTAGTTGAGTTTTAATTGCATAGTTATTGGGTTTTAATTATATAATTATATATAATGCCTACTGAGTACCTAATTTTGTGTCAGGCACTATAGTTAGCATTCTATGCATATTTCTTTCCTTATCCTATACAGAACAAACTAGCAGAGGAATAAAGTCAAGGTCAGTAGCTAAGATTTTCAATACCATACAGCTCATTTATGTATTGGGTTAGAGCCCAGCATGAGACCGTGGCCCTTCTTAATGGCTATGTTTGTTACTCTATGTTTAGTGTTGGGCCTTTGTCATGTGATTTCTTCTCTCTTACTTATTTTGCAGCAGCCCCTGATTGAAATGGTCCCCTCCTCTGACTGATGAGATGCTGACAGATGCTGTCAGCTGTGGGGATGCTTAGGAGGAAGAGCTTCAGCATGAACTACTATCTGGAACAGAGATATTTAGTCAATCGTCCAGTGTAGGCAGGAAGGCATCTGAGACCCTTGAAATTGCATACAAAAATGCTTATGCATGGCATTAAAAAATGGTATCCCCAAATTCATCGAGGGCTTTTCAGTCTAAAAGCTTAACAATTACTTTTCCTCAGTATGAATGTAAAACTAAAAAAAGTCTGAGGGACTGTGAGGCCCAGGAATGTCCCAGGTTATCCCAAAATAGGTGTTGCCATACAGTGGCCTTATTTCTAACATGGTCTGAGCCCAAGAATCTATGCATTCATTGGTTCTGGATGGATTCTGAGGCACATCCAGCCTTTGAAGTCTGTGTTCTGGCTTAGTGTTTTACAAACATCAGAATTCTGTGAAGACCTCTGAAACACAGATTGCTGGAATCTACCCTCAGAGTTCCTAATACAGTTGGTTATATTGTCCTGTTCTGCCTTTCCAGCAAGTGCCTATGCAGGGCTGACAAAATTTCCCCTCAATTTTTTAAAGCCATGATCCAGTTCATTCTCTATATGACGAGTAAAAAAGAAGGGAGAGAGAGACAGGATATAGTTTATTGGCAGAGCACTTGCCTTATATGCAAGACCCCAGGTTTGCTTACCAATACTGCAAAATATAAACTCTAATCAAATGGAAGCCAAAGAAGGATGGGTGATTTGATTAAAGTATTATCAGTTAGGAAAAGATAAGGTTCTTCTTGCAATACCAAAAAAGCTACTGTTACTCTTGAGTTATTGAGACTATGTCCGTGTAGACCGGAACTCTCAATAAATTGTGAGGATTTTATTTGTTTGTCTTTCCATAGAGTGAAATTATCCAACACAAAGGTTATCCCAGTGAGGAGTATGAAGTTGGAACTGAGGATGGCTACATCCTTTCTGTGAACAGAATCCCTCAAGGACTGACACAATTAAAGAAGGAAGGTATGGTTTACTCAGTGTAACCCCCGTATGATAGTCTTCTTGCATCCCAGACTTTCTTGATATGTAGAATTAAGTTTTGGTTTGTAGGACAGAGACCCCTAGGTTAGGCTGAAAGAGTCAGTTCCCACGAAACCTCTATCCCCATTGTTCATATTCACCAACTCTCTCAAACACAGGCTTCAAAAATACCTTTTGATCTGGGGGAGGGAGCTCAGGGGTAAAACATATGACAGTCATTTATTCATCAGTCACCATCACTACAAAACAGAACATTCAAGGAACATCCATTTCAATACATTCTGGCACATAATCTGCTTGCAAACTCCTCCTACAAAGATATATATGCTATAACATTCCCTGATGATCCTTGAAAATCCCATACCAACCCCATCCATGAAAAATGAAAGGTCCAATGAAGTACCTGATGCTGAGCACTGCACAATGTGCTTTCCATCCAAAGAGCTCTTCAAAAATTTATGATGGTGCCTCATTTTCCACCAAGGACTAGGAACCAGGCTCTAGGTGCACATATTTAAAAAAAAATTCAGTGTAGTTTATGTCATTTGTTTACATTTCATTTTTATACGAAATTCTAGGCTGACACTATTTTTTAAACATTCATCCTCATCAACAAAGTGTGTGCCTATCCATTTCCAATGGGCTCTGTGCTTTTTATATTTGACTCTGCATGTATAACAGCAACTACATCGTCTGTCATGGGTGCCAAAATATAACCTTTAGGGTTCTTTCTGTGTGCCAGCTATAAAAACATGTGCTTTCTTTCCTTAGTCTCATGTAATATTCTTTATAACTCTGCTATACACAGTTATAAAGTGTTTCTGTGTTTCCAGACCAGAAAGTCCATGCTAATTCTTGCTTGTATGTGGCACTCAAATCAAAATATTTGTCAGAATGTAGTCCATGTTCTTAACTAGTACTGAGCAAATGTTATTGGTCTTTGTTGTAAAAAGTTCAGAATTCTGTTTATCCCAATTTGTACTTGTGTAGCCTTTTGAAAATGAGCATGCACAGCTGAACCTGCTGCGTGTCTCCTCTGTTTCTGCTCCAGGGCCTTTGAACTTACACTGATTTCTTTGCAGTTTTCCAACACTCTTCTTCCCTGACCACACTAGTCAGAATGCAGCCTCGTGCCTTCTATTAACATCTGGCCTCACACCTCATACTTACCCATACGACACCTAAAGATCTATTTTCTTGATGGTGTATTGTCTTTTCCTCCTTCACCAGAGTGGAAACTTATTGAAAGCGGGGACTTCTCCTATGTCATTCAAAGTCATATACAATAGCTAACACAATCCCAAGACCAGTCTCTGGGCTACTAGATTTATCAATGAGATGAAGGAATGAAATGTGCAAATAAATGAATACCCCAGAAACAGAGACTTTTCCCTAAGTTCTACAGTTCCTACAGCCTTGGGCAAGGCATGGTTCTTCCAGTAAAATGACTGTGCTAATAACTAAGCATGGAGGAGTACTACTAAGGGTCAAATGTTGTTTGACTCATGGGGTGCTGACTGGTCACAAAGCGTGAGTGTTGATGTTCAAAAAGCCTTTCAGTCCAATACAGCTCTCTAGTGGCTAATATTCTTACAGTTCCCATGACTTCCTAATGGGCTGTAATTTATTACTATTACTTATTTATTTGGGTTTTGAAAACATTTTGCTGTGTAACCCTGGAGGGCCTCAAACTCATAGTCCTCTTGAATTAGTCTCCTCAGTTCTGGTGTTACAGATATGTGCCACTACATCCAGCTAATAACTTTATTCTGATAGACACATTTCCCTGAAGTGTGGGTCATTTTTGCCTGTGGAGCCTTAGTCAGTAGAACATGTGTGTATGTGTGTGTGTATGTATGTGTATGTGTGTGTATATGTGTGTGTGTGTATGTGTGTGTCCATCATCATAAAATACCTTCCTCTGAAACAGTTCTTATATTTTCTGAAGACCTAATACTAACAGTTTAATACTAAAAGTTCCTCAAAAAATTATGGAAATTACATTTTAGAGATTTTTTTTCTATAACAGGCAGTGTGCTGTCTGTTCCTTGTGATATATCGTATTTGTTCATAACAAAAATCCTATTTTCTGAGGGTGAGGAAGTTAAAACACAAAGCATTAAATAATTGAGTAAGATAATCCAACTGGCAAGCAATAAAAGAAAGCTTTGCACAGATTTCTCGGATATATTGAAAAGGCAAGAAGAGCAGAGAGCAGTTGGAATTTTCTCTTGTCTGCAGGACCCAGGCCAGTGGTATTACTGCAACATGGACTTCTTGGAGATGCTAGCAACTGGATTTCCAACCTGCCCAACAACAGCCTGGGTTTCATTCTGGCTGATGCTGGCTTTGATGTGTGGATGGGAAACAGCAGAGGAAACACCTGGTCTCGGAAGCATAAGACTCTCTCCATAGACCAAGATGAGTTCTGGGCTTTCAGGTACAAGAACACTTTGCGGGTGGAGTCGGTTAAACGAGTCTGGAAGAGCGGGGTAAAGAATTGTGACTTGTGGTATTTGGTTACTTGTTTAATTATGTCACCAGTGTCCCAACTCAAAATCCCCAGGGTTTTCCTAATTATCTTGTGGTGCTTTGGGTGAGTATGGGGAACACTGGGTTTCCCTAGATCCTGTTAGTGGGCTGAGAACAGTGGCTGATGTCAGATGCTTGAAACGAGGGAGAAAAGTATAAATCCATTGCCATGTGAGTGACGATCTAGGACTAACTCCCTCATATATGACACTGTGGCTGGCAGCCGCAGGAGATGTGACCAAGTATCATTACCTGCCGATTCAGTCATCTTGGTGTGCCATCAACTTAACTAGTGTTTCTCATAGGTTCACTCAGGTTCCTTACCACTAATGTCCCACCCATTCCTTATCCATTTCATCAGATAAGAGTTCTGCTACAGTTCCAGCATTTGTCCTACAAAGAAATCTGCATTCCCCTGTGCTGTGTTGTCCTATTTATAGGGTAGAACACACCCACATTAGGAGGTGGCTTGTGTGTTCAAAACTATACAGTAATCATCACTATATGACAGCGTGCAGAGAGAATAGTGTTTTCTAACAGCCTGTGGTATACCAGAGTCACCACAGGTTTGAAGCGAGTCCATCTTGAGGATTGTGAGGAACACAGTAACAAGGTAGCAGAGCCAATACTAGAGGGAGGGGACCTTCTTGGCAGATCCTCGGGGTGGGGGAAGTGATTCTGACTGTGTTCTGTTTGTATTATAATTATCATATAACTTTGTCTTTTCCCCTTGTAGTTATGATGAAATGGCTAGGTTTGACCTTCCTGCTGTGATAAACTTTATCTTACAGAAAACAGGCCAGAAAAAGATCTATTATGTCGGCTATTCACAGGGCACCACCATGGGTAGGTTCACAGGAAAGAAGGTTTGTATGCACAGAAGTATGAGACTGTGACCCAAGATATGGCTGGGTTCAGACAATTACTCCTCTCACTTGGACTGCTCCTCCTCAGTGGCTCCAAAAGCTTCAGAGAACAGAGGCTGAACTGAAGGAGGCCTGGGATGTGGTAGAAAGAGGAAAGGTGTGGATGTAAATACCATCTGTGCCATTCTTTAGATGGTCCCCCAAAGCAAATCCTTTAATCACACTGGTCTCAATTTCCTCATCTGCAAAATGGAGATAATAATTCTCTCTCTTAAGAGTATTCTGACTGGACTACTTAATACAACAATGCATGTTAGCTCTGTGAAGGCAGGTATTTTGTCTAAAACAGAGTTGTTTTTTTTTTTTTTAGATTACAAATTATACTTTTATTTATTATTTTTTATTTCTTTTTTTTCCTTTATTTTTTATTTCTTCAAGTTACATCTCCATCACAGTCCCCTCCCTATTCCCCCTCCAGTCCCACCCTCCCACCCTCAACCCCCCATCCTCTTCCCTTTTTTTTTTCTTTTAAGTAAAACAGAGTTGTAATAGAAAATTCCAGTCCATGGCATGACCTCATTGGATTTGTTCAGCAAATGAAGCCTTGAGTTCAAAGTTAGCCTCACAGTGAGCAATAAGAAAGCCAAAAAGTGTTATCATTGAATGACAAGAGAACTGATGGGGTTACCTCAAGTTTCTCTCTTCCTGTCATTACCAGTGTCTGGGATTAGGTGCTTATGCCTGCTTTGAATCTAAGAAAGACTTAGATGATGGCGCTTCAGGATAAGATCACTTACAAGTAGAGATGGAATGGAGACAGGGCTGTTCTGGCCTCATACCAGGCCCAAACCAATAGGGAAACACTTTCTAGGCTTCGATTAGGAGAAGGAAAGATCTGTGTAACAAAATGAAGGTTTCTGAGACTAATCAGGGCTCTTTATCTTTATCCCAAAGCCTGAGTTGAGAGCAGAAGTACAGTTTTCTTTGGAAAACTATGTACTTTTTAGTAGGGTAGCTTATCTAGCTATCAGGACAAAGTTTATACTCATTAGAAAGATAAAGTTAAGTAGATTCAATAACATCATATTGCTTTAGCTTTCATAGTAACTTACTAACTGGTTGCCATTAAAAATGTATCAATTTGAGCTGGAGTGACAGCTCAGAGGTTAAGAACACTGACCGTTCTTCTGAAGGTCTTGAGTTCAATTCCCAGCAACCTCATGGTGGCTCATAACCATCTAAAATGAGATCTGGTGCCCTCTTCTGGAGTGTAGGTATACATGCAGCCAGACTACTGTATAATAAATACATAAATCTTTTTTAAAATGTATTATTTGACTTCATCTCTGAAGAAGAACATTTAGAAGAAATTTATATCTCCATTTTACAGATGAGTAAATTGTAGCATAATGAAAGAACTAGGGGCTTAATGATGAGCCACTAAACTAGCTGCACTAGTCAATGTCAAATAACCAACATAAAGTGAGGGCAACCCATCGAATAGGAATTCTGCATATACATTTCTCAGCTCCTAAAAGAGTTTTTACTTCCATCTCTACAAACATTAGGGATTATTAAGTAGAATCTTTCAAAGAACAGACATGAATATCTTTCAGGCCTGCTACCATACTGAAGCATTATGAACTCAGGCTGACAGCCTTCAGTCAACATTAGTTTAGCTCATAGGATGCTTGCTGTTGCCTCAACTCAACAATACAGCCTGGTGCCAGCAGGCCACGCAGTCACTCTGGTCATGAGTACTGACTCACCAGGTGGTCCCTTTCTGCCAAAGTTCTCATTGGCCATTAAAGGGTGTCATCAAACTTACCTTTTTACTAGTTCTTTGTTTCCCATGAATACAGGGGCCATTTATCTCTGTCTGAAATTCCTCAGGTTTAGGCTCTGTTCTCACTCTACTAAAGGAAAGGACCCAACAGATTTACTTTGAGAAATTCAAGGAGAAGAAGCCGGAATGAGAAGGAGAACATCTATTGCATTTCCAAGATCAACATTTTATAACTTCACGTGTATCAAATTGTCAGCATTTCCCCTAAAATTTATTCAGCCCCAGGACACACATCATACAGAGTGGCACAGACTAAACTGGATAAAACCAAGCTCTACACACGAATTTTTCTTAAGCAGATAGCTTAATTCATATACAAAATTAACCTGACGCTGAGGATCAGGAAGCACGGTATAACTGACTATTTTTGTTTGTTGTCTTTCTCTCTTGATTTGTAACAATCACATTCCTGTCAGGATCTATTGGGAATTATGTGGTTCACTAGGGCCTCTTGAGTTTTATTCATGGGACCAGCTCATTTCCTGTAAAATTTTCCAACAATCACTAAGTGTCATTACTCACACCATGTGACATCCTGTAAAAATAAAGTCGTTTTGGGGATCAAAAAATTCTAAATGGCTGCTGGAACTGAGCATTCAAATTCAGTGTTCTCACTTTTAAGTGATGTTCTAAAGAATGAGAGATGCCTAGACTTTACACTTTCTTCATCTTAATTTTGGACAACAGTAATGGACTGTAGTGTTGCTAGCTCTTATCAAACCACTAATGGAAAAGTTACAGTGTTTCGTATCTCTATAATTTAGAGGTCTTTTTTTTTTTTGGTTTTTCGAGACAGGGTTTCTTTGAATATCTCTGGCTGTCCTGGACTCACTTTGTAGACCAGGCTGGCCTCGAACTCACAAAGATCCGCCTGCCTCTGCCTCCCAAGTGCTGGGATTAAAGGCGTGCGCCACCACCGCCCAGCTAGAGGTCTTTTTAAAATGGCATTTCTATAGTCAAATTGTTCAGCTTCACATCAAGGTAAAGGTGCTGATAGCAAAGCTAGGTGCTGTTTTCAAAGGAATGTATGAGCAAGAAAACAAAGATTAGTCTAATGGTAGGCCATGGGCTATTAAAAAAAAAAAAAAACATCGAACTTGCTTTGTGTGATGGGCACTCTTCCTGGGAGAGGCTTTTACCATTCTCAGATCTTAATATTTGAGGAGAGTTCTAATCTGGTCAGAATTAATCTAGTGAAGATAAGCGTGTGTATTCCCATTTTTTCATACTCACAGTAGAGATGAGAGAGCAAGAGATAATACAAGTCTCTTCTGTGATTGCCTTTGTATGTGGCTAGCAAACCTAATCAGATGCAGAGAGCTGTATAGAAAGAGTCTGTCTCTTTGTGGAAACTGAACAGAGGTCACAAGTTGAGATTTTCTCATCCTCATCCCTCAAACTGGAAAAACCAGCCCAAACAGAGAATGTGCATATATACATGACTTCAGATATAAGACCATATCCTGGCTTCATGGGATAGCCTTTCTCTGCCATACGTTCAGCAGATCTTCTTCACTAAACAAGGACATTTGAGAAAATTGTTCTCTCTACTCTGGGTCTAGGTACTGAACTTTCTAATCAATGAGAACTTACTACTTAAAAACAAATATGAGAGGTAACATATGAAAAACAAGAGTTTTTGGGTTGAACCTACACTCTCCCTCCCCCCCCCCCCCGCACATACTACACTCCTGAAGCCTGCAACTGCATCGGAGGAAAATTAAGGCATAATCATACATAATTATTAGCGGATTTTCAGTAAGATTTACAGAAGTAAAATATACATTTTATGAGTTCTTTGATATTTGATACCCACTGTAATAAATTTTTCTCTCTTACAGGCTTTATTGCATTTTCCACGATGCCAGAGCTAGCTCATAAAATCAAAATGTACTTTGCTTTAGCCCCTATAGCCACTGTTAAATATGCAAAAAGTCCTGGTACCAAATTTTTGCTGCTGCCGGACATGATGATCAAGGTATGTGACAGCCCAGATGCCTCTGCCTGCAGAAAGGTCTTTCAGCCAGTTTTTGTAATGAATGCTTTAAATGGAAGCCATTTCTCTCCCTGTGTATATTGTCATGGATGTTGTTCCATCTCTTATCTTTACAGGGATTATTTGGCAGACAAGAATTTTTATACCAGACTAGATTTTTCAGACAGCTTTTTATTTACCTTTGTGGCCAGATGATTCTTGACCAAATTTGCAGCAACATCATATTACTTCTGGGGGGGGTTTAACACGAACAATATGAACATGGTGAGTAAGAACTTCATTTCCTAAACAGAGCTTAGTTCTTAGTCTCAGTCCTTGAAAATGAGCTAACATGAGCCAACGGTTAGAGAATTGATGTGCAACATGGAATTTGTTATTTCCAAATTGAAGGAAAATGTTGGGCAAGCTTCAGGAGGAGATGATACGAGGTCAATGTGAAAGCAATGCCAGACCCTATCTTGACAGATTATAGGCAAAGTTGGAAAGCTACAGCAAATAAAAATGTGGAGAAAAATAACCAGAAAAGTGAAAATCAACCAGACCTCACCTGTCTCTCTCCTCCTCATGGGAACTTTTGATTTGTATTTGATGTCCCTTGATGGAAATGGGAATTTCAGCTTGACTTGGGTATAGCTACTGATGGCATCATAGGGTGAGTTCCCTAGCACCTATGAGTTGGAGACCAATATGCAAAATGATGTGTCTCTTGAGGTAATCCCTAGAGAAGGAAGGAAAGCTGACTTGGCAGACAAAAAGTGGGGCTGTGAAACAACATCAAAACAAATTGAAGGTGACCCTGCAGGACAGTGTTCTCAATCTGTGGGTCGCGACACCACAGAATATCAGGTAACCTGTATATCAGACTCTTACATTACAATTCATACAGTACCAAAATTACAGTTATGAAGTAGGAACAAAATAATTTTAGGGTTGATGATCACCACAATATAAGGAACTGTGTTAAAGGGTCATAGCATTAGAGAGGTTGAGAAGCATTGCTCTAGGATCTGCAAAGGTGGACTAACCCCACAGGGATGATAATGAGGGAGATGTTAGGCAAGTCATGGATCTGAGACAGGAGATCCCTGCCATGACTGACAGCGGAAGGGTGCTTGTCTGTAGCACTCTCACTGACTGGAGGAACATCTTTCATTCCTAAGAATTAATTTACAGCCATCATTTAACAGGCATCTGTACTATGCCAGGATAAATTGTTTCTGATACCAAACTCATGAGCAAGTATTATTAATATCTTCACTGTACACATTAGCATATTGAATTTAGGGGCTAACTAATTTGCCCAGATCCAACCAAAAATTAGATAATAGTGCTAGGGCCAGCTCTAGAGTCCTTATCCTAAATATCTCTAGTAAAGTTACTTACTTTTGTTTAATCTGTTTTTGCAGTGTTAGGGTTTAAACTAATAAGGTATTTTTTTAAATACAGTAGTTTTTATTTTTTAACATTTATTTATTAATTCAACTTATATTTCAGTCAGAGCCCCATCCCTCCTCCCCTCCCAGTTCCACATCCCCACCCTCTACCCCTCTTCCTTTCATCTTTCTCTTCAGGTGAGGGGACCCCCACATATCAGGCCCCCTCAGTTCATCAGTCACATGAGGGCTAAGAGTTTCCTCTTGTTCTGGGGTCCAACATGGCAACTCAGCTAGGGTAAAGTGTCCCAATAACAGGTAACAAAGACCCAGCCATATCACTTCTGGGTATACATCCAAATGACTCCTCACCGAATCACAAGGAAGTTTCCTCATCTATGTTCATAGCAGCCTTATTTGTTATAACTAGAAACTGGAAACAACCCAGATGTCCCTCAGCTGAAGAATGAATAAACAAAAACAAAAACAAAAACAAAACAAACTGTGATACATTTACACAATGGAATACTACTCAGCCATCAGAAACAACGAAATCATGCAATTTGCAACCAAATGGATGGAACTAGAAAAGCGCATCCTGAGTTAGCTAACCCAGACTCAGAAAGATACACATGGCATGTATTCACTTATAACTGGATTTTACCCATATAGTACAGGATAACTATCGTACAACCCACAGACCTAAGGGAACAGGAACCTAGCATAACTATCCTATGAAAAATTCCACCCAGCAGCAGATCAAAACAGATCCTGAGACACACAGTCAAACATTAGATGGAACTCTGGGAGTCCTATATAAGACAGGGAGGAGGAATAGAGAGACTGAACGGATCAAGATCAACATATGAAAATCAGCAGAACCAACCAACCTAAGCCACTAGAGGCTTACAGAGACTGAAATGCTAACCAGAAAAAAGAAGAAAAGAACTTAGACTAGACCTAGACCCCCCTATACAAATATAGATGATAGGCAACTTGATCTTCATACAGATCCTTTAGCAAGTAGTGTGGTGGGGTGGGCAATCTCAGTCATGGACTTAGTCAAAGTCTTTTTAATGAGAACCTATTCTCAAAGGAGCAAAATCATTTCCTAAGAAGGTAGTGGTAGATGACTGAATGCACATTCTTTTAAACAGACTTTTCTGTTTAAAAGAATTTGGCTGTTGATTTAATGGTGTTCCCATTTCTTAGCCTGACACCATACAGGTTTGGTTTTGACAAGACTGACATCTGGTGCCATAAATCACTATGCTTTGTTACAGAGCCGAGCAAATGTTTATGTCGCTCATACGCCTGCTGGAACATCTGTGCAGAACATTCTCCACTGGAGCCAGGTAAGAATGCCTAGCTTGCAGTCCTTGATAAGGATCCTTGCACACTGTCTGGATTGGTCATGTAGCCTGATGGTTGCTGTTTATCCTGAGTTAAAATCTGGCCACTGATAACTGAATGTGAACTTAATTGAGCTTGCCAGAGATAGGCAGCAAGGACAGAAAGTGGCATTAGCCTGACTTCAGTGCATCTTGAAAATAGGATGATTCAAATGAGACCCTTCTCTATCTGGAGTCAGATAGAGAAATGAATGAAAGAAATTATGCTTCAAATTGTCCGTTTTGATCAAATCAGAGCAAAAGTGTTAAGGTGGGACAAACTACAGAAAGGAATTTTCTGAGCACTTTATGTAGTACGCTTTACAGTCTCAGGAGCGAAACAGGTGTGTGTGGGGGGGTGTGAGTGTGTATATGTGTGTATGTCTGCATGGACATGTGTGTGGATGGGGGGGGAGGAGGCAGAGGGTATCAATAGAAAAACTTTGAGCATTGTCTCTCAGAAGCACAGCATTGCCAGCTGCAAAGTGCAGTTGTGTCACGGAATTGTAGCAAACACCCGTCTACATCCATATACCAGCGATGCCCTCCCTGCAATAGACAGGAATGATAAAACTCCATCGCACTCCACATTTCTTGCTAAAAGAGTCAGATTCTTGCCTTACAGTTTTCTAAAAGGACTCCCAGAGTGGAGTGGGAGAATAACCCAAAGAGCTTTGTTATCCGCTCTTTTCACAACCGAGGATGGAGTGTACATTTGAATACCTCATCTCTCCCTTTAAATACCCTGTTTTCTCTCTTTCCTTCTAGGCAGTGAATTCTGGGGAACTTCGTGCCTTTGACTGGGGAAGTGAGACCAAAAATCTGGAGAAATGTAATCAAGTAAGACTGTCAAATACCACCTTCTAAAAATACAGCACCCTTTGGAAATGTGCAAGGGGAAAGTTGCAGTTATAAGTTATTCCAGAGATAGGAACAAAGCAGAGAGATTTAAGCAGAAAAGATAGTTCAAGTTTAAGTATATCTGTAAATGGGAAAGTACACAGCTTAGCCAGCAACCTCTTCATTTCTTCTAGGAATGGGAAGTCTGTTTCATTGAGCCTGACCCAGGAGACAGGCACCAAGGATTCTTGGGAGCAAGACAGGATTGAGTTAGTCAGGGATGAGTACATGCTAAAGGACTTCTTTTATGACAAAAACAGACATTCACATTGAGCTGCTATGAATGTGTGACACGGGGGGGGGGGGAAGCATGAAGGAGTAAATAGGAATTTGTGTTTGACATGGCTCTGCACCTCAACCCTGTGGGATTGTGGGTAGGCTGCCATGATTCAGGACTTATTCTATCTAAAGTAATCACCATACCATGTAATCCTTAAAATGCCTTTGGGGCTGGGGAGATGTTCTACGGGTAAGAAGACTTGCTGTGCAAACATTAGGACCTGAATTCCCCAGCACTTACATAAGAAGCCAGGCATGGCCACGCATGTCAACAAGCTCAGTGCTGGGGATTAGGTGTGGGAGACAGGAGGATTGTGAGGTTTACTGACCATCCAGGTTAGCCAGAAAAGCAGTGGACTCCAGGCTCAGCCAGCCCTGTCTCAAGGGAACAGGACAGACAGTGATAGAAAGCTGCCCCATTTCCTCCTGTGGCCTCCATCCATGTGTGCCTGTCTGCACACATAGATAAACCAGCACACACACACACAGAGTTCTTTCAGATCACACTTTCATTGAATATGGATTTCAAGATAAAAGACAAAGAGAAACCCACACAAATATTATTCCATTATCAGGAGTATGATTTATGTATTCTTTTTGGAGTATAAAAATCTCACTGAAGATTTCTGGTTGCCATGAAATTAGATATAAAGATTAGTCATAAAATCCAAAGTAGAGGGAGCAGAATATACATAGATGAATCTTTCGTTTAGGTCTCACATTATACTTAATATTTAGTACAGTAATCCACCTAGATCTAAAATGTTGGAAAACTAAATGAGCTGTGTGGTTCCCCCTAGATGCCAAACTCAATCACCTTTTATAATTTTCTCTTTTGAGATCAGCCTTGACTCTCTTCAAACCATGACTTTAGAGAAAACATTCATGTTCTAAGGCTTTTTCATTTGTAAGGATTCTGTTAGCTGAGTTCTAGAGAAAATGACAAATGCAGTATAGGCCTGAGAAAATGGCAGTGGAGGAAAGAGAAAACAAAATTGTAGGAAGATACCATATAATGGTGTTAGCCAGAGCTGGGTGGGACATTTATCTTGATCTTTTCACCCAGATGAGAAAGAGCGAGAGATGCTCATACTGTAAGAGGGTCCTTTTGCTCTGCTTCTAAATTAGGCAGCCACGTAAGTTCTTAGGGAGCCTGGAAGACAAAGAAGCTGACACTGGTGGGTGGTTTTACTCTAAGAAACTGGCCTCCTGGTTCTTTGGAAATTTCTGAGTGTCGAATGATCTCAAAGACTCAGATTGATAGGAAAATCTACTAGCATTGCTTGAACAAGAGAAGTTCCATGTATAAAGAATACTTGTTTAGATGATTTGGGGGCAGCTAAGTCTGGGTTTGGAACAGGTATTTAACTTTATGCTGTGCTTAATTTAAAGGAGTTGAGTGCCTGAGGGTGACTCCTGGTTTCTCCTGGTTTGGGAGGTGCCATGAAACTGAACCTGCATTGTGTATGTGGGGACACACAGGCCTTTCATAATAGGTTCCCCTGTCTTTTCTGTGGAGTGTCTCCAATTCTTGTCCCATAAACTACAAGAACATTATTTTAAAGGAAATTTATGTATATGATCTTTAATAAGAAAAATTACACATTATTCAATGTCTAAAGTACAAGGTAGAGACTGTAGTACAGCTTTGCAATAGAACATGCATTCACAGCATGCATAAATTAAATCCCTGTCAACATATACCCGCACAAACACATGTATACACCCGCACACACATGCACACACACGAATACACACACCCCAAATTTGTATTCCTTCTCACACAATCTAACAAGGATTTTGAGAGATTATCTCCACTTCACAGTGAAGAAACTAAAGCTGAATTATGTTAAGTTTTCCTTAAAATTAGACCTGGAATGGAAACTCTTAGCAGAGTTTTACATGACTTTAATTCCTACACACTTTTCAGAATGTGCACATTATATTTACTTGATAGAAGTTGTAAGTTTGGATGTAAAAATATTTTGTGGAGTTCAAATTATTCTTTCTATCTAGCCAACTCCTATAAAGTACAAAGTTCGTGATATGATGGTCCCCACAGCCATGTGGACTGGAGGTCAAGACTGGCTTTCAAATCCAGATGATGTGAAAACACTGCTTTCTGAAGTGACCAACCTCATCTACCACAAGAACATTCCTGAATGGGCTCATGTGGATTTCATCTGGGGTCTGGATGCCCCTCACCGTGTGTACAATGAAATCATACATCTGATGAAACAGGGTCCCAGTCTTTCCCAGGGAACCTGCAAGGTTAAATTGTGAAGCTCCTGTTGTTAGCAAGTTTTGGAATGACTTCATGCAGTATGGGAGGGGACCTGAGAGGAGGATGGTCAAAGCAATGTCCAGACTTAGAAACTAGCTGTGTCAGTTAGACAGAATGACAGAAATACCTGGGTGCCAGATGTCCTGCTGGTCCAGATGAAAGCTTTGGTCTTCATTTCACACTAAAGCTGATACTTACGCTTTCCTCGGGTGTACTTAAACTAAGTTGATGAACACAGCTTTTCTGTGTTTTGTGTCTTCTACCATTGTGCAGTGTAGTGTTTACTTACCAACAGAAATTATCTAGACATTCGCTATTATAACATTCAACCTTTTCAAAGTAATTTTTGTTTCTATAAGTCAAAATTTTGGAGCATTAAAAGGAAAAATTGGGGCAGAGCTCAAAATTGTGAGTCTTTAGATTGTTGAATTGGACAAAGTAAAGTGGGTGTTGCCATCTAATTTCTAGAAAGGCATGATCCTACCTCAAGAAGCCAGACTGGACAACAGAAAAATGAAATTATTGTATAGATGGAATCTAAGCTAAACAACCTTAAAACAGGGTCAAGTTTTATAGCTGGATCTCTAAGATGATTTTGTAGGATATTTATGAGTTTTCCAATAAATTAATTACATATTTCATATGTCTGTGTGTCAGTACTGGGATTTTCATCTGCTACTAGGAGGCCAATTGGTCCAAATGAAAGCTACAAAGAAAAATTTATAATGTCACACAGCATAAATAAATTGCTATATATTTTACCCTTCAATCAAAGAAGAAACACTCTTAGATAATCCCCCAACTCATTCATAAATCTAGATTTATGTCCTTAGAAAACTCATCAGTGTTCACACAATTTCCGTGATGACAGTTGTAAATGATGATAATTTTTGGCAGTGAACTCTGAGGGCGAATCAAAGCTCTCCCATGCCTCTTGGTGGCATCCAGTTGAGAATATGCTATTCAGATGTTTGTTGAATATGCATTAGACTGTGAGTTCATTTTTCCTCTCCAGAGTACCTGGTAAGTTACACTGTCAGTAACTTACCAATGTCAGCAAGGCTTAAATAAGTTCCTTAGTGACAGTTAGGGACTTCAGGACCCTATGTGTATCCTCAGGGTCTGTAGATAGTTCCATAAACATGTCCTGATTTGATTTTTATTGATAAATGTTCATTCTTAACTGTTTTTGCTGCAGTGTATAGTGTGGCTTCCATGTGTATAGCTGTGCCTGAACTATCTAGATTTTTGAAATTCATGCATGAGGTGGATTTATTCCCATTCAATGTCATTCATGAAAAAAGTAAGACAGATAGATAGTTTGGTATTCATAACCTTTCACTCAGAAATATAATCTAAATGTTTCTCTGTTTCTATGAAGAAGTAAGACTTTTATGTAAACAAGTTACAATATTTTAAATTTTGTCAATAAAACTAAACAAAACTGGGGCTGAGAGTATAGTGGTAGATCATGTACTTAGTGTGAGTGTGACCCTAACTTAAATTCCTAATGCCACAAAAAGAAAAGAAAATAAATAAATAGCAAACAGCTTGCTTTACAGAAGAGTCTTTATTTTTGATGTTGGGGAGTGAGCTCAGGGTTTATGCCTAGCCAACACGTGCTCTACCACTGAACTACAGCTCTAGTCCCAAAAAGATTTTGAACAGATATTTTTGATACTTAAGTAACTCATAAACTGAAAAGACCCTTATTTATAAACTGCTGTGAAATGCATGCTGGTGTGCAGGTCAACCTGGCTCCCCCCACCCCAGACTCCCAGAAACAATGACAAATACCGATTCTGCTGTGGAATATGTACCAATTCTTATGGTTTAGACAAACTCACCATTGACAACCAACATATGTCTTTATTGAACATTTTTCCATCCAAGGGATATTTATGCTGGAAGCTCTTACTCCCCACACATACATGCCATGCTTTGAATCTTTGGTTTAGTGTGTCAAGGAACCTGAGACAAATCATTTGTCTCCCAGGACAGGAGGTAGACCAAAGTCTTTAGAAAGAGAGGATGTGACTTCACATAACTCTGACTTGTTTTTAAAAGATGCTGAGTTAGAAATTTTTACAAATTTTGACAGTAATAGAGATTTCAATAGCAATGGATCCTTTGGAGGGATCATGGTGACTTCCACTGTAAAAGCCACAAGTCCAATGCTCATCACAAAGCGGATGCATCCAGCTTGAGTGTCCATAGAGCAATAAACCATGATAGGGACAACATCTGTTCCTTCAGCTGGCTCTCTGTGACTTCCTGAGAAGTCACAGCACTATGAGGCTTTCTTTAGCATTAATACAATCTGGGAAAACTTTAGTCTCTGTGCGATATCCAATGAACTCTCACCATGCTGCAGAAAAGAGAAATTGTTTACTTCCAGGAAAGATCAATGACAGTGAGGGCTAGTCAACAGATTAGACAGATTGTTGACTCTCAGACTTAGTGAAGGGTTTAAAAAGGAAAAAAAAAAAAACTGGAAAGTAATAGTGAGGCCTACCTGGGCAACTGAGAGGCCCTGTCTGAAAATTTAAAAAGCGAAAGGGGTTTGGAGATATAGCCCAGTCGTACAGCACTTGCCTAGCATAATAAGCATGCAGTATTTCATCCCAAATATGAAAAAAAACTATTCTTAAAATTCAAAAATAAAAGGAGTGAGATACTTCCTTCCTTAACAAGAACAATTAATCTTACAATAATTCACATGAGAGGCAGTGAACTTACTTCAGAAAAGGCCCAGATGAGAAAAACTTGCTACAAGGAGACCCACACTTGCTAGGCCCTTACCTTATTCCTTATCATGGGGTCTGCACGGGCTTCCAGAAGCAGTGGGATGAGAGTCTGGTTTTTCATCTGACATGCATAATGCAAAGCAGTGTAGCCATACTGGAACACAAAGACCAACCCTGTAGTTCATCTGTCAGACTGTCCACAGACTTCACCATTCACATTTTATAGTGGACAACTAACCAAAGTCAATCTGCAAGCCATTTATGGGCAGCTGTATTTCTTGTACTATGAATATTTTCTTCACTTCCTCCCTATGTATATGAAAGTGTAATAAGTCATTGATATATCTCCCTTTCTCATTCTCCATTCTAAACTGAAATGTGCAACTTATAAAAATTATTAAACTCATCATTTAAACACAAATCAAATGTAACATTAAGTAATGTAATTAATGGAAACAAAAATGAGGTAGACATTCATCATAGAACAATGGTAACACTCGCAGAGAATAAGATAGGGTACAAAAATAAAGTGCAATTCTTTTTAAGTCAAATTTCAACTTAGCCTTTTTGCTAAAATATTGGAAACCTAAAACTATATCCAGCAAATATAAGAAAATAAAATGACAGGGTAATAAAATTTCAATTGACCCTCAGAGCCTTAGCAGAAGAAACAAATCTGGAGTGCAGTAAAAGGATTAAACAAAACCTTCCACTTTCTGATGGGAAGGAGGGTTGACGATGCTTCAGTTATTGTGACTCCTACCACCACTGGGGTACTTCTCTGAACTTTGACCTTATCTACCTTCCATGTACGTAAGAGACCTCTCTCTCCTAATGGTTAGGATCATGACTGCAGTAGCTATTAACCTCAAGTGAGCCTATTAAAAAGTGACTGACTACATTCTAATCACTCTTCTGAGGACTTTGCAGGAACCTGCCCTACAAGATGGGTAAGAATTTCCAGTTTACAACCAGGCATGTTGGGCAGGTCTATAATCTCAGATACTCCTCCAGGGGCTGAAGTTGAAGGGTCACAAGGTCAAGGCCAGCCTGAGTAAACTTAACTTATTATGGCTTCATAATAAAAAAATAAATAAAGAGTGTAGGTATGTCTCCGTAGTAGTGTAATTATCTAGCATGTATGATGCTTTGTGTTCAGTCGCTACCACAGTTAGTTTTGATCTCCATTTTACAGATGAGAAAATTGCATCAGATACGTGTACAATGTTCCAAGCCCACTTAATTGGAAAGTGACAAGATTAAATGTATGCATAGAATTCTATCTAACTCAAGCTGCCAAAGTACTAAGGATAGTATCTTGATGTCATTTTCCTTAATTTATCACCAGTCAAACACAAATTCTTTTAATTTTTTCCTATAATCAACAACTAGTTTATGCTCATGGGTTTAGTAGAAGAATATCAATAACTCCGAAGTTACATGATGGCAATGAGAAAAAAGAAAACAAAACTATATGCAAGCATCTAGAAAAACAAAGCGTGCATTTTGTTAACAAGTACACTACCCAGATCTATCAGGTGAATATGATTTCTCAGTGCAAACATACACAGTCGGTAGCATTAACTTCTACACCAGCATCAAGGAGCATCCGTACAAGAGTCTCATTCTGCTTTGTCTTTGATACCTGTTACAAAGAGCAAGTACAAGAAAGTGTTTTACAAACATTTGTACATTGTTTGGGACAGCTCCAATCAACTGGCTTCATGTTAATCCTACACTCCTACTTCTTAACACACACACACACACACACACACACACACACACAGACACACACAGACACACACACACAGACACACACACACACACTACAGTACCAGTTAAAGCCACAGTGCTCAAACTATGCTTCATGAATCTGAGTTGCAGCACCCAGGAATTTGTTCAGAATTTATTCACAGGCCTTTTGGTAATGAGATCTAGTCCCTGTCCTTTCCTTTCTGGCTTAAAAGTCTCATAAGTTCCCACTATTCTGGGGAAAATGTAAACTCTTGAATGACACTAAAGCAAATGGCCCTAGCCTTGTCCCCTGCTTCACTTCCTGGCTTCCCTATTCTAGGTACAATAGATGTTTGTTAACCCTTCATTTCCTACCAAGTGCCCTCCCTGCAGAGAATCACAACATGGGATATTTCTTCAACTAGAAGCTTTCTCACTTCTTTGCCCACCAAATACGTTTGTTTGTAATATTTCCAACTCACACCCCTCTTCTCTGGCTTTCCCTGACCTACGTGGCCAAGTGAAAACCTTCTCTTTTAGCCTTCTGTAATGCCCATATCCTCTGTGATCCCAAGCTCACGGTGATTTCCCACAAGTCCATGCCATTTGATAACAATCAACTCCCCACCATGCTGACTCTGATGAGGGCAAGGGCTGCCCATGTTGTGTCCTCTAATACCTGGCCTGCACACAAGGCTACATGATCACCATATGGTGAAGCCCTGAGGAGACAAAGACCTTGCTGCTCACATAAGCAGCAAGGCCTGGCATTTTTCCCCTTCAACCTCTGAAACTCCATTTGAGTGCCCTCCCCACCATTCTGCCCTCCTGTGTCACCTTCTAAATTCTTTCTGCCCTGGCCCTTCTCTGAAGTGACTTGGTCCTTCCAATTTGTCTCATGTTATTTATTCCTTATGCAGCACAAACTTACAATTCTAGGTCCTACTAATCATGTGATCAGGCAATCATAGCCGGGGTACTAATTACAATCAGTTTCCTTACTTAGGCCTCAGTTTCTAAGCCGTGGTCAAAACTATAGCTGTGTGACAGTAAATTCTGAATAAGCTCTTATTAATCATCTTGCAATGATTTTCTTCAAAACCACTAAAATATAAATGAATGACAGATTCTTCATGTCCAGAAATTACAAATGTTTAAATAATGTAAGATAAATACACAACCACTTTTTTTTTTTGAAAAAGCCTTCAAATGTATAAGCAAATGATGAGTTCAAAAGTGAATTAAAGATTTCTCACCATGTTTTATTTTTTTAAATTCTATATCCTCTCAGTACCTAAGCAGAAAATAGCATTTCTAACTGGTGGAATTTATACTGAAACTTGTTTTAATGGGAATAACTAATGTCTCTTGTCTGCTAGCAACATCAAAGAGGTAGCAGATAGCCAGTTGACGTGGGTAAGCAATGCATTGGTTTAGTCATATCTGAAAGGTAGAACTGGTCACAATGGGACACAGACGGGTAAAAAGTAAACAAATCAATGCAGACCGGTCACCCTATTTGAAGAAAACAAAAAAACATACAAAATAACCAAGTTTGACCTTCTATCTAGCATGATTTCTGCACTACCAACACACTCATTATTCAAGAAAATTATTGTGACAAAGACCCATGCAAGCATGATTCAGTTTCTTGAGGTGACAGACTGGGTCAGAACCTCCCAAAATAGCTTCTGTGTTTGTCAGCTTCCTGGCACAAAGGATTTGGGATTTTTCTTCCAACTCACCACTAGGTGAATCCTTAAAATTCATAAACTTAGGAAGAGATGCATAAAATCAAAACCATACCCAGTGGTGCTGAAGCTCCTGTTTTGCTGGCCGATTGAGGTGACCTACAGCTCCGAGTGGGATCAGATGATCAACACCCTGTACTATAAAATGTACAGGGGTCCTAATCCATGTGATTTTGGCATTTGATGGGCTGGGTACTATAAATGCATTTCTACCCAAAACAGTTTTACTTATGAGAAACTTGTTGAGACAGGACACTGTTGTAAGTCAAGAAACACCTGCACAGAACAAGGCTTGTTTCATTGACATTTCTTTACATCGGACTGTCAAGAGAAACTTGATGAGCCATTCCATGGCTGTCTTATACACTTGGCCTCTGCCTTAACAACAGTACTCACCATGAGGAAATATCCAATAAGCAAGACAGGCATTAAAAGGATAATGAGCAGATAATCAAAGAAGGTAAATCTCTTCTTCACAGCATAGTGCAAGCAGGTTCTCTCCTTCTGTGATTAAGAATAGGATTCTTTAGTTCAAATTCCATAGTTTTTAGATTACCATACAAAAGATTTAGTTCATATATTTTTTAATTTCTAAGGTATGCACTATCAAGAAGTACAGAGTTAATTATTGACATTATGCCATAAGCCTTCGTGTCTCTTAAATAAACATATATAGAATTTTTTAATGTAGGATGATACTGCATATTCAAAACCATATACTGCATATGCATATTCAGCCTAAGTACCTTCTTTGATGGTGCACATCTGTTTAATTAATTCAGGATTTTGTTTACCAGAATGATGAATATGTATACTATGAAGGGAACACTGGAGAAGTACCAACGATAAACAACAGAGATGAGTATACATACAAACCATCACAGGATGGCTCTTCATGCTTGTTTTAGTTTTTGAGATATACATCTATATATATATATATATGAGATAGAGAGAGAAACATAAGAATAAAGTTAGTATGAAAAGGCACATAGATATAGATAGTTCTTGATTATTGGGGAAGGAAATTTACCAATTTTGTGGTTTGCTGTGAAAAGTTGTAACTACTTGGCAATTCCCTCACATTTCCTAGTACACAGACAGGGCTAGAAGACTGCAAACAATTTAATTTCTTGAATATGTCACCATTCATTGAGTGATAGACATATGCCTTGAGGAGTGGTGGAGAATGTGCCCCTTTGGCTCCATATTATAGAAAGAGGGCAGAAACATGCACAAATAAGTATGAGGCTTACAGACTGCAGTGTTAGCTGGAATACCAGCCTAGTTAGTAGGAAAAGAGAACAAGAGAAGTGACTGCGCATTAGGGGGAAGCTTTGTTCCCAAGGTATCTGTCTTCTCCATATAAATGTTAGAAAATAGTCAAGAATATAATGATAGACTTTAAAATTATCATCATTGAGCAGCCCGGAGTTCACTATTGACATGCCCTATTACCTCTGTCTTATTAAATAAACATATGTAGAATTTGAATATCTAGACCATCAATATTTTAATATTGTATATTCAAAGGTATATGTTGTTTTTGTCAGTTCACACAATCATATTTAGGATGTATACACCTTCAGTGTTTACAAGTGGGTTTGCAATTGCTGTTTGGCTTCATTGAGGGGAACTTTTCTAACTTCTTTAGTCGCATCTACCAGTTTGACTTTTCAAGTTGTTAAACTTTAAATTCTACAGATAATATTACCTAGATACCCTTGCTCACAAAGCCTTGTCAACAACTCTAAATTTGTTCTTCACATAAATTTCTATAAGTTGACTACCTAACATAAAAGATATGAATGTGTTTCACAGGATGCTACCAAATTATGTTAAAGTGGGGTGATGATTTAAACTTCCTCTCCAGTCAACATTTTACTTCTCTTTTTAATCTTAGTCAATTATCAGACTAAAAAATGCATATATATACATATATATGTATATATGTGGTATGCTGTGTTTTAATTTTATTTCAACTTGCTTTCCATTGAGTCAATGTTCTAATATACATTTCTGAATTAGCAGCAGAGCTTTTAGATGTTTTAAAATTTTTGTCCAGTACTTATCAAATAATTCCTAAATATAGTTTAAAATATAAAATGTGGTCTCCAATTATTATTTTTTTTATTTTAAATACTTTATTTTTTTTTTCTTCAAGTTACATCTCAGTCACAAACCCCTCCCTATTCCCCCTTCCTATCCCGCCCTTCCACCCTCTTCCCCCCAGAAGTTTCCCCTTTCAGTCCAACAGATGGTTCCTTCTCTTATAACAGTAAGTATTATACAAAACAACAGATATAAATATGCCACATTTATGAGAGTTAAATGGCCCAGTATACCTTCCCAATGTCCAGTTTATACATATTTGGCCCCTGACTTTAACATTCTACTATCTAACCATCTCCATGAGTTTAAAGGTCTATATCTGACTCAACATTCATACTAACTTGCAACACACTTTTAAGAGTATCTTCTTAGATCTATAACACCCTCTTGATTCCTAAACAACTCAAAATTTAACTATGAGACTCTAGCTGTCTATTCTTCAGCAACCTCAGAGACCTGAGAGGGATAAATATATTTGCTTATATAGGAAGTGCAGGGCCTGCAGCTTCCAAAACTAAGAAAGGACATACCAATGACTGCCTGGACAGTTCCCATTTTCTCTCCATACATTCCTGCATCAGTCTTCAGCCTTTGGGTCCTGTTTCTCTGACAGACATTTGTTGTAGAGCCGGGATTATGAAGGACTTACCTACCCTGTCTTGGCAGAGTTAGGCTGTTGACTTCCCTGCTACCAAGTTTTGTCCTTTTTGGACAGCAGTCTGTCTGCAGTTGGTGCAAGGGGTTTTTTCATGCCAAGAGATAGGCTTGCCACTAATTCAACCATCTTACAGTGGAGGTTCTTCGATGCTTATCTTCTATTTGGAATAGTCATGCAAACATGTCACTTTGTTAGCTACTATGACAGTCTATCACAGATATTCTCTAAACTACCCAGTAATCAAGTTGCTAAGAGACAAGCAACATTTGCTTATCTAAATACAAGAGATGGATAGGGCATCTTCAAAAACCCCAAGAGATCTGCAGAATATGGCATTCAAAGATGTTATCTTAAATTAAGATTTTCTTTTTTTTTGATATCGAGATATATCAGCGCCTGACAGCACCCCCTATTCTACTCCAATTATTAATGTACAATTAATATCTAGGAAAAATAAATTTAGGATTCAAACCACCATTAGAATTATATGACAAGTTAAAAAAATACAAACCTAAAATGCCTCTGCTGAAAGTATGAGCAAGAAAATCTGGCAGTGACTGTTTTAAAAAAGATTTATTTTTATTTTATGTGTATTGAGTGTTTTGTCTGCATGTATATAAGTGCATTGCATGTGTGTCTAATAACCATGGAGGCCAGAAGAGGGAGCCAGATCCCCCTGGAACTGAGTCACCATGTGGGTGTGGGGAAGTGAACTTTGAACGACTGAGGGGTCTTTCCAGCCCCTGATTAAACTTTCGATTACACAATGTTGGTCTTAGTTTTCTAGCCTTTAACTTGCTTGGAAGGAGCAAGTGGGTGCCTACTGTGTTTCTCATTGAAAGCACTTGAGTAGGCACAAGATATTTGTACTTATTACAAAAGCTGTTTTGGATATTTACTCAGTACACGTTAAATGTTGCTTCTACTACAGTGCAAATATGAGAAGGTCAGAAAGGGAGCCACAGAACAGAAATGTCTAGAAAGACACACTTATGCTGTTCTTCTTAGGTTCTGAAGCCTCCACAACAGCTGCTAGTTCCTCCTTAAACACATCCTTCATGCCTATGGCTCACCGACTTCTTTACCTCCAACATGTTTCTTAATAACATTCTTAGATAAACCAAGTACACAATAAGATCTTCTGGAGACCAAGACATTACAATAGGAAGCATCAGTATTACCTGAATACTGGTAGGGGGTGGATGGTATACAAGAATGCTCCACTAGAATCTCTAGGGAACACAGGAGAACAGCTATGAAAACAGGTGAGTGAGGGCTAAAAATCTCTCATTTCAATAGAAAACCAAAACAGAGACTGTACAAGCAAGATAGGAGAGAGTCCAGGGTCCACCCTGCAGGCATTGGCACAAGTCTTGCATCAGCACTGTGGGACCAGAGCCAGAGGGTAAGAATGAGATTACAGAAAATCTATACCATACTTTCAGTTATTTTAAAGAACAGGAGGAAAGGGGGGAGGAAAGAGACCAAAGTTGTATGCATCAGCAATAGGGGAAGGTGGGGTGCTAGGAGAACTGGCTCTGCTAAGCACTCGGGAATAACAGCAAGAAGCCCTTTAGAAAGACTCTTTGCATTTGCCAACTTGGCAGCCACAGGCTCTTCAAAAGCTATTCTAGGGAAACTCAAGTGTCACAGGACCATGCACTGATTCCTGGCCAGCAGAACCTAAACCTCTAACCTGCTAGAGGAAGAAAGAGCATCAAAATGGTAGGGTATTCAGCAAGGCAGAATTAGAGCCAGTGTCTGCAGGGGGACAGAGACAGGCTTCCAAGAGCATACCCGACATTAGGAAGGAAGTCCAAATGAAAACACTGAGAGTCCAAGGTGGATCAACAAGCAGGCAAGTGACCACTCAGAACCAACACCCTCAGCCAGCTCTCTTCCCTTCACTTTCATTCCTTTTTCATTTGATGTCCAGTGTTAATTTAGCAGGTCAGCTAAACAGACCTGTCTTGTTCTGTTCTCATTCCCTTTTGATCTCTCCTCCTTCTCTTCCTTCTCCTCCTCTTCTTCCCCCTCCTTTTGTTCTTTCTTCTCTCTACTTTTAATTGATTCTTTCTTTTATGTTTCATTTTCCTTCTGATTGATTTTCCCAAATAACAGAGTCTGGTCCTATGAGGCCTCCCTGCCTCAGCCTTCTGACAACTGGCATTATTCTGAGTTCTCTGATAGCATTTCTTTTCCGATTTCTTTTCATTCTATCATTATCCAGAGCTTCCTCATCCACCCACCCCTGTGTTTATTATTCCACTCCTTCCATTTACCGCACTTCTCCCTTCCCTATACTTCCCTACCATCCGATACTTAACACCAGTCCTTTCTTTCCCATATGCACCCACATTAAGTAGCATCATGGTACACACAGTACTGTCAATGTTCCTTTACTTCCTAAAATTATTAGCACTCAAGAGATAATCATTTTTAAACTATGACTGTATTTTAATAATAGGCCTACTGTAGTGGCTCTTGTTTGTAGATAATATTCTACTCAAAGACTAGTACTGAGGACTAACCCTCATGCCTGAAACATAGCACTTACCTACTGAGCTAGTTGTATAGTCTAGCATAAAAAAGTGGCATCTCAACCCTATGACAATGTACTTCCCTCTTGGAACACTGCAAATACTTTCAGTAAAAAATGATAAGGATGATTTTTTTTCTAAAAAATCCATAGAAAAACCTAACTCAGTATGTGAAAGTCTTAATTAAAAAAACAGAAGAAACGCAGAGAACCAAGGCAACATGTCTTTCAAAAGTTTCTAATTTCACAGTAATAGTCTCTAATGAAGGTGAGTTGACGAAATCCCAGACAGAGAGGGGAGTGACTCCACAAAGTTGTCCTCCAGTGTCCTCACATGAACCCTGGCACACATATTCTTACACACACATCATGCAGACACACACACAAGAAGAAGAAGAAGAAGAAGAAGAAGAAGAAGAAGAAGAAGAAGAAGAAGAAGAAGAAGAAGAAGAA
>CAJQZJ010009141.1:725014-739509 GCA_907164525.1 Lophiomys imhausi
AAGAAGAAGAAGAAGAAGAAGAAGAAGAAGAAGAAGAAGAAGAAGAATTATTTTAACTCCTGAAATAAAAAAGACTTCTGCATGGCAGAGGACATAGTTGATGAAGTGAAGATGCTGCCTACAAAATGAGACTGAGTATTTTTTCTAACTCTACAACTGACAGAAGATTGGTATCTAGGATTCACAAAGAACTAAAAGACATAAATGACAAGAAATCAAACTACTCAAACAATAAAGGGGCAAATGAAAAGACAGACTGTTCTTAAAAGATGAATTATAAATGTTCAACAAACAAACAAAAAAGATCAATGTCACTAGCCATAAGATAAATGTAAATTAAAATTCTATTAATGTTCTGCCTACCCCTTTCAAAATGGCAGTCACTAAAAACAGTAACAACAAATACAGGCAAGAATGTAAATAAAAGGGAACCCTAATAGAGTACTTGTGGGGATGTACCTAGTTCAGACACTTGGGGAGTCAGTAGAGAGGCACCTCGAAACACTAAAAACTAATCTACCACATGATCCAGCTACACCATTCCTTAGTATTTAGCTAAGAACTCCAAATCATATCACAGATGTGATGCTTGTACAACCATGTTTACTGCAGCACATTTCCCCCATAGCCAAGTTATAAAACCAAATGAAATGTACATCGTCAACGGGATAGATAAACCAAATGTGATGCTTATGCGCTTATGCACAGTGGAATGTTTTAGCAATGAAGGATAATGAAATCACATCACTCACAGGAAAACAGACGTAACTGGAATTACTCAGGGGAACTGAACTAAATCAGTCACAGAGAAATGTCTCATTTGCTCTCGTTTACGGGTCATTTTAATAAAAATACATGCAATCATGTACAAATATTTGAGATGAAAGTAGAAGCAAAACTGTCTTGGGGAACAAAAAGGACTAATAGGAAAGGAGAATCAGGAGAAGGTAAGGAGGTAGATGGAGTATATAAGAAGGTAAGGTGTTACAGGGGAATGTGTTCAAATTCACAACAGACTTGGGTGAAAATTCTCTCATGTAATCCAGCACCAAGCACGTGAACACATATTAGTGAAAAAGAATTATAAAAAACCTGAAACTTATATTAAAATAACAGATAAAAATCTAAATAATGGCAAGCACAATGTTTCCTTTCCCCCATTATTTCTGTATACGGAAGAGAGAAAGAAGACGGGTTTGGAGGACACAGAACAGAAAGAGGAGACAACGCTGCCTACCGCCAACAGAAGGGGATATCCTCTTCTTCACGGGCACAATGAGATCATCACAAAACATCCCTGCTGGTTGAAATGCTTTATTTGTGATTTTAGTCTAGCAAAATGCCCTTGGGCTGTGTAAGGCAAAGCAGGCAAGAGAGAATCGTTGACATTAGAAACTAAAGAAGGAAGGATGGTGACCCTGGTTCCAGATATTTGAGGAGAATCTTCACGGTTACCCTCTCCCTTTCTGTTTAGGATATATGTGGGATATATTCCCCCATATCTCCTTACATTCTCTATCTCTCCTATTAGTCCTTCCCTGGTTCTATTTGTTTGTTTGCTTTGGCTTATTCATTTATTTGTTTATTTTTTTATTTAATTTATCTTATTTGTTCTTCTTTTGGCAAACATCAGATAATATGAGAGAAACTACATTGCTCATTATAGCTGCACATTCTTTCTTTTTACAGTACACAAGATGTGAATGTGTCTATGTGGATACAATTTTTGGCTAAAGACGTATTCCAGAACTTCGGCAGGCAGTTTTCCAAGTTAGGCCTATAGAAATTCCTCAATGGATATGATGCCATTCTCATTAGACCATCAGTCCACAGCAAACTTACCAAGTTTTTGAGGTTAACATCAGCATTTCTCTTTAAAAGGAAGGAGACAATTCTCAGGTGGCCTCGCCTGCAGGCACAGATGAGGGGGGTATCCCCATTGAAGCCATCTTGAATATCCACATAATGGCTGTCTTCTTTAGCCCACCGACACACTTGCCCCAAATCATTCTGGTAGGCTGCCTGGCAGATGGGCTGAGTCAATAAGAGCAGAACAGTTCTTTAAATACAAGGATGACCCACCCAGAAGAAAACATTACTCTAAGACTACCATGAGGATCTGCTTACGTTTTCCAAAATTGCTTGCCATGTGAAATAGACAAAAGGTTATGTGGATGAATGAGCAAATAAGTGGACGAGACACAATGAATCTCATCCACGAAGAAAATTTTATATTGTGACTGCAAATTAGGAAGAGATTATCAGAAAAAGAGAATCTGCCAGTGTAGAATTATGCATTGGGGAAGGAAAGAGTTCATGACAGCAGTGGGTAATAGAAAGCCCACTTGTGACTTTTTCTGCAGTGGGTTAAGGCTTTAGCACCAAGCCTGATGATATGAGTTCTAAACTAGGAACCCACAAGGAAGACCTAGAGGATCGATTTCTGCAAGTTATCCACTGACTCTCACACTTGCACTGTAGCACAGATGCACACACACACACATACACACACAGGCAAATATAAAAATGATGATTACTACACTGTCTCTCCAGGTGACTTCTGGGTCCTGGTCTCATCTGGGGCTGTATCATTGATTTCCCTTTTTCTTTTTGTTGACTACTGTCAAATTCCTTGAACTTAGTTGGAGTTGGTCTTCCAGGCTCTGCAGCCTACAAGTTGCCTTATGGGACTTTTCAGCTTCTGATTGTGTAAACTAATCTAATAAAAATCTCCTCAAAAATTATTAAAGTATTCTATTGGTTTTGTGCTTCTGGACAGCTGGGTCTGCTGTGAAGAGTCAGGAAGCAGGTAACCTTAAAGAACCTTAAAGGTATATTGAAGGGACTCTGGGAAGTTCAAGTGTGGTCAGCATGGCTCTGGCAGACCTTGCCTTTTTCCCATTCCCTCTGTCTTACTAAAGCCTGTTAAATTACATTCATAAAGCTAGGCCCCAACGTCTAGCTCCTTATTGGCTACTTCCTCTTCCTGAAGCTTACTATCAAGATCCAGCTATCAAAGTATTGAAGTCCAGCAATCAAAAGCCCACTTTGGCTCAGTTAATTAACATGTCCAATTAAAATTAAACACTTCAACCTAACACGGAGTTTCCCCTTTTATCTCTATAAACTGCCATTTTCTTATGGGCCGTATCTGTCAGAGGCAGTCTTTCTTCCCCCAGGGACAAACACCCCTTCTCCCTCTCCCTTGTTCTCCTCTCCTTCTCCCTCTTCTTCTATCTCATGTCTTTGTCTCTTATTTTCTGTCCCTTGCTCCTCTGGAACAAATAAATCTCCTTTGTGCTGAGAACTTGGTCTTGGGATGTCACTGTTCCTTTCACATATTCTCTTGTTAAATTTTTAAATCATTTTACAACAGTTTACCTTCTGTCCTTTCTTTAAGTTATTATAGATTTCATAATGCTGGACCATATTCCTAACAGGACATCAGGTACCTGGTGATTAGTGGCAATTGTCCCCAATTATCCACAGTCCTCACAACTCCCCCATTATATCACCCTAGTCCATTTCAACTATCCATATTGCCTGCCTGGCTCCTACTTTCAAAACCAAAATCCTCCTTCTTGTATTCTTTAAAACCTTTACTGAGTAAAACTAAAAATAGTAAGACCAAGAGACAGATAGTTATTTTGATATTCACTAGAGGATTTCTGTTGTTCTTCATCTTCCAGCAGAGCCCAGGCCTTGTCCAATACTCTCTGAGGAACCTAGGGCCTTGTCAGGCACTAAGCTGCTTTTCTGTAGGAAGGTGCTGGCTACATTAGTTTCTGGGCAGAAAAGGATGAAACACGGAACAGGATCCATCCAATGCCATAAGATAACCCGAGGATAGCCAAAGAAGCAGCAATGAACAGTGATGAGAATTGATGCCAATCAAAAAGCCCCTCAGTGTTTCTGGGGTCTTCATTTATCTGCACAAAGATGCTTTCCAATTGGTCAACCTCATGCCCTCCTTCTGAGGTACTTCCTGTTGAGCAAGGGGCAGGAGAAAGCATTTTCTCCACTGTCAAGAGTTACAACTCCCTTAGCTAAGCAAGCAGGAGGGTGAGGGTAGCATGCAGCATAAGATTATGGCTCTTTTAGGTAAGCTACCAGTTCGAGGATAGGTGGCTTCAAGGAGCTTGAAGCTCCTGGACCAAGCCAAGTGGCCAGGGAAAATCTGATGGCTGTTTCGGGAACTGCCAGCAACCAGGAAATGGTCACTGCCTCAGTTCTGTGGCAGGTGGCGTGGGAGAAATGGCAGAAGCTTGGCATCCAGAGTGACTAGCAGCAGTGATCAAGAAATGAGCCTGGCTAGGCAGTGGATCCGGTGACAAATTCTTCTTGGGGGGGAACCCTTCCTCCCCAAGCCCAAAATAAATAGCTGAGTCTTAGATGGTCGATGGAGGAATGGAGAGAGAGAGAGTTTATTTCGTGAAAAAGGACATTATAAACCTTGGGCAATGGGAGAGGTTTGGAAGTGAATGTATTTGATTTGATTGAAGTCCCAGGGAAACTTAATTTACATGCAGTAGCATGGTCCTATCATAAGAAGGGAACACAGTACCTAATTATCCCATGGGCAGCCAGGGTCAGGGGAAGAACTCCAGGTATGGTTAGAGGTATGGACAAAGGTCATTTGCTAAAAGTCAAGGCACCAGGAAATCTCATTAGCATAAGGAAGTACCTCCAGGTGTTCACTGAGCAGGTTTCTTATCGAGAGAAAAGGTTGGGCTTGTAATCTCTCTGAGGACTATGTGACATTCTTCAGATAGAGAATATGGGGCTCAGGTTTCCCCAGATCAGGTAGAAGAGGGAACCCTTTTGAGAAAAGTGACTTCGACCTTAACAGCAGGGCCCAACAGCTTTCTCAGTATGAACAGAGAATATTACTTAAATATGGCCTGATCTTACTTTTAGTCTCTTCTAGGCTTCCTGTAGTCTGAAAACAGAGTTTCTATTTTTGAAAAGTAAAGTCTCAAAGGCTGGAGCAGCTCAGTGTTAAAGCTAATGTTGAATGTATGCCAGGCCCTGGGTTCATTCCCTATCATAAATACATAATACACATATACATACATATGTATATGAACATATATACACATAAAAATAAACAAACAAGTAGTAGTGTACCTCACTGTGACAGTTTTAATGACAATGACTCTCATAGGCTCGTATATTTGCATGCTTAGTCCCCCAATGGTGAACTATTTAGAAGGATTGCATGTGTGATCTTTCTGGAGGAGGTGTTGTGGTGATGTGACAGCTAGCTCTACCTTGATGCCACCGTGTAATTGTCTGCTCTATCCCAGTCGATTAGTGACATTCCCTCCAGAGTGCCCAGACCTGTGTAATAATTTACACATAACATAACTCTCCAGTGATAGCTAAAGAAACTTAATAGGGCACCAGGCATCCCCCAAGTGCAGTTGACCTTTGCCCTGGCATGCGTGAGATCCTAGTGTCCTGCAAGTGAATTGGTGGTTCAAGCCTTTAATCCCAGCTCTTGCTGACTTTGGTACAACATGCTTTTTGGCTCCAAGACTGCTGTCCTTGAGAGGCAGGCAGATCTCTCTGAGTTTGAGGCCAGCCTGGTCTACAGACCAAGTTCCAGGACTGCCAGGGATACACAGAGAAACCCTATCTAATTGGGGGATGGGGGAGAGATAAGATAATGAGGTAATGGTGTTCCAGCCCTGGGGTACTTACCTAGTTGCTTTCTGCTTATGTAAACTTGCTATTTAACCAGTGAGATGAAGTGTTCTTTTTATTACTATACAACCTTTAAAAATCCCTCTGTTATCCGACTTTGGCACAGTATGCTTTTTGGCTCCAAGACTGCTGTCCTTCTGCTAGCAGTAAGCATAAATTCATTTAATCTAAATTTGAATTGAGTCTAAGTCTTTGGTCTTTTCCAGCTGATTTGAGTGTCACAATAGTGTGGCCTTGTTGGAGAAGATATATCACTGGCAGTGGGTTCTGAGAGTCTTTCTCTCTGCTTGCTGCTTACATATCGTGAGGTAGCTAGCTCTCAACTACTATCCCAGAGTCATGATAATAATGGACTGACCCTCTAAAACTGTAAGCAAACCACTAATTAAGTGGTTTATTTTATAAGCATTATCACTGTCATGGTGTCCATAAATAGTGACTAAGGACTCATTGTTTTGTACGGTCTAGAGGATTATCTACAACAGCTGTATTTTGATTTCAAATGAGCCAGTGTCTTAAGCATGTAGTGATTAAAAGCAAAAGAACAGATATGGAAGTAGCAGACAGAAGATCAGGTCAGGAGTCTACAGCTGAGAAGACTGAAGTGAACTGATTGAAAAACAAACCAAGGTCATGTCATCAAATCAAAGGCTTGCAAACAGCAGAAATCAACTGGGGAACCTGAGGCAGTCATCTGGGGTTCCCAGCTGAGCTCTCTCTCCTTGTGAGCCTCTCATGGCTGAACCTCCAGTTTCTGCTTGTTTCCCACCTATCTGAAGACATTTTGAACCATGGGATAAACAACAGTACCTTTGCTGGACACGATGTTTTATCCTTGAGCTATTTTGCTGTTCTTTTTCTCTGTAACAGAGCCAGCTGAGCCAAACTGTCCCTGGACAAGGGGTATTGGAGAACATGTAAAGACAAAGTCATTTGTGTCTGAAATGTGGGAGGGGCAATCCACTTCCAGGGCAAGCTCCTTAATGAGCTTAAAAGGCACAAGATAATTTACCAGGATAATGTACGCCACATTTACTGAATGGAAGCTTACAAGACTCTCATGCATGAAAATGTGCTAATAACTAAAAAGATTCCTTGTTGTTTTGCACTGTTTCCAGTAGCTGGCAGCTCACTGTCAAAAAAAGCACACAGGAAGCAGAAGAGAATTCCACCAGAAATGGTAGTGGTCTGTCAGTACCCACTAGTGTTCTATAGCGTGGAAAGGTGGCTACAGTTTTAAACAATTTGTTATATATTTTATAAATAAGTAGAAAAGAAGTTGGAAGTTCACAGCTTCCCAACATAAAGAAATTATACAGTTTGATAATAAAAAATTATATTTAAGGAGATGGAATACACATCCCAATTTGGTGACTATTCTTTGCACACGTGAGTCAAATTATTCCACTGTACTTCTTAAATTTGCCTTTTGTTGTGTTAGATAAGAAATTCAAATAAAGAAAAGTGCTGGTAAAACAGAAAGTAAACAAGAAGACTAAGTTATCCATTTGGGCAGAAAGAAAAGCTGTTGTGGATTTTTGAAGTTACTGGAACCTAGAGGCACTTCAGCTTAGTCACACCTGGAAAGTGAACTGTAACACTCTAAAATTCTTTGTATGCCCAGCACTAACTAACTCCCTGTCATCCTCGGGACTCATGCCCCAGTTCAGATCTTCATTATTCCCTCCCTGTGACCCCATTATCTCTCTCTGTCCCTCCCATCCAGCCTCCAGCTCATCCTCCACACCCAGTAGCTGCTCATCAAATCCCCACTGAAGACTTCCATGTCCTATTGGACCAAGATACTGTCCTTAAGTAGACACAGGTGCTTCTTAACTCTCACAAATCTTGTCTTTCTAAAAGACTTCTTCAGATCCCTTAGTTACACCTTTGGTCCAAGTTAATAAATCTTGTTTCCTATGGTTTAAATGTATCCTTCACAGCTCATATATTAGAAATATGATGCCTGGTGTGTTGATGCTGAGTGGTGGGTACAAAGAACAGATTTTTGGCTCATAAGGACATGACTGTGATGGACTAGTACTGTTACTTCATGAATGAGTTCAGCCTTTTGGCATTGGTTTCCTTATAGTAAAAGGATAAGTCTGCTTCTGACTTGTTCTCTCCCACCCTCTCTTTGCCTTTCTGCCATGGAACAATGGAGCCCTCACCAGATCCTGATCCTCAGTCTTAGACTCCCTTCTTTCCAAATGGTGAACCAATACATTATCAATGACCGATCTGTAATTGTCACATCACCTACAGCTAGACCATCAGTGTCACTGGCAGTCATCTTTCCAACTAGCTTGCCAGCTACATAGGGACAGTTGCTGTGTCCATAGTCTCATTTCATCCCAGCATCTAGCTCAGTGTGTGTGTGACACTTTCTAGGCATTCAACATATGCTTCACATTCTTCACTAGGAAATAAATCAATGAATGAATTCTAAAATGAGAAAATGTTTATTGAGTGCCTCATCTATTCCTGAAGTCCTCAAAACTGCCCTATAAGGTAAGTACTGGGTTTTTTTGTTTGTTTGTTTGTTTTGTTTTTTTAAATGCTCACTACACACAGGTGAAAGGAGGAGAGGCAATCTCCTGACCCAAAGTCACGTGGCTCATAAGTGACAGAGACATGAGCCAAATGATGGAGCACAGCTGTCATGCATTCTGCCTCTAGTTTCTTCAGTCTTAAGTGTTCCCAGGCTGCAAGACTTGCTGCCAACAGTAGGCTGTAGTTTACCCACTTGAGATTCTCATTAGCTTCTCCCAGCACTGACCTGGTAGTCCTTGGTTAAATATTCAAGTGCTCTTGCAAAACTGACCTAGAGTTATCTGTGGTTAAAAGAAATTCTGTGTATAGAGGCAGGCAGCACTCAGGATGCAGGACCAGGAGGAACAAAAGTTTGAAGCCAGACTAGGTTGTATAATAAATAAATATAATAAATCTCAGGTCAGCCTGGATATACACAGAGACCCTGTCAATCTACCGCCTTCCAAAAAACAAACAAACAAACAAACAAAAAACCAGTAGTAGAAACCAAAAAGAAACAATCTAACAGCAAAATATGAAGTTTTAAGAAAAAGGAAAGATTTAGATGTGATAATCAGTTTTCATAGAACAGGGCAAGAGGTGGCACCCGGGAGCCTCCATATATGTCTTTGAGCAACTAGAATTAGAGAGAGGAAATTAGAGTAAGATTATCAGGGAAAACAGGCAGTAAAATCTATGAGTATGTAGTACATAGTGAGTATGTAGTACATAGTATGTAGTATCTAGTAAGCATATAGTACATAGAGTGCAGCCAGAATTCTGCTTTCATATGATTAGAAATACAAGATTCACATGTGAACTTCTTGTGTCTGAATCTTCACTCTCCCACCTTGCAGAGGTGTTATCTGGGCAGTTTACCTGAACACCTTAAACACTTCTGCTGTGTTTCCTCCTCCATCCACTAACCGTTCCTTCTGGATAATGCTATGGAATGATCTAAACCTGATTGTGTGGAAGAAGCAGTTTGTTTGGAGCTGAGTCATCTGAAACCTTCAATTAGTGCTAGCTACTTTTCTAATTATTGAAGCGTAAATATCCAATTAGGATGAGCAGGACTGGTTATGAAACAGGAGATGATTGCTGAAGGAGAATTCAGAAATAACAGGACTGGACAAAAATGGTTTAGTCTTATGACCCAGAAGGAAAACGTTGGCTCCAAGGTCAAAGCAACAGAGAAAAGACAGATAAACTCAGTATCGAGAACTGTAGATTGGCTGAAGTGTTTTGCCAGAAAAATATTTGATTTTCTCACTTTAATAGATGTTCGTCATAAGTTTATAGGTTGGTAAACATATCTAGGCAGAAGAATAATATTGATGTTTACCTAGATGAATGAGTTAATGACATATAAGTTAGGGTGGAGACAAGTGTAGAAGAAACTCCTGAAACATGGGTGGAGGAATTGGTGCATTCCTAATGACTAGTGTCTGTTTGGGCTGAATGAAAACATGTAATGGCTTTAATCATTAAGTGGAACGACCGTCATAAACAACAGCTGGCTGAGTTGGTGCAGAAGTTTCTTTAGCAAATCTATGGTTGGAGAAGGGTGGAGTGCAGGGGCCCAGATTAAAAATTGGGAAACCTGTCTGTCAGCTGGGAAACTGGTGGTTTACCACAGCTAACACATAAATTAGCAAGATGGAGAAGGGTGGGCTTGAAAAAAAGACACCAGCAGAGAGGACAAGAAAGTTAGAGAAAGTTAGCAGGAAGCGTGGCAACAGCAAGATGCATGTGCTAGGAAACTATGAAGCCAAATTTAAACTATGGAAAAATCTGCTCTGTGCATCTCTTTAAGGCATGTTAAAATTAACACTGTCCATAAGTACTAAAAGATTAGGAGTTAGACAGATTCCCTGGTAGACAGATAGAGAACCTCCCCTCCTCCAATATGGCTAGGTAATAAGTTTGAATCTTCCAAGTTAATGGGCTTCTTCCTTACTTTTCTGATCTGAGATAAAAGCCTGGCAGCTTAAAACAGGGCCTTATAGGGACAGCACACCCCCTACTGTGGTCTGGCAAGTTCAAGGCCAGGATCCGGACTTGTTGCACAACAGTTGTGACCCTATCAACCACCTTCTATCTTCATACTGACCAATTCTTAGGTAGGGGAGGAAAACTCTTCAGAGACTTAAAAACAAACAAACAAACAACCACAAGGCATTGAGAAGAGCCTGGACCTTTGACTTTCTGGGTCCCCCCCTCTGCTTTGCAGAGGGTTTTTTTTCTCTGTGTGTCTGCTGCATGTGAGTGTAGCCTGCCCCCGCTCCCACCCCCACCCCCAGTAAAGGCTGATCTTCAACTGCTGACTCTTGGCTGTTGCTGTTTGTGGCGGCTGAGAGTTCTCAGTTACTACCTGTTGCATTAAAAATTTTCCCTTGTTTTTTATTCTTTAACAGTCAGAGAAAAGGACCCTATCCAGACCCCTAGACTGGGCCAGTACCACATCTTGCCTTTCTTGTAGCAAACTGCAAAAATCCTACCCAGAATAATTGCCATTGTCTGTGTGTGTCAGGGATTCTTCAGTTTGATCATTTTTGCATAACAGGGTAAAATATTTACCCTGTGGTGTGAGTAAGATTTCCTTCCTGTGACAATAATTGGGCTATTCTAAGATAATGACACTCTTAAAATAAAGAATTTTCTGTTGTAAAGTTTAAAGTGGAACCCCACTCAGAAGTTTTCCTGGGACACAAACTATTTTGTATTTAATTTAAAGAAGCGTTAAGAGAAGAAAATGAAAAGATTTCTCCTCTGTCCGTGTACGTTTCAAAGAACAACAGGACTATTCTCATATTAGGGGAAATCTATGGGACTTATTTTTATATATTCTCATTTGGGGGATGAACAAATGTCCAAAGATCAGTTAAATTAGAGTGACATGTGCCTGGGACTCCATGCAAGCTCAGGTCTCCTTTCACCCAGTGACAGCCTATCCTTTCAGTTAAGCATGCATGCCAAAGTCAGCAAGACCAACAACACTCATCACAAGGAATGCTTGTAGTTCTTTGTAAACAACCAGGAAACTTTGCATGATATTACACTGAAAGTATCTAGCCCTATAACTAACTGGTCCTGTGTGTTTTGCTTTAAATGCTCATAGTATTTTATTTATCCTTTTTGAAGATGTATACATTCTTTTGAATTTGACAGCCAGAAGGTTTTTTGTTTTGTTTTGTTTTTCATATTAAAATGGTTTCTGATGACGCGGCTGGAGAGATGAGCTCAGATGCCTTGCAAGCATCAAAACTTGAATTTCATCTTCACAAACCACATCAAAAAAAGCTAGATATAAAATAAATAAATAAATAAATAATTTTAAATAATCTAGTTATGATGGCACTCCCTTATCATCCCAATGCTGGGGAGATGAGGTAGCCAGATCTCTGGGTCTCACTGGCCATCCAGCCAAACCTAACCATCCAGTCCTAGGTCAGTAAAAGAGTCAAAAATCTCAAAAGAAAGTGAACCACTCCTGAGGAACAATACTTAAGGTTGTACTCTGACCTTCACATGTATTAACATCAAATAACAAACACATGCGCGTGTGCGTGCGCGCGCACACACACACACACACACACACACACACACACACACACACTTACGACAAATGAATTTTGTCCAAGAAAGAAAATTTGAGTAGACATTCTGGGACAGATTGGGTGCTAGGACAGAGGCCAAAAAGGAAAAAGGAAGGCTTCTTATAGATTTTGAGGTCACGTGGTAACTTCAGGGAACAGAAAAAAGTGTAAAATTGTGATTTGAGAAGATGGAAGAAGATCTGTTTATCAGAGGCAAAATGACACAAAGGTAGAGAAAGGCTCATAAGCGAATGGGTTCAAAAAACTGGTCTGTGATTAAAAAACCAGCAACAGTGAGCCTGGAGGGGGCAGAAGCCATGGCTACTACATGAGGATCCCGTGGTGCCTGGTCAAAGCCACAAGTTATTGCAGACTGAAAGGTGAGGAGGGGAGGAATGTGTGCTAACCATGTGCTTATGTCATGGGGTTCACAGGGCCCTGCTTGTAGCCTGTTGGTGGCATTACCTACACGCATGCTCTGCACAGCTGAAAAATCAACACAGCAGATTAACTGAAACTAAGCTGGTCTTTTCTCTTAAACTCATCCACTATTCCTCTCTTTGTTTGCAGCGTTCCAGCTGTTCTTGGATATTCTATATTCTTACCTTCCCTCAGGTCTTCACACTTGGAATCTATAAGGCTATGTGGTAGTTTCAGCCGTGTGAGTCAGCCACAAGAAGGATTCTAGACTACTGTACCTAAAGGATCATTTCCCAGCCCGCTTCCTGTCATATCACCTTGGTGTACATTTTGAGTTATACTTATCCTTATAGAAAGCAGGCGTTTCTCCTGTTTCCAGGAGAGTGAGGTATCCAAGATTTTATTTTAGTTTTCACAGTCTCTGGGTGAGACACGAACTCATGTCTCTGATCAATCCATCTGTCCCTTCTATTTTCAGGTTACCTCCTCGTTATCCTTCTGTCTTTCAGACCTTGCCACTTATTCCTCAGGATGATTTCCTAGAAATCTTCTTAGTGCTCCCTACAGCACAAGAAGTTTCCAAAACCAAAAGTGACTCCCAGGCCCTTTCTCAATGGAGATGGTTGAGTCTCCTTAACTAGATTGCTGCCTTCCTCACATTAGACGTCTGTGGGAGTGGGCACCTACATCATGGATGAAAATCCATTCTTGACTATCATGCAGATCCATTTGACCTGACCAAAGAGTGAAGGTGGGGAAAAGAGGTTGAGGTTTAGAAATTAATATAATGTATGAGAACCAGGTCAGTGTTTTAACTCATGATTATGAACCATGGTTAAGTGGAGTTTAAGACCACTGTTTGGGCCCCACTATTAACCCAGTAGTTCAGAATATTTGGAAATCTGGTGAAAGCATTGTATCTGTCTCAAAGTTCTGTAGTAGGAGATGTTGAGCAAAGAATGGTTGAGGTTGAGTTCTGCAAGGTGATCAGAACTACCGTAGCAAAAATAAGCAATAACAAAGTATTGTCATAGCTTTTAAACTCACACTAATTGAAGGCTATTCCACTGAGTTACATCCTCGGACCGGCTATCGAATGGAGATTTCTCCCGTGACACTAAAGGGAGATTCTGCAAGTTCAGAAACTATTTGCCAAAAACAAAAACATCATATTTCCACAGTGACTAAAAAATTCTCTCAGTGATTCCCATGCTTCAGATTGGTAGTCCTGAAGCAGACTACTGAGGAAAATTACACAGAAGGACCTAGAACCTGCCTCCACTTACAATACAACAACAGTATGTGTTTCAGCCATAGTCCATACTTCTTGTGATTAATCCTAATCTTGAACTTTGAGGAATTGCTTATGAGACCCTTTAGTGGTATGTGTATGTGGGTATACTAAAGATTTCATAGAAATTTTCATATTAATATGTTATCTCCCAGCCCTGTAAGCTTTGCAGTGAACTAAATAAACATTTCTTTTTTGTTGTTGTTTTTTAAATGCAACAGAAAAGTAAGAAGAAAACTCCAACTTATTTTGCCCTTGAGAAAGCTGAAAAGCTACACATTTATGTCACTTCAGGAGCTATTCTTGCTTGTACTTGGAAGTAGTCAAACTTGCCTAACCTGGCCTGAACTTGTCTTGACTCAGGTGCTTGACAAATCAATACCAAAGTGACATGCAATTGCACTGTTGGTAGATACTTAAAAACTACAGCTGTCCCCGAAAACTAGGTTACTCACAATACTGTTTTAAGGGACCGTTGGCATACACATGGAATTAGGGACGCAAAATGCATGATCTTAACCTGCATTTGAACAAGATTGCAGTTACCTTCATGCGTATAAAAGTCTGAAAAGCACCCACCTTGAGCAGGAGTTCTGACTTTCAGGATGGTGGTGAACAGATCACACCTGGAATTCTCACCAAAGCTACTTTTCTGAGCCCTACTTGAGCTGAATCAGAACTCTGGAGTGGGTATCCCAGAAACTTCTCTCCCTGACACTTAGAAAATTTACCAGAGTGGAATGTTAGTATGTTATATGCTTTGTTGTCCTCATATATATGTGAGTTCTTCATGAGATCAAAACTGCTGAACAAGATATTGCCAGAATAGTGAAAAAACAAGCAATGCATTTAGTAAAGAAACACACACACACCTATAAACACACACACACACACCTATAAACACACACACACCTATAAACACACACACACCTATAAACACACACACA
>CAJQZJ010009141.1:741295-757688 GCA_907164525.1 Lophiomys imhausi
TTCTTCTTCTTCTTCTTCTTCTTCTTCTTCTTCTTCTTCTTCTTCTTTCGGTTTTTCGAGACAGAGTTTCTCAATATACCAAGCTCTGGCTATCCTGGACTCCCATTGTAGACCAGGCTGGTCTTGAACTCACAGAGATCCACCTGCCTCTGCCTCCCGAGAGCTGGGATTAAAGGCGTGCACCACCATGCACGGCTTTCTCCTACTTCTTTATAAGAAAAAAGATGCACAATAGGTATGAGGTGCTGTGGAGCACTAAGCCTGATTCCCTCTATAACCTTCTTGTGGTACCTGTTACTCGGCCTCCTCCACTTCAACCAACACCTTCCAGGCCTGCAGTGGCCACTACTCTACTCTGTTATTATGGTGTTGAGGAGACCAGCCAGCACCCTGCTCTAAGTTCTTTCGTATGATGTAAAACTGTTTTTTTCAGACTGTGTCTTCCCCTTACAAGGAACAATTGACTCCACTGTGAGAATGGCAGATAATTGCACATCTTGCTGGACACATGAGCAACACCTCTGTCCAACAAGACCCAAGAGCCACAGACTGATAAGTATCTTATTCCTCGAAGGAGGAAAGGTGTCATTCTGTACATTGGCCACTGTGAACTGGGACTGCAGAAGCACATGGGACTATTAAGATTATTGCAGGAAGACTAGGTTGTGGACTTAACAGACACTCTACACTGAGGAATGGATGCAACTCTTTCACCTAGACTTGGGGCAATGCCTCACAGACCACTCATCTGACCTCCTGCCAAGTTTATGAAGAGATCAATGGGAAGAGAACTCATGGTAGTCTCCAGGGACTTCAGCTCAGCTCCCTCCCTATTGTTTATGGGGCCAACCTCAAATTTCTATACATCCATCTTCCTGTCCTACAGTGGGCTAGGTCTTACCTGTCACTCTCCAGTCTCTGTGATCCAGGTCCCATGGCTCATTTATGACCCTGCAGCCTGTGTCTACCTTCATCGCAGTAACAGCAGTGTTTCCAGCAGACAATGGTTCCTTATTCCTTCATACACTATCTGATAGTAGCTTCTCAACTTCTGGCTCATTGAACAGCCCTTTTAACTATCCACAGCCAGTCTGTAAACTACATATGCACATATCATATGTGTGACATACAAAGTGAGAACTGAGAGTATTAGTAATTAAAATTGGAGTAAAAGAATGTGTGCCTGTTGCACAGAAAGGAGGAGTTTTTGGCAAATTGCTGCCAGTAAAACTGGCATATCTTGTGAACTTTTATTAATAAAGGATGATGTAAAAAGACACAAGTGTGTTCACCTCTGTTTCTGACATAATATGCTTATGACACCTGAAAGTCCTAAATTATTTTAGATATCTCAAAGGTGTTTCTAAGATCAATTACTGTATTACACATCTAAAATTGAATTGTCATTTTATTTGATCAAGCATGCTAACATGCCAAATCCTATAAACACTGTAAATATTTTTATGTGCTGTGCATAGTACTAAGTATTCACATTTTCTCTTAAAAATACTGCTTCAGATGGCTCGACAATCTCAAGCTGGTTGATATGGTTTCCCCAATCATTTGAGGATTTTTAGGGGATCAAGAGGTCTTTTCCTAAGCCTGTTTAGGAAACCTCTTTGACCCCAATGATGGGATGTATTGAAACTTAAAGAGCAGGGCTTTTCCTTTGCTTTGGTTTTTGTTTCTGTACTGTCAGTGGCTCCAAACCAGCTTCTCATGCACACTAGGCAGGCGCTCTACCACTGAACTGTATTCATAGCCTTCTGGAGTTATTCTTGTGATTGTCATAAGAATGACACACTTCTGCTATGAAATAGCCATTGAAGCCAGACTCCCAGGAGTTTAAGAATTACTTAATTCTTCTTATGAAGGAAACAGACACCTCCAACGGCCTCTGAGATTGTGGTTTACTGTCTCTTCAGTGTAGTTTGATTTTGTATTTCTTTTATTTCCTACACTTAAGCATCCTCCTTCACCCTTTCTCCACTAGGAAATTCATTCTCTGAAGCAAATCTTTTTTTAATATTTATTTATTACTTCAGGTTACATCTCCATCACAGTGTCCTCTTTCCACCCCTCCCAGTCCTGCCCTCCCACCCTTTACCCCCCATCCCTTCCATCCCACTCCTCTGGAGTAGAGTGTCCCTACGTAACAGTCCCCGCCCCATTTCAGCAGTCATGAGGGCCAAGAACCTCCTCATACACTGGGGGCCTACAAGGCAGCCCCACTAGGGCAAAGTGTCTCATTGACAGGGAAAAAAGTCTATGTTCATGTTCTCTTTGGTGCATTGGTTGTAGTATAGATATCCTGTATTATGAAGCAAATCTTTTGTAGCCTTGTAAGAACTGCCTTGAAGCACGCCTGTAGCGTTCCTTTTGTTTTCTATACATTTAAATATATTACACTTGGCTTAGTAAAAACATTCACCCTGTCTTCACTGGGAAAATCATTCTTGGAAGAAAATCTTTTGTAATCCCATAACAACTTCCCTGCCCTACTACCAAGGTTGATATTGGCTCCTCATCCAAACTCTTCTCCCTGAACATTAAAGGTTTATTTAAGTGGTTTTCTATGCACATCACAACTCATCTAGTTGGAGTCTCCATGTTTTTGCTGATCCTATCTAGTTTTAAAGGAACCATACACATTTTGTAAGTGTGAAAAAAATCAACTGTTTCCATGTAGGATTAATGCAGAAATGAAGTAATAAAAAGGCAGTGGATCCACTACAATTTGTAAAACACAACAAACTCTAGGTCACTGGATCTCAAGTACTGAACTACCAGATATGTTGAGTTAAATTTAAATTTCAACTCTTCCTAAAATTGCATGGAACACTTTATGCTAAAGATACTGTGCTGTTTCACTGAAAACTAAAGACCTTTGACAATGCCTGAAGATGTTTTGATGTCTCAACTAGGGCCTGAGAGGCTGTTGTATGGCAGGTGGAGGTCAGGGACACTGTTGAGCAAGCCACAGCACATGGGACAGCTCTTCACAGTAAGACCTGTCCAGTCCACAATGGTGATAAGAAAATAATCCAGTTCTAAAATAATAGATTGGTTAGAGGTGAAAGAAGAGTGTAAAAGCAGAGCAGTGATGGTATTAGAGTGTAATATAGAAAAATGTTCTCAGAGCAAAGCCTGCTAAAACATAAGATTCATCCAGGGTTCAGTTTGCTAAGCTGAGCCCATTAATGCAAAGTCACATGAGAAAAAGAAGTCCCAGAATCATTTTCTGTCAAGCAATAGTGTCTGAAACAAACACCAAGTCCTTAAAGTTAGAAGCTTCCATCTTGTCCTGTCTATAGATGAAGACAACATTGGCTGCCCAGAAAGGATCCTGTAAGCTATATAGCACAAATTTTGCCCAAGAGAGGTTTAATAGCTCACTCATGGACATGAAGGCCTTTCATGCGTTCTCTAGCACTGTTTAATAGCTCCTACTAGAGGGGAAAGTGATCAGAAATTTATTTGTATCAGTAAAGCCTAATCTGACTACTTTGTCAGGGTGGATTTAAGGCTACTTCTTTTTGTAATTCTCTTTCTTTCTCATGGATGATCTGTGTTTTGTCTTTTAACTGAAAATTAAGTATAGGATCCAGAGGCCAAATTGCAATAAACATTGATTTATCTCCTTTTAAAAGCAAACAGAGACACTACACCATTTTAAAGACATCATTTAAACTCTTGACCTGGTGGTGCATGCATGTACGACCCAGTTCTCAGGAGACTGAGATGAGAACAGGAAGTTCAAAACCAGCCTCAGCCACAGGGCGAGTTCAAGTCAACCTGCAAAAAGTACTGAGACCTTGTCTCAAAAAATAGGATAAAAAGTTAAAAAGAAAAAAAAAAAAAGCCAGGAAGGCCCTTAGTGTTTTTTGCTACTGGCCTAGTACACAAGGGCTTAGGTTTGAATCCCAGTACTACATCAGGAAAAAGGTGCGGTGTTGTTTACGGAAACAGTACTTCCTAGAGTGGGCAGCCACACATCAGAAATGGCTCAAGGAGCCCTTGGAGGGCTGCCAGGGGAATGTTTTCCTGTGGCACACAGCACAGTAAAATGGCAGCAGTCATTGGTTGCAATCATATGGCTGCCATACTGTCTGCCCTGTGGGAAAGAGAGATCTGGTAGTTTCCAACAGGGTTGGCCTTCAGTTTTATTTTTTCTTCACTACAAGAATTTATAAGAAATATCACAATTTATATGTTGTTTCTGTTTAGATGTTGTTTACAAATCAAACAAGGTTATCATTACTGATGAGGCCCTCTGGCTATTTCTGCTAAACCATTCCATCATCACTGGCCTACATTTTAATGTAATATTTTTAACATTTCCAGTTAAAAAAAATCTTGCCAAATTTTAAATTAATTAAAAAATTTCTAGTAAATAAGAAATTTAGGATAATAGAGAATTAGCTCGTGTTAGCCAGCTCTTAGAGAAAGAAATATCAACATTGTACATTTAAATGTAAAGTAGGTCACATTATTGTTTAGCACTTAAACAAAACTTACTTAATCCTGTGGTGTGTTTTATTCTGTGTCACCATCTTCCATGTAGTCACAACATCAATTATGATCACGAGGTCCTAAGGGAGAAACAAAGATTCAAAGGTTCCTGGTCATGGGGTTTATGATTTGTATTTCTTAACTTGTGAAATGTCAACATATCTAAGGCGAGAAAATTTCACTTATACTTCTTCTCAGAGAGAAATAGGAACCAGGCATCATGGCTCACACCTAGAAACCCAGCAGTTGGAAGACTGAAGCAGGAAAATCGAGTTCAAGACCAGTTGCAAGTACCTGGCAAAACTTAAGTTCAGCCTGGGCCATTTAAGATTCTGTCTCAGAAAACTGAAAAAAAAAATCAATAAGAAGCAAAACAGAACTAGGAAGTAACTATTATTGATCAGTTCTTCACTGGTGAGTCTGGTCACTTTGGATGGAATCTCTGGAGACAGCTGCCTGCTCTACAGACTCCATTGCTCCTCCAGTAGCTCAGGAACTTGATAGATGACTTAACACCATGAGCCTGTTTCCTAGAAAAGCCAGTTTCACAGCATGAGACAAGTCGTGGTACTCAGCATGAATTTACCAGCTCTGAGAAGGGAAAGAGAGAGCTACCTACTATACTTGGTGTATGATAACTTTACTTCTGGTGCCCTTTCATTTGAAAAAGGGATGATGTAATTCAATGGCCTTGTAGGTACTCAGTCTTCATTGTCTGTTACTTTTAACTTACTTTAAGATAAATAATTATTTAGGTATTTGGGGAGAAAGAGGATTGCTTTTTAAACCTATCTTGCTAAGGTTGGAGCTGGTAGTCCTAAACTGCCCAGATTCCTATCTGTGCTCTCTAGAAACTGGTCTACTTTCAGCCCTTGGCAAAGGCCAGATCTTTTCAACAAACCACCGAGTAAGGGGTAGTATCTTGAACAAATCTGTCCAATCTGGTTTTCTTTATCATTCATGAATCCAACCAAACAACTGAACAAAGCTCTTCACTGACTTACAGTAAAACATTTTATCATGTTCAACTTAAAGTTGCTTTCACAGTGCTGAACATTGAAGCATTTAATGTATTTGAAGGACATAAGCCAGAATTTGGTGCATGGCCTCCATTTTATAAGGTGCTTAGCCTACTGACTCATAGAAATTTACTTTTGTTTTTATTTATTGATTGATTGATTTATTGACTGATTTGACACAGGGTCTTGCTCTAGCTCAGGTTAGCCTTGAATTCACAAATCCAGCCTTTCTCAGCCTTCCTGAGTGCTGGAATTGCAAGAATGAACCACTATGCCTAACTAGAAGACTTCTTTGATGTACTTAATCTCTCTCTTTCTTGCTTGTAGTTTACATTTTTCATCCCTATAATTATCAGTGGAGCTGGGTGTGTGATGTAATGTTTAAAGAGGCTAGTGACACATGGCAGATAGGAATTCCATGTGACACTTCAAGAATAAGAACACACATATGTATTTTCAAGCAGATTTTCAAATTTTATTTGTGTGTGTGTGGTATGTGTGTGTATGTGTAGTATATGTGTGTGTTTGTGTTTGGTGTGGGGTGTGTGTGTTGCATGTGTAGGGAGTATGTATGTGTGGTGATGTGTGTGAGTGTGTGTGATATGATGTGTGTGTGTGTGATGTGTGTGAGTGTGTGTGATATGATGTGTGTGTGTGTGTGTGTGTGTGTGTGTGTGTGTGTGTGTGTGTAGTATGGGTATGAACTATGAGCAAGAATTCCTAGAAAGAAGCTGTATCTATAAAGACTGGCTAACTGATTAGACCTGCAGTAATGTAAAGAGGTTGGGATGATGCAGATCCAAAGCCTAACTACACTTTATCTTGGGCTAACATTAGCACCCTAAATAGTCATGGCCACCTGACCACCTCTACGTCAGAAGAAACATCATGTGAGGAACAGATAAAAAAAATTAAAAAATAAAACTTTTGAAATCTCTTAACTCAGCAGTCCACGAATTTGTATATACCCAAAAGCTAAGAATGTCACCATCTTACAGGAGAGACTGTCCCACCTTGCCGTAACTCCTGCCTCTCTGATGTTCCACCACTGCACTTTCACAAGCTTTGATTTATAACTCTCTTTGTTCACTTTCTATAAAACACTACGAAAATTCTTCCAAAGTAGAAACTTATATTTTGAGAAGACCTAAACATTGGTGACCAGGCCACGGTGACTCATATTGCTCCATAACAAATCATATGTTTTATACCTTTGAGGAGACAACTGTTTCTTCCTATGACAAAACCTACATGTAGAGGGTGGTCACAGGACAACCCTCAGGAGTTGCCAAGCCAGGATCTCTGCTCTTGTTTCTAGTGCTTGGCTGCACACTCCAAGCTGCATGGCCTTGAGCCTCTGGGTGACACTCCTATCTCCATTTCCCATCCCAGCATAGAAATGCTGGAATTACAGATACTTGCTACTGTCTCAGATTTGAATTCCTTATTTTAAGCAAAAGTTTCAGTGTTTGACAGGAAAAAAATATTTATTTCTTACACTGGAGAAATGCAAGATTTTTTAATGTCTTTATCCCTTTATCACTATTATCACCATCATTTTCATTAGTATGAAATGTGCCTAAGAATAACCCTAGTGCTTGTAAAAATCCCTCCGCCAGCATCAGAGGTACTGAATCAGTCTCCGAGTTAGGACACAGAGACGTGAAACTAGGGTTGAGCGAACAACTTAGTGTAGGGTTGTCTTTATTTTTCTCTTTCTCAGAGTGAAGCCTGGAAGAAGGTAGCCCACTGTTAATCAAACCTAGCAGTTTATCTGGCTTCACACATAGTTTGGAACTTAGATTTAAATGTGCTCGAGTTTAAGATTCTGAATATTCTTCAAACAAAACTGAACAAAGAGTAACATCCATTACCTTCTTAATCGACTCTGAACCATTAGCCTTGGAGGGGTGCTGTTGAGCCAAAAGTACCATCTCATCTGGATCCAGGTATGAACCCACAATGATCCCTTATGATGCACAACCTATGAAATCAGAACTACTATGTTATGGAAGATTGATTTTGGCCTACCATATTTCCTAGACACTACTGTTTTCTTCTTTAGGTTATTTTTCTTATTTTGATTCATACCTTCTCATTGAGAGTGATAGTTTCCCCTGGGAGGAAAATGTGTTGGAAGAAAAAGAAGACAGTTAATTTACTGTGAGACAGAATACATATGAGATCTCAGTGACAAATAGCTTGAGGATGGCTAGGATTGGAGACTTTAGACCATGTAAGTAGTAGAGAGAAAGACACTAATGGGAAATGGATGGCTTTTTGAGAAGGTAAGTGGTCTGTCAAGATAACAGATGTAATGTTTGAAAAATGTTCTATCTCTTCAATGCCAATAATGCTCCCTTGGAGCAGGGCTTTGGGGTAGATGCCACCCCAAAGATCCTGAAGAGCATTCACAGCTCTCTGGTTTTTCAATTAGACTGAAGAATAGAGAAGTACAAGTTCTAGATGGCTGTGCCTTCAGAATCTGTGGACTCTTGAAGATTTTAGCTTAAAATAATCTTCATAGAAATATAGCATGTTTGGAGTTATATTTTCTGATCTTTTTCATTTACCTAAATAAATATACACTATATCTGTAGTTCTAAAAGGATTAAGAGGAAAGACAGTTAGGAACAAGTTTTCTGTGTGGCTGGAGAGATAGCTCAGTTTGTAAAGTGCCTGGCTCGAAAACACAGAAACCTGGGTTGGATTTTCTGAAGTCATAAAAAAAAAAAAAACAAAACAAAACAAAACAAAAAAACAGAAAGTCTGTGCCACACACTTGTAATCCTAGCACTGGGGCAGCAGAGCTGGGGAAATCCATGGGGTTGGTGACCAACTAACCTACTTGGTGAACTTCAAAATACTAAGAGACCTTGTGTCGAAAACAAAAAATAAAAAAGTAAACAGTATATTAGGAACAACTTCCAAGGCTGTTCTTTAACACACACACACACACACACACACACACACACACACACACACACAAAGAGAGAGAGGTACATGCACATAAACATGCATAGCAGGCAGCACATGAAGTCCTTCAATATATATACTATTCATTGTGACCATCATACAATAGTCAAACTTTATTTGTATTAGCACCATTCACATTCCCAACCATTCTACATATGAGGTACTTAACTATCCATTTAAAAGAGGAGGACTTTGAGGTACAGAGACCTGCAGCAACTTGCCCAGGGCTATATAATAAATGGTAACACAGAAAGGAAAGCTAGGAAATTCAGCTTCAGAATCTTCGATTTCAATCATTGCAGAATGTGACCTTATTTCTTTTATCCATGAACATGTACATAATTACCTTATATGCAAAATCCAATAGCTGAAGTTTTCCATGCTATAAAATAGTTTTCTACAATGTCATTTTGAACTACCTAGCATTTTCTTGCTGTAACAACTTTTACTTTTTATTTACCATATCAGAACATTCCACCGTGAATGCAACACCTCATATACATTTATAGTTTAGACAAAACAATTCCTTGAGGCAGTAGTGAAAACTGCTACCATCCATGATGCGGCTTAAGAACTTAATCCACATGGCCTCATTTAGTACTTTCTTTCTTTTTTTTTTTTTTTACAATAACCCCATTAAATTGTTGCTATCATTATCCCCATCTCACTGATAAGGAAACTGAGCCTTTGAGAGGTAAGGTTATCTTCTCAAGATAACAGTCAGCAAGAGGCACAGCCCAGACCCAAACTCAGCTCCACCTCTGCATTGCTGTGGACTCCAGCCACCTAGAAGAGAATGTCATTCATTTCATCTCAGTGGGGTTTATTTACTCCTTGGTGACAAGTAGACTCCATATTGTTGGGATGGCTTCATCGTTTCTTGACCATGTCTCACTGTATTCCTCTAAGCACAGCTAAACCACTGATACTCCGTCTTAATATTTCTAACTTAGACCTTAATTTTATTTTATATAAGTCAATTTGACCAGCTATTGTTCTGTTATAAGTCAACACTGGCATTACTAGTGTTGACCATCAAAATGGTATAGCTGAGAAATAATCAATGCTTAGAATGCTTTTGTTTTGTGACACTATTCTGAGTGAGACAAGAGAAAATGTCTACTCACTGCAGATAGGGAGCAGACTACTAAATGGTGATACTACTGATGTCCAACTTGGTGAACCAATGTGTTTATTGAAGTTTATCCGAGTTCCTTTCCCAGTGCTGTGGTACACACCTTGGCCAAAAGCAAACTGGGGAAGGGATGGGTATATTTCATCTTATAGCTCCCAGGTTACAGTTCACTGAGGGAAGCCAGGGCAAGAATTCAAGGCAGGTACTGAAGCAGGGACAAGGAGGAATGTCACTAATTGGTTTGTTCACTATGGCTTGCTTAGCTTGTTTTTTTAAATAACTCAGGGCTGTTTGTCATGGTGTCATATTGCCCATGGTGAACTAGGCCTTCCCACAGCAATCATCAATCAAGAAAATATCACAGACACACCCACAGGCCAGTCAGATGGAGGCAATTCCTCACTCAAGGCTCTTTCTTCCAAGATGACTAGCTTGTGTCAGGCTGAACAAAAAACTAACCTATACAGTATCTCTTATAGGAATATGGGCGAGGGCTTATTAACTAGAACAGAAATGACTCAAAGGTGAGTGCAATACCAAATGTGAGTGACAGTCAATGAAATCTGGAAACCTTCAGTGTGCCACACACCCTGCAGGCAGCTCGATGGGTATCTCTTCTAGGCATCTTGACTGATCTGGCTGTTCCAAGTAGCTCACCTTGTTTGGAAGTATCTCTCAGCAGTCAGTCTCTGTGGCTTAAAGATGCTTCCCAAGGGAAGCGGTTAGTGAATCTGGTCAGTTTACAAAATTTCCTGAAGCTATTGAGTTATTGCCTGAGCTTAAGATGCTCCCTTGCAGGATGGAAAGTTTCACCTTCTCTCAGAACAGTGGTTCTCAATCTGTGGATTGGGGCCCCTTTTGGTGTTTGATATCAGATATTTACTTTAAGTTTCATAACAGCTGCAAAACTGCAGTTATTAAATAGCAACGAGATGATTTTATGGTGGCTATTAGGGTTTCACGGCAGAAGGAAGGATATATTGGTTGACTGGAGCCAAGGAACGCCACAGAGTCACACCATGCAACAGGCCTCATATGAGAGATATATAGGGGGGTGGGGAGCATACCAAGGCTGCCTCTGAGAAAGGGTGGAAGGGAAAAAGAGAGAGTGGTCTGTGAAGGCACCGACTTTTTATAAAGGGGTATAGCACATGTGCATAGGGAGAATATGCAACTCATGGCTACAGTGGAAATATATCACATTTTGGCAGCTGCTGCTGATGTGGTTGCTGATGACATGGTTGCAGTCACTGGGCTAGTTAAGGTGGCTTGGGGAGTGGGGTTTCCCACAGTTGAGGGTCATCACAACATGAGGAACTGTATTAAAGGGTCACAACATTAGGAGAGTTGAGAACCATGATATCAGAATATCCTGTTGTTTCACCTTCCCCTTAGCATCATGTGTCTTAACAAGCTTCTTTGTAAGGCTTTACCCCCAAATAAAATTGCTGAACAGCTGCTTCTCTCTCAGAGAAAAACTCCCCTAGTATCCACAGATGCAAACAGTGGGAGGCAACATTTTTGCCAGTAGTCTAGGAAGGCCAGATAATACAAAATCTGAAGCCAGATCTTCTGTACATTGTCCTGGACTTTCCCGCAGGACTTTGCTTCCCCCCATGGCTCCTGATTGCACAGAACAGATGGAAACTCCACAGTAGGTTCCCTTGTCTACCACCCAATGGCAGGACCAGCAGCTGGCCAGTTATTATGCACGGACAGACGAGAGAGTGGAAAGCCCTGACGGCATTTCTGCCTTTTGAGATAGGATTTTCTGGTATATCTCAGGCTGACTTTGAACTTGAGATCCCCTCCCTCTCCCGCTGCAGTATTCTTAAAGGAGAAAAGTATTCTTAAAGGAGATGTGCTGTACATCTATTACCATTAACATGTTTCTAATATAGTCAAACTGCCATCTTGTACTTTAAAAGCTTAAGCCCATTAGCACTGAGTACACCTGAGCTCTCCCACTCTCTGAGTGCAGTTTGGTTCCTTGATGGCCAATTTCCCACAAGACCCTGAGCACTGGGGATCATGAGTGGTGAGCATCACTGCTCACACTGCCTGGCAGTGTTTTCATTTGAAAAGTAGACTAGTCATAGAATTAAATGAACAGTGTCTAATCATGAAGTATATAGGAAACTGTCTACACAAGTAGCTGCCAAAAATTCCCCCATCTCTGTGCCCTGTGCTGCTCTAGATATAAACATGTGATTGGCTTTCACACAAGTTCCACCAATTTAAGAGTCCAGTCAATTTGAGATTTATCTGCCAAGTAAAGATAGTTAAAAGTTGAGGGGCCACTAATTCCCTGACAGAAAGCTTCCCTCTGAATGCCCAGACTTCCAGCACATAAGGATACGACTGCAGCATAATTTCAGTGCCTTCTCAGAAGTTCTGGAAGCACAGAAAAGCCAGTAAGATCAAAAGAAGTCTCTGGACTCAGGAACAAACTAAGCCTGCTTTCATGAGAAAGGGGTGTGTTTTGGATGGGACAACTTTTCTGACCCTGGATGTTCCTTGCAGCTCCTAACTCTAATCCCTTGAGTTTAGAGCTGCATTGATTGTATGATATATTCAGGGTATTAAATTCTTGGCCACATATGCTTGCCTGCAAGACTGTCAATAATATATTTTCATAGACACATAGGAGATCCAGAAAGCCCAGGAAACATTTGGATTTCCTTTTTACTGGGCCTTACCTCCTTACAATCTCCATTCACCTGTGGCCCAAGAGTTCTTTGGGGTTCTTACTTTTGGTATTGTCTCATTAATATGTACAAGTGCTAAATAGGGCATTCCTCTTTTCAGTGTTAAAAACCTATCACATGCTCCAGGCTCATTGCCATAGAATCTTGGATACATTACTTTGATTTGTTAATTTTAAAATAAATATGTGAAGAATGTGATATATAAATATAAATTCAAATATATATCATAGAATATATATATTTAAACATTCCATATGCCTATATTTTAAAAATTCAAAATAAATATTTCAATATAAAAAGGTAAAATGTATAGAATACATTTTTGCATTTTTTGTTTAAGATATTAAATACAGAAACTGATAACAAAAGTCTCCTTATTCATCTACAGATAGTCTCATTATATACCTCTGAGAAGATAATAGAACATTTTTTCCACTATCCTATGTCAATATATGTCTCAGAAACTGTAAGTAATTAGAAACATACAAATTCAAATCTTCCAGGTAAATTTTAAGTAACATTACCCATTAGAGCATGGCTTGAATCTAATCTAATTTTGACCCTTGGTTCATAATTCTAATCATGAAAAGGCCACAGTCAAGTGTCAGCAATAAGGAAACCATAAGGTGCCGGGATGAGGGGAGGGGTGGAGAATGAACCATCCAGAAGATTAAGGGGCCACTTAGCTACCACTAGTACATAGGGCAGCTTCTATCCCTCTAACTAAACTATCTACTTGAGGGCACTGGTGGTGCAACAGAGAAATTTCCACAGATCTTCAGAAACCTGATCCCCCTCAGAGTTCTTCCCAATCCAAATGGCGGTACAGACATGTAACTATGTTGGAAAATTACTTGGAAACATACTATTCAAATCTTAGATATACCCCAAACCCAAATGTTTGCACCATGAAGTCCAGAAATATGCAGGTGGTGCTATTTGCCATAGACAAATATTAGAACCAAATTGCAGAATGAAAAGATAATACTTAAGATACTGATGAAACTGAACACTGCAGAGCAGTAAGATTGAACATTTTATTTTAGCTACAGAAATAAATATAGATAAGGTACACAAACAAGATATAGAGCAAAGAAACTGGACACAAAATGATATATGCATATGATTCTATGTATATAAATTAAGTTTTCAGTGTTAACAATCAAACCCAGGGCCTTATGGATGCTAGGCAAGCTGTCAACCCTGAAGCTATACCCCTTGTTTCCTGTTTTAAAATTTTTACACAATTTGAAAGTGGTAAACTAATGATACTGAGAGGACCTGACTTACTCCATTTTAGATAAAACCTCCATCTTGAGTCTGGTCAGAAGCTAAAGTTAGGAAAAAAATAGTCCCTATAAGGTAATCCTTCCTTTAAGATCAGGACCAACCAAAATTATACAGGTATCTCTCACTATAGACACCATCTAATCCCAACGAGGGTCACATAGCCACAACTAGAATTCCCCTAAGTGCCTTAAAAGGAGCCTTCGAGCTTCTCTTGGAGCCCTCACCATTTTGTATGAATGCTTGACCTAAGCAAGCTGGTTGTTTCTGCAGAATAAGCACTCTTTGCTTTTGCATACTATTTGAGTCTGGGGTCTTCGTTCAGCGATTCTTGGACCCTTACAATGTTAGATTTTTAGTAATAAATCTGCTGATCACCTTTGAAAACTAAAAGAAAAGTACCTCAGAAGTAAGTTTAGGAAATTTCTTAGAAAAATACCTCAGAAGTAGCTTTAGGAAATTTCTTAGGTATTAGAAACATCCTATTTCTTGATCTGGATTGTTTTCTAGGACATTTATTCACTTTAGGATAATTAATTGAACATATAATCTGTATACTTCTGCTGTATTTATATTATAAATACTCCCTCTTTCTCCCTCCCTGCCCCCCTCTCCTTATTTTAGGATCAGGAGATTTAAACATGCAGTCAGTACACAAGTGTTTTCTAGAAACCACTTCCTGAGTGCTGCTTCCTCCTGTCCACTACCACTCACTCACAATCCTCTCACGGACTTCCCACCCTCAGTCTTGCCTTTTTCTCTAGGTGGAGATGACTGTTCCCACTTAAGGTTATGCAAGGGCTTGGCCACATCAGACCCTGTTTCATCTTAACCCTGAATCATATGCGCCATTATGACATCCATATTATTTTAGAAACATAACAGGAAAAACTGGAATCTCTCTCCCTCTCCCTCTCCCTGTCCCTCTCCGTCACTTCCTCTCCCTTTCAGGTAGGAAAAAAAAAAAACACAGAAAAATAACTAATACTAAGAGTGACTTCCAAGTGGCACAAACAACTCTGCTAAGATTCTGGAATTGAAAGCTTGTCCCTAAGGGATATTATAGATCTCTTTGACAGTGTCCTTAAAGTTCATAGTATCCATTTTAGAAATATAAAAGTAACTTTAGGGCTTATTTTAGAAATATAAAATGGATACTAATGACATTTTGCCTATTTTGGGGACAGCAATCCTGAAAAAATATGTATTTGGAGACTCTCCCACTCCCAAACTGTCAAAAAATTAAAACAAAGAATCAGAGCAAAACAACAAAAAAGGGGAAAGATTTCTCAAATTTCTTTCTACCTCTGACATAAGTACTTGAGTGGAGGCTGTGGCCTTTTCCTCCCAGGGTCTATTTCCAGTTTCAAAAAGCAGAAAGGCAAAAATTTACCCAATAACTCTAAGAAATGTGGACAGTTCAAGGTTTTGTTTTCGTTTGTTTGTTTGTTTTATTGGTTCCAGTTAGTAAGTATCCAGCTTTAGAAATGCTGACAGATGATATAATAAATAACACTTGTGTGTCAACAGACTATGCCACCCACTGTCTGAGCTTGCGTACCTATTCCCCATCTTGACCATAGCTCTGATGGGAGAGGTGTGGATGGGCTTATAGACACGTCTGGACAGGAAGTGGGCAGTTGGCTGTGTTACAGAGAAGGAGCAGGCATACCCTTGCTCTGTAGAGAAATTTTGCCTCTACCTTCTCTCTCTACGTAAACACATTTAAAAAAATAATTCTAGAACAAAGGCAACAAGTGCTCCAGGTTGATAGAAATGAAAAGCACTTTAGACAATTATTCTCAAAGGCAGAGCTCAATGTTGGAGGCACTAATTGTAGTGACTCAACCTGAAAATGGTGCGTTGTAATAACTTCCCCAAACCAGTTCAGTAGCCCAGCACCAGCCACGGCATTTGGGAACTCTATCCACAATTTCTATGCCTCACAACTGTCGACCTTGACTAATACCCGAAAGAAGTGATGACTCTCTACTTGAAAATTCCTATTCAAAACCACTTCCTGTCTCTTGTTTTGCGTGGCTCATTTAGTCTCTTAGGAAGTTCAGGGGCCTTCCAACCTACTAAAGACAGGTGTAAGATCTGCCTTTAGTCTTTAGAAGTAGGAAGTGAGTAAGTGAATCATTCAGTCTGGACCTGGAGGAAAATGCCCTCGTGAACAATTTCTGAAGGTCTTAGATCTCTGGACTTTGTTCAAGAATGTACATTAATTGGACAGTTTTCTGTGGGTTAATGCTCTCTCTATGCACTTTCGTGCTGAAACTCATTAAAAAATGTTATACTGGAAGGATTGCCTCTAAAGTTAATATTGGTTTAATGGATAATATTGGTTTCATCTCTAAAAGTGTTTCACAATGTCCTTACATTAGTTCTTTCTCACAATGTTCCAAGGTGACTTTCATATAGTGTACCCCGTCAACTATAAGATGGGCTGTTTTATCTTGTCATTTCTGTTGTGCACCTTAATTAAATGTCATACTGCCATATCGCTTAATTATTGGAGTAAGGAGTCCTACCATCATCTTCTGGTTTGCTGCTCACTTGTAAAAGGGACAGGAGAGAGATGGCTCCATGGCTTAAAATCTTAGCATGCTGGGAGTGGAGGGAGGCAGGAAAACCAAAAGTTCAAGGTCATCCCAGGCTTCAAAGAGAGTATGAAGCCAGTCTAGGATGCAGGAGACCCTGTCTCTCTCCTTCCTTCCTTCCTTCCTTCCTTCCTTCCTTCCTTCCTTCCTTCC
>CAJQZJ010009141.1:768930-784462 GCA_907164525.1 Lophiomys imhausi
CACACACACACACACACACACACACACACACACACACACACACACACCTATAAGCTGAAATCTAGAATCTGTGCACAAGAGAAAGTGTGCTAATTGTCTTTCTGAGTCTGGCTTATTTCACTTAATGTAATGATCCATTTTCTTTGAATATAATAACTTCATGCTTCTTTACAGCTGAATAAAAATAATGTTATAGGTTCACTATATTTTCTTTATCTGTTTATGCATTGATGGACATCTAGACTGATTATATTTTCTCAGAATTATGAGAGGAAATACTGTAGAGGTCCCTGAGTACATGTGAAGTGCCCTCCTGGACATTAGGTTTTCAAGTTAGAGAATCCTTCTTTTCTCCCTACTTATTTATTTAGTGTGTGTGCACATGCACATTACTTAAGAGGACAATTTTGGAGAGTTGGTTTTCTTGTTCTACCATCTGGATCATGGGGATTTAATTCAGGGCCTCAGGTTTGGTACAAGCAGTTTTAGTTGACATTTTAATGAACCCACTGGATGTCTGTGTGTTTCTGTTTAATTCAGTAATTTTTTTCCTTGACCTCTTTATGAATTTATAAGTTATTTTCATTGAAACTATGAGAAATGACTCATGGTTACTGCTGAAAAATACCAGAACCAGGTTTCCATCCCTTGGGGCTTAATGGTTTCAGCTGTTCAATAAATAGTTGTCAGATGAACAACAGATTCTGAAATGTTTTTGTTTTCCCAACCTAACTTACTTTGACTCTTCTGATACTGATTTTCTTCTTGGACTTATCTTTATATGAGTTACTGAACACTCACTCTATCAAATCAAAACACAACCAATATATTCAATGAAAAAGATCAACTGTCTCAATGGAAGGATCAATAACCATTGTTTAAAACTGGTTCTCAATCTTCCTAGTGCTGAGACTCTTTAATACAGATCTTTATGTGTGGTGACCCCCAACCATAAAATTATTTTATTGCTACTTTATTACTGTAATTTTGATACCATTATAAACTGTAATGTAAATATCTGATATACAGGATATCCAATATGCGATCCCTGTGTAAGGACTGATCAGTCCCAAAGGGATCAGGACCCACAGGTCTAAAACAATATAAAACACCATATTGGTACCTGTTGACCTGTTTCTCCCAGCTCCCTGGATGTGTAAACTATCCTATTTCACTGTGTCCTGTTGGACTATACTCTACTGGGGGCATATTCAGAAATCCTGAGCTGACATCAGAGAGTTCCATTCAGGAATAATCTGGATAGAACTACATCTAGATGTGGCTTTTGTCCGAGATTATTTGCATCTCTAAGCAAATCCACTGAATGGCTAGTATGGTCCTGCCTCTCTTTGGGCCAAATAGAGAGGCCAGTTTAACATTTGGTAAGCTGCTCAGTCTTCAAATGACAGATTGTTTGATTTTCTTCCTAATTTTTAAAGTAAATCCATGTAATTTTTAACTATTGAAGCACTTGGCTTAGAGACATTAATTCAGATGGATGGATCCTTCATAACCCTTATTTATTTGTTTGTTTGTTTGTTTGTTTGTTTTTGTTTTTCGAGACAGGGTTTCTCTGTGTAGCCCTGGCTGTTTTGGACTCACTTTGTGTGTGTGTTTGTGTGTGTGTGTGTGTGTATATGCATAATTATATACATTCTGACCTTGAGCCTGTAAATAACTTTGAGAAGTCTTAACTAGCTCCTGGTCTTCAGATAGTTTTTGTTTTAATGCTGGGATTCAACTCAGGGACACATATAATTAAGAGTTGATCCCTGAGCTGTACACTTCCACTCCCAACGTTGCGTCTCCCTAAAGCAGGTGAGAATTTCCCCTGGTACTGGGTAAAGCTCCTTGATAAACAATAAATTTTTCTTGAAGGCATTTTAAATATCGTCTGTATCCTTTGATTAAGATATTTCAAATGACAGCACATGCTGGCAAGGGTGTGGAGAAAGGGGAACTCTCCTCATTTGCTGGTGGGAGTGCAGGCTGTGTACCTACTATGGAGGTCAGTCTGGCGATATCTTAGAAAACTTGGAATAGCTCTGCCTCGGGACCCAGCCATACCACTTCTGGGTATACATCCAAATGACTCCTCACCGAATCACAAGGAAGTTGCCTCATCTATGTTCATAGCAGCCTTATTTGTAATAGCTAGAAACTGGAAACAACCCAGATGTTCCTCAACCAAAGAATGGATAAAAAAACTATGGTACATCTACACAATGGAATACTACTCAGCTATCAGAAACAATGAAATTATGCAGTTTGCAGACAAATGAATGGAACTAGAAAAGCTCATCCTGAGTGAGCTAACCCAGACTTAGAAGGATGCATATGGCATCTATTCACTTATAGTCGGATTTTAGCCATATAGTATAGGATATCTATACTACAACCAACACACCAAAGGGAACATGGACATAGACTTTTTGTTTTGTTTTTGTTTTGTTTGTTTGTTTGTTTGTTTGTTTTCTCTCCCTGTCATTGAGACACTTTTCCCTGGTGGTACTGCCTTGTAGGCCTCCAGTGTATGAGGAGGCTCTTGGCCTTCATATGACTGCTGAACTGGGGTGGGGGACTGTTATGTAGGGATACTCCACTCCAGAGGAGTGGGATGGAAAGGTTAGGCGGTAGAGGGTGGGAGGGAGGGACTGGGAAGGGTGGAAAGAGGACAATATGATGGAGATGTAACCTGAAGCAATAAATAAATAAATTAAAAAAAAACAAAATTTGTAATTTCTCCAAAACAATGAGTATCACTAATGTTCTATATAACTCAAAAAGGTTTCATATTAAAATGCCAACACAAATTCTTTGACATTTAATGAATGTGTTGGTAGTTATAGTACCAGATATTACTTCCTCTTTTGTACTACACACATACTATAAGATTAATCAACAGAATCAATTTATTAAACAAAGGTGATGAATTTTATCAAACATTAAAAATTAACTTTCTAAAACTAAAAAAAAAAAAAAAAGATATTTCTTGCCTGGTGTGGTGGTTGCACACCTTTGGCATGCAGATCTCTGTGAGTTCGAGGCCAGCCTCGTCTACAAAGCAAGTCCAGGACAGCCAGGCTGTTACAAAGAGAAACCTTGTCTCGAAAAACTTAACAAAAAAAAGAAGGTATTTCTTTATTTAACCAAAATTCCATCCCTTCTTAAAGAAACTCTTCAATTTCGTTAGTTTAAGCTTGACTACAGATGACAGAACTTGAGGTTTGATGAATTTTGGTGTTTTGTTTAACATTTGTCATAACTAATGCTTTAGGGGGAGGCATCTCAGTTGAGCCAGATTTTTGGCAAAGGTTCCTATGAGGAGTGACTTTAAGTGAACCATCACAGATCAGACACTTTGGTGATGTGACTTGGTGATTCATTGGGTCAATTTGGGAACAGGAGGCCAGGATGACTCATTTTAACCCTTTCTGGTTGGATGTGTGCTGACTTCCTGTTTTGTATTTGCCTGTGTTCAAAAAGAAGCCCTGGTACAGGTCCCTTTTAGAACACTATACCTCAAGCTCAAAGGACTGAACAGGAATCAGCCATGCACCTCTAACTAAAAGCAGAAGGAAAACTACGTTTAGTAAAAGGACTATGGTTGAATTGCTCTTGTCTACTGATCCCATGATTTTGTTCTTCATGGAGTCAAATGGTGGATTGACTCTAGTTCTTTTTCTTATCTGTTCTGTCCTCAAAAGGGTTATTTCTAAGTTACCCCATATTTTTTTCCCTCTAACAGTAAGAGAGTGGAGCCAGGATATGGAATGGGATAGGAAAGGCCTGGGAAGGGTACTGCTTGTGTGGGTATTTCTTTCCAGTGGCACAAGGAAACTGTTCACTGAATCAATGCAAAACTCCAGTACTTAAATAAAATTAAAATTAACTTAAAACCAGGTGGATATGGAGCTCTGCTTTTCCGATTAGTAAAAAATCAAAAAGTAAATGTTGAAAGAAATATAGCTGACGGTCATGTTCTAATGACGTACATAGTCAAGTTTCTTTCTTCGAGTATTGAGTGACTTAGAAAGTTAAACCTCAAGCTAGTCCAAAACATGCCTTTCATCCTAACTAGGTATTTTCTCTTTCAGAAGCTAGGGGTGGAGTCTGGCAGCCTGTCTGAAAGTCTCTGCAAGAGATTTGGATGCAGGTGGTTGGTAACTTGGAGAAGCATAACTAACAGTGAAGTCTAGTTTCATATCCAGATTGTTAGTTCTGTTTTTAATTTTGACCATGCATTCCTCTGACTTAGGTACAGACTTTCACATAAACACAAACTGCAATACAACCCTCAAGGCTTCCTTGGAGTTCTTAGAATGGAATGATGTGATACCTTTCGTGCTCTTGGTATTACCTGATTTTGGGGGGCATTGGTTGTTGTGTTGTGCTCATAAACCCTCAGTGTTAGCAGGAGTTTGTAGAGAGAAGGTCAAATGTCCTTCTGAATGCCCAGTGTTTGGAGATAGGTTTGTTCAAAGGAAGACTACAGAAGATGTAGTGAGCAGTGTAAAACAGTCTAAAAAGGCATGTGAGGAGAGGGTCAGACCAGGAGGGCCCTCAAGAGCTGGCCAAGGTGCTTAAATCTTCTCTGGTAGACACAGCTCCACAATTTTGAACAGAGGATGGACAAAATGTCATACAAATCAAAAATGTATCCCTCAGCTTGAGACTAATAGTGCTTCATTTAGAAACAGAGGAATCAGCCGAGCAAAATTACAGGCTTGTCACCATAAAGGCAGACAGGAACATGAGTAAGGACTTAGCTCTGAATTGAATAGGACCATCTTTAAAGATTTTGCAGTAGGGTTCTCCATCTCTGTGTTCACAAATGTCAACATCCAGGAAATTGCTCTTTCCAGCAATTGGATGTCCTGATGTGTAATGTGAACATTACCTTGCTTGCTCTTCTGTTTGTACATAGAGAAATGGACTAGCCAAGAAGTCAAGTCGTAAGCAGCCCACTCAAAACTTATAGGATTAGAAAATATATAATTTTCAGTTATAAAGTGATGCACGCATATAGCAGACAATGAATTGAAAGTCTCCTGTGATCCCATTCTTGAGGGAACATTTAGGAAAAATTCAGCTGTGTACCAGATACTTTAATTCCCAATGCCAACTGAAGGTAAATACACATGCATACTACACACAGGATGTCTTGCTTTGAGTGTCTTGCACCACTTGCTGTTTTCACTGGATGCACTAACTTCGACAGTTCACGGTCCAATATGCAAACATTTAAGTCTTTTTTAATAGCTCCATCTGTCAGATCCTTTCCAATGAATCTCTTCTGATGACTATTTTTATTTCATATTTTAAAAACACACTGCAGTGCATGTGTGTGTATGTGTGTGTGTGTGTGTGTGTGTGTGTGTGTGTGTGTGTGTGTGTGTTTTATTTAGATAAGGAAACTAAAGAGCGGCTTTCAAATTAGAACTGCTTGGTCAACAGGAATGTATATTTCTTCAGAATCATCATTATTGAATCTTATCAGTTGTGAGAATTTTATCAGTCAACTAAATGAAATTACCAACTTCAAATTCTAGGTTTTCTCTTGGGTTTTTTTTTTTTTTTTGTGGTGCTGGAGATCCAATACTTGTACTTGGTTAAACATTTAACTACTGACCTATAGCCCTGTGTTGAGATTGAATTTGTTTGTTTGTTTTTAATTACTAGTGAACTTAAACTCTTTTTTTCACACCACAGGTAGCTGTAAATATTTATGTAAAAGCTTGTTCCTGCCATTTGCTCACCTTTATTCAAGTTTGTCTTTTTATTACGGATTTGCAACTGTTTCGTCTAATGCAGTGGCAGTGGATATTATATGGGCTGCAACACACATAACTATTGTTTTACTTTGTTAACATAGGACAAAACTTGGTAGCAGGGAAGTCGACAGCCTAACTCTGCCAAGACAGGGTAGGTAAGTCCTTCATAATCCCTGCTCTACAACAAATGTCTGTCAGAGAAACAGGACCCAAAGGCTGAAGATTGATGCTGGAATGTATGGAGAGAAAATGGGAACTGTCCAGGCAGTCATTGGTATGTCCTTTCTTAGTTTTGGAAGCTTCAGGCCCTGCACTTCCTATATAAGCAAATATATTTATCCCTTTCAGGTCTCTGAGGTGGTTGAAGAATAGACAGCTAGAGTCTCATAGTTAAATTTTGAGTTGTTTAGGAATCAAGAGGGTGTTATAGATGTAAGAAGATACTCTTAAAAGTGTGTTGCAAGTTAGTATGAATGTTGAGTCAGATATAGACCTTTAAACTCATGGAGATGGTTAGATAGTAGAATGTTAAAGTCAGGGGCCAAATATGTATAAACTGGATATTGGGAAGGTATACTGGGCCATTTAACTCTCATAAATGTGGCATATTTATATCTGTTGTTTTGTATAATACTTACTGTTATAAGAGAAGGAACCATCTGTTGGACTGAAAGGGGAAACCTCTGGGGGGAAGAGGGTGGAAGGGTGGGATAGGAAGGGGGAATAGGGAGGGGTTTGTGACTGAGATGTAACTTGAAGAATAAAAAATAAAGTATTTATAAAAAAAAACATATCACTCGCCGACTTTCAAAGATACTATTTAAACACTTTAAAAAAATACTTCCTTTTAGTACAAACTGAAGCTAGACAAGAAATTCCAGCATGGTGGGGCATCGGTGGGCATGATGTTCCAGCACTAACTGGAGAGCTGTTGGCATTTGATGGCTGCAGGGAGAAGAGGGTCCACTTTCTTTAATGATGTGACCCCCGGTGGGTCAACCACACTCCAAGGCAGGCCTCACCCCTGAGAACAGTAAGTAGGGTAACACAAACCAGACTCAATGGAGGTGGGAATTGTGATTTAAAATTGGGTAATAAATGTGGAGACGGTAGCTATAGGAGGACTTTAAGTGGTGAATATGGTCAAAACATATTAGATGAAATTCTCAAAGAATTAATAGAAATATTTAAAATATTTCATTAAATATAATTTCGGGTTGCCAAAAGATTGTAGAAATAGTCTACAACATTTCTTCACATTGTTTACACTGATTCTCTAAATATTAACAGTAACAGAAGTTGTTGTACTGCGGTCTAATCTTTGACTCTTATTTCAAATTTTACAAAAGTCCTTCTTCTGATAGAGGAACCAATCTAAGACCGCACATTACAGTTAGTTGTCTTATCTCCTGAGTGTTCTTAAATCTTGAATAATTACTCAGTCTTTCTGGCTTTCATGACTGTTATGCTTTTTAAGATCACTTGCATTTTTTTTTCTCCAATCTCTTGAGTCTGGCTCATTTAATGTTTATTCCGTTCTACATAATCAAGAGTGTAAACTAGTCTGGTGGTGATCAAAGCAATGCAAATCCATTAAACAGTTTTTAAGGAAGGAAATGTCAATATGTGAGTCGTGTATTAAGAGCCCACAACATATCTCATAATAGAGTTAATCAGAGAGAAACAAGGTAGGGGCAGATGGATCTTGAACTAAAGCTCTCACAGCAATGTGGGCAGAGAAAGTGGTAGATATTAAGACAAGAGATTGAGAAAAGATAGAATATGCATGCTTGAAAGACATTTTGGAGAGCAAATCAAATCTGCAGGTGTATTTGGTAGGTGTAGTATGTATGGGCTTGAGGAAGGTACAAATACAAGGTATGAATTTCTAGGGATTGTTGCATGCTGTGTGATTGGTTGGATATTGGTAAGGAGCACATTTCCAATCCCTGTCTCTACTGGCATTTACATCTTTACTTATGTATCTGCATCCCATTGTACCTAGGTTGTTTCCAAATTCTATGAGTATTCTTCAGAATGGCCCCCAAAACTATATTTCCCATTCCATTTTCTGTCTCTACCTGGCTACTTCCTTCCACAGTGATACTCATGCCTCCTATCGGAGCCATCACATCTTGTCTTCTCTGTGACTTTATCATCATGGCCAGATAATTTCAAGTTTGTAAATAAGTACCAAATGCCTTGTTTGGACAGATCACCATATTAACCAGAGTTGAGAATTAAACAGGAAGTTAAATATATCTCAGGATGCTCGTGGGTCATTTCCCAAATATAATTTGAGGCAAAGAAAAGGATATTTTGCTTAGGGAATCAAAATACAGCCTGTATTCTATCCCTTGTATTACAATATACTAGACATGGCCAAGAGTTATTTATAAAAAGGTGTCAATTTTTTTTAAAGGGTAGATATTTTTTAAGTTATCTTATGATTGGTGAATTTGAAGGTCTACCTTAGTCAGCTTTGCTTCCCCTGTGAAACTTCTGAGACAGAAAAAAGGAGGCAAGGTTGATACTGACTCATTGTCGCAGAGGTTGTTTCAATCCACAATCAGCTGACTCCGTTTCCCTGGAGTCTATGGCAAGGCAAAGCCTCAAGACAGGAAGCAAATGATAGAGAATAGCTGCTCCCTTTCCAGAGTTCAGTAAAAAGAAAGAGGGTGAAGGGACGGGAGGAGGGTGAGAGAAAGAGGAATGAGAGAGACAGAGACAGACTCGGGTGGGCATTCAATGTCACCATCAAGGGATGATGCCTCAAGTTTTGATCTAAATAAACACATCTTAGACTGCTTGATTAAACAAAAAGAGACTTTGAGAGAGATGTCAAGGGCACCTTTCCCAGAAATTTTGATTCTTTTTGTATTTAAAAATTTACTTCTTGTTGCCAGCATCTCCCTCTTCCACCATGTTACTGTGGTCCATGTAGACCAGGAACTATATTCAGAAGAAAAATTACATTAACACTGGAGAGATGCCACATACAGGAAAGGAAGACCCGGAGGGACAGAGAACAGGACTAGGAAATGGTCATCTTTTAAAGCACTCCATTGGCATCAGGACCTCTTGAGGACTGTTCGGTATATTACTAGAAAGTGCCCGGAAAGGGCATGTGGGCAACCCTGTGTTCATCCTCAGTGGCCCCACCCTCGCCACCCTATAGTCAGATTCGTTCTACAGCCTGTGGTGGCTTTTGTCCACTGCATTGAAGAACCCATCTACTGCAGAACAAAACATAAATGCAGTCAAGCACTCGCAGGAGCACAATGAACAGTGCAGAGTTCCGTGCCTAGAGAACCTTGCAAAAGCAGTGGACAGATACTTCAGGATATCTGGCATTTGTTTTGTTTTGTTTTGTTCACTTTAAAATAGTAATGTCACACTAACATCATTTGCTGAAGAACTCTCTTTAGGAAAATTGTGAAAATTAAAAAAAAAATTAATTGTAGCTAGGGACTGGTCCTCCCTATCTCAGAACTTCAGTCAACTTGACAAGCAGAAAAATGCTGTCCTTTAAAATGGGTTTGTTGAACCCATCAAAGGTTGAATACCTTTGAATAGTATTTTTTGAATAGTAATTTGGAATAAAGGGAAACATATAACATACAGTAAAAATTAGTGGCTTATATTTGAAGAGAATAATTTCTGGATGTTTTTAAAAGATTTGCCAGCAGGAAAGGAAAATTGTCTTTCTGAATTTATGATTAGAAAAAAATGTGTTTGAAATCTAAGTATCTTCTGCACACCTTAAATTGCCCTACCAATCATTTTTTATATTTCATATTAATTGGCTTATCGATTTAAAAATCTCAGAATCCCCACCTAGTCAAGATAATAATGATGCTTTCCTTCTAGTAAATCTGTTTATAAGTGTATGAAATGTCTTTTGAATACCACAAAATTTAGAATTCATGTTAAAAGCTAATGGATCCTTTGAATTGAGCTATATCCTGCTAGAATAATTGTGCTTTTAGATTCCTTTATTTACAAGTATCAGGTGGCCAGGCACTGAATCCTTCTGCCTAAGGGAAAAAAAAAAATGTGAACCAATACCCATTTTATGTCATGGCCACAGAGATTATGAATCATCTATTTGTGATGCTAGGCTGAAATCCCATTTCTGTCGTTCTTGTCAGAAGTCCATGAATTTGACCCTCCCCTGGATTTCACTGTCAACTTTCAAAGGTTAATGAAGTACTGGTATCACTGCAGGAGGACTGTTGCTCAGTTTTATTGCCTCTTCTAGAAGCTTCTGTTTTATCATGCATAAAATGGAGGGAATGTTAGTGAGTATTGTGCTGTATGTTTGTCATGCATTACCTCACTCCAAGAGAACTTGGAATTTGGACTCGTGCTCTGACCACAGGTTGCATATTTAGCATGTAAACTCATATGTTTGTTATCTGAGCACGCTATCTTCATCACAGTCTGAGATCCTGTGTGTTGATGCACAACTCCACTGGGGAAGGAAGGTCTATAATAATAGTACCTTATACTGTCATGGCTGCTTTTGTTATGTTAAAGGAGACAAATAATACTTTATCAGCACCTTCCCTGCACACTCAGCTGGCTCTTACTGAGGAGACAATAGAGCAATGGTTCTCAACCTGTGGGTCATAACCTTTTTACCGGGGTCACAATATCAGATATCCTGCATTTCAGATATTTACGTTACCATGTAAAACATTAGCAAAATCACAGTTATGAAATAGTAGCAACAAATTTTATGGTTGGGGATCACTACAACATGAGGAACTATATTACACCATTAGGAAGGTTGAGAAACACCACACTAGAGGGAAAGAACTTTGAGTTAAAAAAAAATGGAATTCATGGGGCACATTCAGAATCATCAGCTTGTAGCTCATTCATAGATGAATGCTTGCTACAAATCTATACTCAGGCTATATACTTTTTTAAAATTTTAAGTAATATGCAACAGGTTAAAATAGAGGAAAGACTGAAGTTAATACTTTCAGTGAGAAGTCAGAAGGTATTTTAAGCTTATGGCAGGTTAAGTGAGTCAAGGAGAAAAGAAGGGAACATTGCTTCCAGCAGATACTTAAAAATGAAAATGAAATATCAAAAAAGTGCTAATATGTTTGTGTTTTATGTCAATGAAGAAGTAATATGTATCAGAACTGTTTCCTTCAGAAATAGCTAAATGTCACAAACTTATTGTCATCATCATCAGTATTGGATGAATTCAGCAGTTAAGGACCCTTACCGCTCTTGCAGAGGACCTGGGTTTGGTTCCCAGCACCCACATAGTGCTTCCCAACCATCTGTAACTCTAGTTCCAGGGGATCTGACATCCTCTTCTGACCCCTACAGGCACTGGGCACTCACGTGACACATATACACAATCAAGGCAAACATTCATACACATCAAAAGAAAATAAGCGAATCTATTTTAAAAATGTAAATTCTCCCCAAGTGGTGCATTTGATACACTCCTCTATAGCACCTCCAGTCTTGATGAGTGGTCAACTTCAAACCTCTGTGCCATAGACTGTTTACTTAGACATACTTGCAAGGATGAGACAGAAACCTGGTACCCAGAAGGTATTCACATACGTGTAGTGGTTAACAGGTAGAGAAAAAACATTTTTAAAAAATCCCTCAATAGAAGCTGCTTCTTTGTTTCTATTCACATTTTTATGCCCCCCAGAGTTTTCTTTTATCTTTGGGAAATGTGCTCTTCAGCAGTATTTTTGGAATTCCTACATCTTAGCAACTTTAAAGAATTTTGACATTCAATTACTAATTGGCAAATTCTAGTTGTGCATGTTGTGTGTGTCTTAACCCATATTTTGGCATAGATAAGATGTCATCTGGGTCATGGCACCCTTCTGGTAAGTACCATAGATAAGTATTTTAAGCACAGTATTCTGTTCTTAGACTCCTTCAAAATGTGTAGAGGGGTTGCGCCTAGCTTATTCCCCCCAGAACAGGGTTCCGTCTTTCAGAGTCTGACTCAGGAGGTCCTCCTTTGTGCTTGTGTCCCTGAAGGCATGGGGGTCACCCTCTCCCTTTATCTAAATCATATTAGATCATTGCAGCTCAAGGCCTAGGATACAATAATTGCCTTTTTGTATCTCCAATTAAGTAAACTGCAATTTCCTGTTCTCCCTGGATAACGAACTCTAACCCTGTGGGGGACAAGACAGGCTATTAGTTTGGCCAGTTAGAACTGAGACTCACACAGGTGGCAGGAACTGGTCTGTTCTCTCAAGTGACAGCACCTCACCTGCTTATCCAGGTCACCGTGGCACTTTGGAAGAAAAGAACACAACTGGGTAAAGATGTCCCCAGCTCTTTCCTGAGTGTGAATCCTCTAAGGAGAGTGCTCACTGTCTGGTAGATTCCTTCTGTATTCTGGAAAATATTGCATTTATGAATGAAAGTGGGTCAAGAATCTGAGCTTAAAGTACCTCTCCTTGGGGAAAAAAAGCGTTTTTTTGTTGTTGTAGTTTGGTTGGTTGGGTGGGTTTTGTTGTTGTTGTTTTGGTTTGATTTTTGTTTGTTCATTTGTTTTGTTTTGTTTGGTATTTTGGTATTTTCAAGATAGGGTTTCTCTTTGTAGCCCTGGCTGGCCTGGAATTCACTCTATAGACCAGGCTGGCCTTGAACTCAGAGATCCTCCTGCTTCTGGCTCCTGAGTGCTGGATTTAAGGCACCACCACCCAGCTTAAAAAAAGAAAAAAAAAGACAAGTGTATTTTTAAGAAAGACAAACTAAGTATATTGATATTGGGAGAAAAGCCCACAAAAGTGGGCTGAGTATGTAGCTTAGCTGTAGAGTACTTATCCAGGATGTTAGGCCCTAGATTATGAACATCCCTGCCCTTCAGAAGGCACAGGGGGGGGGGGGGTGGAGTGTAAGGAGGCAGGGACCAGAGGGAAGGGAAGGGTGGAGAAAGAAGGGGAAGGCAAGAAAAAAACAAAACAAAACAAAAACAAAACACATAAGACACAAAGAAGTCACAAAATACCAGCCAAGCATTTTCTTCTGACATTCGTTCCATTATTTGCTCCATATTAAAAAAAGAAAAAAATGGAATCATATTATCCTCCATTCTTTGGGAGCAATGGCAACTGGGCACTATGAGTTGGGAATCAAACGGCAAGAGGCCAGAGACCTCTGGGGAGTTGACTGTTCACCTTCTTCACTGGGATGCTGTCAACTGATCCTCTGGGACAGTGGTTAGCTTCTTTACGCGCATTGTGAACACATGCACTTCTGCACCCACGTTCCCAAGCCCTGTCTGTCAAGATCAGCAGGAAACTGAGGCTCCCTACACTTCTGTAAAAGGTCAGTGTAAGAGGGAAATAATTACATTTACTAGAGGCTGAGTTAGGAAAGGGGTTAGGGATAAACACGAAAAGGCAGAAACTCTCGACAGGTATCTTATTGGTGTCTTACAGCTTCCTGGCTGTAATTCACATGTTATCAAATCTGAAGAATGTGGACTGAACTGGGGCTGAGGTTAAGCAGCAGGCTGAGACTAAATCAAACATTTCTGACGAATCTTCTGAAACAGCTGTAAGTGTTAGAACAGCACAGTTAGACCATTTGTGAATGAGGTTGTGACCCTGGGGTGGGGGGCACACCAAGGACCACTACTAGCAAGGAGATGTTAGAGCCAATTTACTTCCAGCTTATGTGAGTACAGGGATGCTTGCCCTGTGTGCTTGCTGTCACATTGGACCTTCACTTTGAACAAGTAATTATATTTTCTTCTTTCATGAAATGCATTACTTCAGTGTTGCCTTTGACATTCAACTCCAGTGTATTTCTGATTCTCCAAATTGCTGTGTTTATCTTTAGCACTTGAAGTCATCTTCAACCTGTCTTCCCTGTGTTAGCTGCTGAAGTGTGAAGAGTTAGAACAGACCAGGTCAACCAGCCCTCCTACTGAGTTAATGCTACATGGATTACTTACTTCCATGAGGTGCCATCTGCTTATCCTCTTAGCACTTAAGTTGTTTGTCTCCTCTCCTATTGGGCAATAAATAAATAAAAATGGCTTTGATTTCCTCATCAGAACCTTGCTTCGATTTCTCTGATCCCGCCCCACAGATGAAACAACTACATAGTGTAAGTACCTAAGTAAAGGACCTTAGGCTCCCTGGTGCCAGTGTCTCTGATAGCTGATAATCTGGGACAGAGGAGATGGCTTGGTTGGGAAACAGCTTGACACTGAAGTGGGAAGGCATGCATTAGTATCCCCAGCATGCACAAGAAAGCTGGGTATGCTGGTGCATGCTTGCTTGCAATTCTAGCAGTGGGGAGCAGAGACAGGACGTTCCTGAAACTCACTGGCCATCTGGCCTCACTGAATCCATGAGCTTCAAGTTCAGTGAAGGACCTTGTCAAAAACAAGTCAGATCAGTAGAGGAAGACAACCTACACTGACCTATGCTTCCTACATACACATGTGCACACGAACACACATAAACAGGCATAGATGCATACAAAACACATGCACACACTGCAGAAACTGAAAATCTAATTTTTGTATGAAGTCTCCCTAGTTTTAAATGCTGATAACTGACTTAAAAGTTAAAGTTTACTGTAAATAACCAGATTAACTATTTATGACAACCAAAGGTAACTTTTGGGGTTGGAGCTAGCTCACTGTAGATCTGAGAGATTGCATGATGTTGATTCTGGAGAAGCCAGTTTTAGGGGGTCTTAGGGGAGATAGAGGAAAGATAGAGGCCAACCAGATAGGTGCTGAGGCTAGGGAAAGAAAGGCAAAGGCAGGCTTGTGTTTTCATATTAGTATGGGCATAATCACCATGCTTTCCTGAGTCACTGCCGTTGGCAGGATGCTGGTCCAGCTGCCTAAACAATTACTCAAAGCAATCAACAAGAGAGAAATCTGTATCTCTCTAAGTTGTCTGAGTGTAAGGAAGCTAACATGCTCTTTTCTTTTTCCTGTTTTGCCATGGCTCATCCTTATTACATACCTCACCTTCATGTGACTTCAGCTGGAAAGATGGGGAGGGATGGGCTGAGCATGTCATATACATCCTTCCGAGATGCAAGCTCGCTCGCCATAGGTAGTAAGAGAAAAGGACTCAAGGTAAAAACTACATGTTATCACAAATTTTAGGGTCAGAACAGATATGCTGAGGTTAAAATAGTTAAGGTGGGAATATTAGAGAAGAGAAACTGGAGAGCTTGTAGCTGGGCATTATGTAACCAAACTGGCCAGATAAGATGGAGCGCTTGCTCTGAGACAGAGCTAGTGGGCTAGCTGCCTCCTTTGCAGAACCCTTCTTTGAGGAACATGTACAGGACATTGCTAACCTTTTTGTGTATTCCTTCTGCTGATGCAGCTAATTGCAAAAGACCTAGTAGAACATAAGAACAGTTTCTAGAGAGTTCCACTCATTTTAGGAAAGAGACTATCCAGACCAAAACAAACAAAAAACAAAAAGAGGAGTTAAATATGAGGAAACCAAGAACAATTTTGGCTATGTTTGGTAGCTGTGATAGGAGCTAGGTCCACAATTCTATGATGACATTACATGCTGGCCACATAAATGTGAGAACAGAGCACAGACTGTCAACAACCTGAAACACCTGCAAGGTCAATGGTTATGATACCAGCCAGCCAGATCCAACAGCTAGCAGACTGTCAAGGTCAGCAGCTGACAGAGCAGAAGTCAGAGATAGGCTCGAGCTTGTGTGTGTGTGTGTGTGTGTGTGTGTGTGTGTGTGTGTGTGTGTGT
>CAJQZJ010009141.1:784472-810736 GCA_907164525.1 Lophiomys imhausi
TGTGTGTGTGTGTGTGTGTGTGTGTGTGTGTGTGTGTGTGTGTGTGTGTGTGTGTGACACGAACAGAATATGACCGTCTCCCAACTGGACCAGAATATGGACTGATGTCACCCCTTAATCTGCTAAACCCATAATAGGTCCTGAGTGCTAACCAATCTCAATAGACATTACCTCAACTCTTTGTCCAGTTTCTACAATGAATATTATAGAATGCCCCTGGACAAAACAGTTGAACTCTTTCTTTTCTCCAGGGACCCCCATCCTGCTCTTGGTAGTTTCACTTTGCCTCAATTCCTCACTTTTTATTAATTTCTCTTAATTAAGAGAATTAATTCTGCCTTGGTTTCTTCTATAAGTTCCACATCTTTAGTCTTCACCAGAATGAGACAACCAACCTGAGGACCACTGTCTCAGGCTGACTTTTGGTGACCTCTGAATTTCTTGTGTCTTAAGTTCATGGGCCCAAGAAAATGTCCCATCATTCTTAATCATTTCTATTATTCCTCTTTAGGATCCAGACCTTGACTGACTCACTTCTGTCCACACTCTGTACTCTATACCTTTGTGACATGGCCACAAAGGTGCAAAATGTGGATCTCAGCTAGGTGCTCTGTATCTGTTGAAATTGACATATTTATATCAGAAATAGAATGACATTGTGGGATATTTACCAGCCTGCTGTATACAGACTATAGACCTCAATTCTATAAAGCTTGGGGTCTCTTGCTGTTTAAATTCTCTCATTATTTCAGCAAAATTCCAATAGTACAAATGAAAGGTGACCTTGCCATTGGTATTTCCTGTGTTAGATTCGTATGGCTTTATTTTTGGTTGCACTGGGACAGTATGAGGAGTTTTTAATGTTGTTTTCTTGGTTGGTTGGTTGTCTTAGAAAAGCAGTTCTTAAACTTTATGCTCACTAAAATTTTGCTAAGAATAGTTATAAGATTTTAAGTGGGTTATTTACAGCATCAAATATTAAACCAGACATCAAGAGTGTCGAAGTGGGGGCTTTGTGAATTACTTTAAGCACTTGGAACTCTCTAAAACACAACAGTGAGGAACTGGCATCAATAATGATAATAATGGAGCTCAGAAATGGCTTGATTGGTGACACGCTTGCTATGAAAGCTTGAGGACTGCAGTTAGATCCTCAGCACCCACACAGGAACTGGGCCAGGAGAAAGGGTTATCTATAACCCCAGCCCCGAGGAGGCCATGTCAGGAGGGTCTCTGGAGCTTGCTGGCCAGCTAGCATAGCCAACTTATGAACTTTAGGTTCAGTGAGGGATCCTGTCTCAAAAGCATACGGTTGGGAGCGATTAAGGAAGACAGCTGGCATTGACCTGTGGCCTCCTCCTAAAGGAGGAGGCACCTGTGAACTTGTTGGCACCTGTGAACATGTACTCATGCGTCCACATCCGTGCTGGAAAGGACTCTAGCCCAGCTCCAGCATGGCAAACATGCCTCTGGCATGGCAGGCCTTGCTCTTCTCCCCAATTTCTTCTGGCTTGCTAAAAACCATTATATGGCATTCTTAAAGCTGACCCCCAAACTCTGTTTCCTCATTTGGCCACTTCCTCCTAGTAAAGCTGACTGCCAAGGGCCAACCATTAAAATATTGGAGTCCAGCAATCAAAACCCCCCTTTTGACCTCCTTAATTAACATGCCCAATTAAAATTAACCAACTCATTCTAACACGGGGTTCCCCCTTTACTTTTATAAACTGCCATTTGCCTATGGGTCACATCTGTCTCCTCTCTATCTAGAGGCAGTCCTTTGTCCCCCAGAGAAAAATACCCCTTTCCCTTCTCCCTTGTTCATTTCCCCCTTCTCCTTTATCCTCTATCTCCTGTCTTTGTCTCCTGTCTTGAACAGTTCAAAAAAAAAATAGATGAAGGAATGTGTGAACTTCTTTCGTCTTATATCTGGGAGGTGTTAATTTCTACCACTAAATAATAAACTCATGTGTGAAAGGTCAAAGGGATTATTTCAACTGTGTCGAGCTAATTAATGTTGGTACTTAAGTTATGAACTAAGCATTTGATACAAACAAACCCATTACAAAGAACATTTTCTCCATTTGGTCTCGTGCACTTCCTGTTGTGCACATCGTTTCTACTTTGGCATATCTATTGCCTTCGATGAAAATGTGAAATGTTGAATAGGTAAGTGCCCAGCCCTCTTAACAGCCAGGATGCTGACATGTAACCTAGGCATAACTGATGGTCATCTATATTTTATTCTGTGATATGGAAACTACAGGCACGTAGAAACCCCCAGGCAACTGTACACAGTTTCCACGGCAAAAAATTCATTGCAGAAATCTCTGGTAGAGGAAGCTGTAGACACCCCCGTTTGTGCTGTCACAGAGACAGTAGGGTGGTGTTTTGTGAGACTTCTGTGAGATTTAGGGTGGTATACCTGGAAATACATCCGGTGAGTCCAGTTTTCCTGGCTTTCCTGGAAAGACATGATCTCTCCATTGTTCTCTGAATTCAAGAGTTAGGGTCTTGCCCAGCAACTAAGAATCCTACATGACACATTCCCGGGTTCAGTAAGTGCAGTTCTTTTCAAAGTATCTCTGGAAGCTCTTGTATGAAAATCTCTAGCCTGTGTTCTGAAATGTCCATTCCTAGGCTTAGAATCTTTGTAGATGAGTTCTAGGACTCTGCGTTTTAATTACTCAATAAAAACATAATTTCATGAGTGCCAGGCTGATCTTGAACTTGATGTGTAGCCTAGAATGGCCTTGTTCAGAAATTCTGTCCCTCCTGCCTCCACCAATCCAGAAATAATCCTACTTTTCCAAAGCCAGATAACTAACCAATATGTCTTTGTTCCCATGCACCCTCCCTCACTCGTTCATGGAGTTCATGCTTTTTCTTCACGTCTCCTTTTGTCCTCTTCTTCTTGATGTTTGAGACAGGATCAAAATCTCACATAGCCCAGGCTAGCTTTCAATTTTCTATATAGCTGAACTCAACTGCCTTTGTAGCTGAAACTGATTTTGAACTCCTAAATCTCACTGAGTCTCCCCTATTAACACTGAGGTTACAGACATGTTCAACTACATCAAGCAGGCAGTCTCTTCAACTCTAACTTTTTTGGGTTTGAGAACTGAGGAATAGCAATTGCCCTGTTAGAGTTGCCTTGGCTACATCAGTGATCAGTTCACACTGTGACTTGTGGCTGTAGCTCTCCAAAGCAGTTTCTTTTCCAGTCAACATAGGGCATACAGCTCAGCATTTTCTCCAAGGTTAGATGGAGACAGGAGGGAAAAACCTAGAAGATAAGAGGCTGAGTCATTTCCTTTGAAAGGTTTCTGTGGGTTTGGGATGGAAACTAACATGGACAAGGGTTGGCTGATCTGATTGGAGCTTTCTGAAGTCACAGAATATTACAACTTAAGAGACTGTCTGCCACCTTCCACAGTTTCCTGAATGAGAAGATGAATGTCCAAAGTTACCAAAGTGGCTGGTAGGGTGTAAAGAACATGTCCCAGTTAAAGATGGAAAGTAAGGATTTTAGCACTGGACAAGCAAAGAAAGAGGATCACTCAAGGATGAATTAAGTCCTTGCTGGCAGCAGAGAGATCCAGCCTCTATGGACTGAATATCGAAGAGCCACACAGAAGCATATTTATATATTGTTCACAAAGGCTTTTGGGTAAAATAAGTTTCTCATACCAAAGCCCCTAATCTAATCTATATGTTTCGTGAAGGAGAAAATCACGCCCCCTCAACTTTAGTCCTTATTGTATACTGTTTGCAGTACTCAATAATGCAAGACATTCCAGGTGTGCCAAGACAGTCTTGTGATCCAAGTCATGCAAAGGCTGTCGAGCTCCTTCAGAAAACAACTCTGTAGATAACAGAAATCACTGTTTTCTACAAGGTCAGAGTACTTCTAGAAGACTAACATTTCATTTAAATGTTTATTCTAGATATAATGATTCTACTAGATTCCCTGCTGCATAAAGATGGAGAGAGAGGTTGACCTCCAGTGTTATACAAAGGAAGGGCTAGCCGTTGTTGAGTTAAGATTTAAACTTCAGCATATTCACTTAAGACTGTTGAAACCTAGTTTCCTCAACTGCAAAATAATGATTCTAATAATTTTAATGTTTATAGAATAATTAGTCATGGGATAGAGATTCTTTATAGTTTATTTGCTAACACATTTAATCCTTGTTACAGCCATGTCATTGGTACTATTATTTCTACGTTTTTTCAGACACCCCGAAAGTATAAGTTAATTGAAGTCACACAGCTGGCTTATTGCTACCATATCCATTTCCTTGGACTTAATGCCTAAAGACAGCCTATATTCATCTCAGGCTTTTGTGGGGCATGTGTCTGAGTATACCTTACCCAAATTCTCTGCATGGTATCTTAAGTCTTCCTTCAAGCCATTGACCTAGTAAGGACAGACAAGGGATCTGTAAGCTGGGTGTTTCTGGGTAGCAGATCAGCTGTGGCTGTGGCTCCTCTTTGAAGTGCTTGTGGTCTTTGGTAGAATTAGCTTTCTTGCAGCTGCAGAGCTTGGCATCTGGGTCTCAAAACAAGCTGTCCACAGTCTCACTTCCTCTGGTGAAGACCTCACGGCAGCTTGTCTTTTAATTAACTCAACACCAACTGCTTAAGAGACTTTAATGTGTCTGCAAAACATCCTCATCTTTGATATATGATGGAACATAATTGTGGGAGCAATATTCACATATCATGTTCCGTAGGCAGAACAGCCACTAGAACAGGACAGTCTTTTCCATTGTCATGGGAGAGAAGGGGGATTCCACAAACCATGGTTCACAATGATAGGATGCATAAAGCCATCTTATACTTCTGCCAAATGAGCTTTAAGGCTGTTTAAACCCAACCTGGTTTCAGGTGAAGAGTCAGTCACCTCAGCATTCTTGCTAATAACAACTATGCTCTTCTTCTTCTTCTTTTTGAAGGAAGTAAGCCTGCTTTATATATAGCCTTGCATAGGATTCTAAATAAACCGGCACACAGCAGCTTCATACAGTCTGCTCACCAAACACTAATTCCTTGCATCCCTCCACCTTTGGTGAAGATCAGCTTCAAGAACCCATAACTACCCATGTCTTTTTGTTTGTTTGTTTGGTTGGTTGGTTTGTTTGTTTTCATTTTCTAGCGAAGACTTCCGTAGTCTCCTTAGGCACTCTGGTTGTGTACATTTTTCAAAGTGTTTACATTCTTTGAAACTTGGAACTTGGGAATCAAGACTTGAGTTCTCACAGACTAACTTCAGCTTTCTTCTGTGGCTTTGAAACAGATGAAGTGACTGAGAAGAAAGAGTGAGAACCTTGCCTTTGCAGACAGGACAGCATGGAGCAGCCATTTACTATGAATTCACTGGTAAGTCATGCCAACTGACACTTTGTATATGGTTGAAAAAGCTCTAAAAGAAGAACAGAAAGGACGGAGTGCAGAGAGAATCACTACTGCTTTAAGATGAATAGCACTTCCTTGTGGGTTTGTAGCCTCCTGTGTGGCTGTCCTTCGAGGAAGTGACTAATAAAGCCATCTTCACAAGACCTAAAAATAGTATTTTGCTCACAAATCTGTGAAATTTTAATCTGTGAGGCTAGATTCTAGGACTGTAAATTCTTTAGAGGGGATTTCAGAGTGGACATCATATTGAGTGTGCCAATCTCTTTGTACTTCAGCTTCTTTACAGATAAAAGTTGGAGGCTTGCCCTGAGCGGTACCACTGAGAAAAGTGTTCAACACTGTGGTGTTGCTTAGGCATCCTCCTTATGTGCCTGTATTCTTGAAACTCTTCATCTTCTCACTTTCCCTGTAGAGCCCTTCAGAACTCACAGCTTTTCTAGCTCATCCCAGAAGAGTAATGTGTTGCAGAGGAAGTAACAGGAGGTTGGATCATGTATGTTTGCTTGGTATCCCAGATCAGTTCCTAAATGTGCCTATAGGCATACCATGTAATCTCTTTGGCCCTCATTTGTGCTATGTTCCCAGTCTATCATGGTCACTTGACAAATGGAATCTGTTAAATTTTTCCTTCAGATAAAACTTACAGTGATGGTGGCCCTGAGAGAAACAGTGTTCTGAATGTCTTTTGTACATAAAACACAGACCCTGGACATACAAAGGACATAAAGAATTAGAAGTACCTGGTACTGAAGTAGGTTGTGACAACAATGCTTTAATCTTGAGCAAGAATGACTTTAATAGGAAGTCAGTTGTTCTTAAACTGCATGAGAAGGAGGTCCTGCAGAAAACTTTGTGCTTTCTGATCCCACGATTTCATTCCACTGGGGTTTAAAACAGCAAAGTCTCTCTCTACCTCAAGAGGAAGCAGTCATTTTTATAGGTATTATGTGTTCTTCCATGATATTGTATTGGAATAACCAAAATTCTGTTGCACTTGTTAATGTAATAAGGAACACTGGCTTATTAATGTGGGAAAATTGTGCCATCATTCAAGAAGTTTATATGCAAAGGAGATATTAAAGAACAATGAAATGGTGTTAGGTTATTTTTCAATGTATCTTTGGTAATCTGATCCTATCTCTGGCTTTCTCTGGACTCTGGATTGAACCCAGGCCCTTGTATGTACTAAGTCCATACCCTTTTACTGATCACTACTTCTAGCTTCATTCTCTCTCTCTCTCTTTCTCTCTTTCTCCCTCTCTCTCTCAGTCTCTTTCTCTTTCTCCATATATCTGTGGAAGATTAACTCTGTTTCAGAGAATATGCTGCATTCTAGAGAAGAATAGAAAATGTAAATAGGTACCATATTTTTATTATCCATTCATCATCAACTGATGTTATCTAGGCTGTTTCTATGTCCTAACTATTGTGAACAGAGCAACAAACAAGGATGAGCATGAGGCCTTCAAGTAGGAAAGAGAATACTTTGGGCATATGCACAGGAGTGGTATATTTGGGTCATATGGTAGATCTGTTTGTAGTTTTTTGTGGAACTACCACACTTATTCCCATTGTGACAACACCAGCTTATACTCTGACCAACTGCATGAGGGTTCCCTTTTCCTACACCTTTCCCAGAATTTCCTTTCTTTTATATTGTAAATCTTAGCCATTCTGACCAGAATACAGTGAAATCTCAAAATAATTTTTGTCTGTATTTTCTTGATGGCTAAGGATGGTGGGCACTTTAAAAATATTACCTGGTCATGTGTATTTCTTTTTCTGAGAACTCTACTCAGTTCCATAGTACACTGTTTAATAGGGTTTGTTTCATTGTTGTTTGGCTTATCGAGTCCTTTCTATATTACAGACACTAGTCCTCTACCAGATATATAGCTGGTGAACACTTTCCTTTTAAATGCATGTCTGTAGGTTGGCTCTTCAGTCACTTAAGAGATTCCTTTGCAGTATGGAAGCTTTTTAACTGCATGAAGCCCCAGTTGTTGAACGTCTATCCTATTTCCTGGGCAACCAGAGTCCTATTCTGAACATTCTTACTTGAGTCTGTATCCCACTCTTCCTTCTAGAAGTTTCAGGTCTAACATTTGGATCTTTGATCCATTTGTAATTGATTTTTTTTTTGTAGTGTAAGAAAGAAGGATCAGATTTCATTATTCTACATGAAGTCAGATAACCACTTTTCTCTTTGAGATTCTCGTTTCTCCAATGTGTATTCTTTCCATCTGTGTCAAAAACCTGGTGACTCTAAGGTGCATGAACTGGTTAGGGTTAGGGTTATCATTACATCTGGGTCCTTGATTCTACTCAGTCAATCAAGTTGTCTGTTTCAGTGCTGTTTTTACTACAGTGGCTATGTAGCATAACTTGAAATCAGAAATGGTGATTTTCCTAGCAGTGGTTCTCTTGTTCAGGACTGTTTGGCTACCCAGAGTCCTTTGTGTTTTCATATGAATTTTTCTAAAAAAAAAAATTCAACATCTGTGAGGAATTATATCAAAATTTTGATGAAGATTTCATTGAATCTGTAGATGCTTTTTGGTAGGATAACCACTTTCACAGGAGTAATCCCACCCATCCATGTGCATGAGAGTTCTCGCTGTCTTCTGGTGTCCTCTTCCATTTCTTTCTTTGGTGTTTTAAAGTTTTCATTCTGTAAGTTGATTCCAGATATTTCTAAAGCAACTGTGAATGGAATTGCTTTCCAGGTTTCTTTCTTGGTCTGCTTGTTGTTATGTAGGACAGCTGTTACTTTTAATGTTAACTTTGTAGTCATCCACTTTTCTGAAAGTGGTGGTCTTCTCTCGGAGTTTCCTGGTGGAATCCTTGGGATATCTCATAAATAAAATCATTTGCAAATAGGGATACCTTGACCTTTTCCATTCCTATTTGTATCTCTTATTTCATTGTCTTGTCTTATTATGCTAGCTAGAACTTCAAGCACTGTGTTTTATAGGAGTGGTGTAATAACCATCTCGTCCTGGTCTTAGTGGGAGTGCTTCAAGCGTTTCTGTTTATTATGATGTTGGCTATCAGTTTCTCATATATACCTTTATTAAGTTGAGATCACTTCCCTCCATCCCTACTTTCTATAGGAATTTTATCATGAAAAGATGCTGGGTTTGGTTTTGTTTGTTTGTTTGTTTGTTTCAGAAAATGTCTTTCACAAACTCCAACAGAATCTTTTTTAAAACATGTTTATAGGTCATAGAATATTAATTCAATATATGTACACAATTTGCAATGATCGAAGCAGGGCAGTTATCATTTCTAGTTCTCTGTGTTAGAAACTTTCACATTCTTTTATAAATTGTGGTCTTTTACCACCCTATTGTTCTTTAGAACTTTAAACTAACTCTTCCTACTAACTCCATTTTGGTTCCTGTTATCTAATGAAGAAAATATGTTTTACTTTGGCATTAATGCACTTAGGTAGGAAGGGCCTATCTATATTTCATTGCTGCTCATCAAATGTCTCTAGTTTTGGAATTTTTGACCAAGAGAAAATACATGAGGAAGTGTAATGCGAGGATCAAAATTTTGAGCAACATTTTTTTTTTTTTTTTTGGTGGTCCTTTGGACCAGAAACTTATTTCCTCTGGGAACTCAGGAGACTAAATCTTACTATTTCTTGAACTGTATTTGGAACTGGTATGCCCAACAAGTCATAAGAAAGGTACCTGGAGACCTGGCAGAGAGGAAGTGCAGTTCCTGACACTTCGTTGAAGAGGAAATAGCAGGAAAGAGCTCATGTTCATTGTTACAGGTTTGAGCAAAACTAACAGCATAGGAAGCATGGGTACCTTCAGCTTAATGGAACCTTAAGAAAAGTTTTATGGCTCTCGATATGCATTGAACCTTTAGAAGCAAGAGTCATTTCACATTTCTAGTGTTCTAGCGTTCTACTTGCCCTAAATCTAGAAGTAAAATCAATCAGATGACACATGAAAAACTATGTATCTACTCTCCTACACTCTGCCTGTGAACGTTGTGGGCTCAGTTATCCACAGCAGAGTAAAGCTACATCTGATTTAATTTTTTTACTTTGAAATCTTTGTGCAGATGTTTCACCTTCACTGTAGGTTGGGTTTATGAGTTACCCATATCTGATTAAGGAATGCCTCAGGAAGCTAAGTTTTCTCTGGGATAACTCCATTCTTGGAGTGTGAAATAACGGTCGAGTGATCTAAAGGTGGAGAATGTATTAAGTTCTGGGAACACCAACTGAAGCATCAATTTTGCTGCTGCCTCCAGAGATCCTGAGTTTGTAAATCTGCAGTGGGGTCAGTTAGGAACTTGCGGCTTTAAGAAAGGACCATTGCTTCTGATGCTGCAGGTGCTTGGACCATACTTGAGATAGACAAGTCTGAACTAGGGGAAAAACAAGCTGTGGTCTGGGTGTTGATTTCATTGTCTTGGCAAGGAGCTGGATTTGTTTCTAAATTGTTTAACAGCTGCTTTTACATGTGGAAAGCTGAATTCAAGTTGTAACAAAGAACATAATATATTTACTGTAGAACCCTTAATAAATAGGGGAATGGGGGAAAATTTCCTGAATCTTGCATTTCTGAAGAACATTGCCTTTTTCTGAATAGATATCCTGAACATGCATGCTCTGTGCACTTCCAAGGGTATATATATAATGGGTTTATTGGTAAACTTCCAAGACACCAATTGAAGTGACTTTTCTCCATAATGTATTGTCATGTTTTCAATCGAGAACTAATTAACAGAGCAATTACTATTAGATTTGTACTACTACTATTAGTTTAATAGATTTATGTGTATAAAAAAAAATGAGCTTGGAGGGTGTTCTTTTTCCTAAAAGAAATTCTCCAGGACTTATCAGTGGTTTTGTTGTTGTTGTTATCATTTCTTTCTGTTCTCTGACAATGGAGGGAGACCCTAGTAAGTGCCATTTAAACTATATATATATTGTGGAACAGGATCAAATCTAACAGTAACTTTAATGTAAATGACTTTTTGGAGAAGCTCAGAGTCAATGATATGAGCCCTACTGTGACATACATGACTCAGCATGGGTAACACCCACAGCTTGCATGAGGATTAATTATGCTTTACCTGAAACACTTGCATACTTAGAAAATGCCACATAATTCTACTTTTCAACTTATGAAGAGGTCTTATACCAATAAAAGTGTATCTTCTTCTTGGATGTGTGTCTTTCTGGGTATGCTTATGCAAAAAGATTTTGCATTGGCTTATCATTACTTTTATCAGAATGATTTTCTGAGGTATTAGTGTTGGGTTTTTGGAGCTGGAAATGTGTGAATTAGTTATGTATTAGTATACTTTAAAAAGTATTAGTATAATTTAAAAAGATTATAATCAAAGATTTAAATATTGTATTGCAGAAAAAGTTAGCTGCTATGCCTGACCATACAGATGTTTCTCTAAGTCCAGAGGAGCGGGTCCGCGCCCTAAGCAAGCTTGGCTGTAATATCTCCATTAATGAAGACATCACTCCACGCCGCTACTTCAGATCTGGAGTAGAAATGGAAAGGATGGCCGCTGTGTATTTGGAGGAAGGAAACCTGGAAAATGCCTTTGTTCTTTATAACAAATTTATAACGTAAGTTTTGTTTTATGGGGTTGACCCCTTTGGAGATCAGATGACCCTTTCATAGGTGTCACATGTTAGATATTGTGCTTTTCAGATATTTGCATAATGATTCACAATAATAGCAAAATTATGGTTATGAAGTTGCAACAAAAGTAATGTTACGGTTTGGGGTCACCACAGCATGAGAAACTGTATTGAACGGTTGCATCCTTAGGAAAGTTGAGAACCACTATTTTAATGGTCTTTAGAATAAGAACATTGGAATGATATTTATGTGACGTTTTATATAGCAGTTTGGATACCATGAGAGTTTTCATATTCAACCCCCACTTGACCATTTTGAGGCTCGGTAATGAGAGGAAGGTCTGGGAGCGGTTGAGGCTCTCAACAGTCAGATTAACCTGTCTCATTCATTCTTTACAACTCTAATTTCACATTTCTTGCCATTTTCTTCCCACAGGAGCATAAACTTTCCTAGAGCAATAGCCCGTGGCTCATGACCCCTTTGGGGGGGTCAAGTGACCTTTCACTAGGGTTGCTTATACCTAAGTTCATTGGAAAACACAGATATTTACATTGTGATTCCTAACAGTAGCTAACTTTTACATTATGAAGTAACAATGAAAATAATTCTATGGTTGGAGATCACCACGACATGAGGAACTGTATTGAAGGATCACAGGAATAAGAAGGTTGAAAACCACTGCTCTAGAGCATGTAGAGTCTGCTATCAATATTTTAAAATTTTAATTTGAAGGCTTAAGAGTAGGGACACATTGGGGATCATGGGAGAGATGTGATTTCTAGAGAGGGTTCAGTAGTCCATTTCTCTTAGAACTGAGCAGTTTGCTTTGAGAAGGCATTTGCTTGTTTGTGCAGGAATCAAAATATTGAACAAAAGTGACTACACCACAATATCCACCAAAAGAAAAATACCATATCTCCCCTCAGACATTTGTTAGTAATATATCCTAACTTTAAGAGTTAATGTAAGTGGTTTTGGAATTTCCTTACAAGATTGGTAACTTTAACTGCCTAGACTATCGCTTCTTATCAGTAATGATGGAATCTAAGCTAAGCCTCTTATTGTTTTAATTTAAGGCATATGTTAATTAATTTTTTAATTGAAAAAAATAATTGTGTGTGTTCATGATCTTTTTATTTGCTTACACATTTTCAATGTCTAAATCAAGCTAATTAATTTATTAGATCATCTACTTGCCACTTTTCAAAGTGAGAATGTTTAAAAATTCATTGTCTTGGCAACTTTCTTGTATATAGTTCATTAATTATAAATACCATGATGTAGTGCACCAGATCTCTAAACTTATTCCTCCCATCTAGCTGAAATTTGTACCCTTTAATGTTTTAAAAAGTATATGTATGTATGATGGCTATATGTATGTGTGCATTTATATGTATGAATGGAGGTACATGCATGCCACAGCACACATGTGGAGTACAGAAAACAACCTGAGATGTCAGCCCTTGCCTTCCACCTTGTTTGAAATAAGGTCTCAGTCTTTTTTTGTTGCTGTTTATTGTGTGACACTGTACCTGGAAGGACATGAATGTCTACTAACTCCAGATAGGGAACTGACAAAAAACAGAAGTAAGGATACCACCAAAACCCAACTTGGCAAACCAATGAATTTTATTGGGGTTATTTACAGGAGTATAGATGAAGGGTTACATATAGGAACAGAAATGACTCACAGATCTGTCTGTGATACCAAAAGCTGCAATACCAAAAGCCCACCCCAGCATGGGTGTCACTTATGAAACCTGGAAATCTGGAACACATAGCACAACTTGCTGGCAGCTCAACAAGTTGGAATCTATTTCTTTCAGGCCATTCAGGTAGTCTAGGCCTTTTCTAGGTAGTTCAGCTCATCTGAGAGTCTCTTCAGCAGTCCTTACTGTTATATATGCTTGAGAAGGGAGCGCTTAATGATTCTGTTCAGTTTCAGGGATTTTCTAAACCTTTCAAGTTGTTTACTTCCTGAGTTTAAGGACCTCCCTTCAAAATGGTAGATTTTACTTCCTCTTAGAATACCCTGTGTCTTAAGTTTCCCTCCAAGATTTTCACCCAAAAGAAATTGCTACACAACATTACTGAGTACTGAAGTGTTGCTGTTTCCATATTCTACATGGGTTATGGAGATTCAAACAAAGCTACTCAATACTTTACCATCTGAGCCATCTTTCTAGTGTCCCTCCTCCCTCTGTTTTCCTTATTTGGACGAAGAGTCTCATGTAGCCCAGACTGTTTGGTAAACACCATGTACCCAGATGACACCATGTACCCAGGAAAGGTTGAAGTTAAATTCTGGTCCTCTTATTTCTCCCAAGTCCTGAGGACTGCAAGTGTGCACCACTATGTATGGTACAGCCTTTGACTTTTAAAAGTTCCAAATCTAAGTGAGATCATAAAATATACATATTCTGTGTTTTGCTTATTTTATTTATAATATAATAAATATTATATTTATTCTGGGGCAATTATTCTGAAAACATTCAAATTTAAAGAATAAAATATTTTTACAAACTTTTTTTTTAATAATTCCATCAAGGACAAAAGTAAAAGCAATTTACATATTATTTAATTTCCAAAATAATAATCTTGAAAACTTAACTTGGAAATTTAGAGAGTGGGTGACTGCCTTAATTCTACCTGGTAAAAAATCAATTGTTAGCAGGAATTTGATCAATAAATATGAAACTTAGGATTGTCTACCATAGTCTATGGGAAAAATGCTCTAAAAGTTTTAGTTTCTGAATTATATCTTCAAAGGGTCATGTATTTTCTGCCTTCAGGTTCAATTTTGTGTAAACTCCCCTAACATCCTTCTCATAAAGGAGAAAAGCCATGATCCTCTCTGGATTATCAGGCACTCAGAGCATTTGGATTCTCTTATTGCATTAGCTGAGTGAGAAGTTTTGCTTTACTTATTTTCCCTGGGCCTGAGTGATGTATCAACAAATGAGGCCTGATGGGAGAAAACCTCTGAAGACTCTTCAGTTCTGAGGGTCTGTGATGTTCCTTTGTTTCTGAAGTCTTCGGCAACTAGCAGCTTTTCCTTAACTTCTGCAAGCCTTAGCTGCCTCATTTCAGAAATGGAAATTATGCTAGTGTGTAAGTGTGGCCCATAACCTCGTCATAAGATGAATTGAAATAAACATTTATGTATGGTTAAAAGTATCAGAATCAGTAATTGTAAGCTACCCTTATCTGATGATCCACACCCAACCATCATCTATTAAGGAAAGGCTAGCCACTTGTTTTTCAAATCTGTATGGATCACTTATTATGAGCTGACACCATTCTTCATGTCAGGTGTACACCGTAGAATAAGGAAGAGAAACTTGTGCCCCTGCGGAAGTGCTATCTTCACTTTCCCTGGTAGCAGAGCACCTGTTTCGTATGGTTTTTTCTTTGCCTCTGCTGAATTTTTTCTCTCCAAAGCATAGTGGAAAATAACTTCCATTTAATACATCTGCTAGTGATTCTGTGACCATCTCTCTTAGCTGTGAACTTTCAGTTACAAATTTTTGTAAACACATGATTGTGATGCTGAGTCATGAGTGGTTGTTTTGAGTCTTTTTCAGGGATTAAAGGAATTTATACCCCTTGTTCCAAAATCTTACTCATAAGTAAGACAGTGGTGGGTTCAAGTACCCCCGACCCAAGAAAGAGCAAAGTATGAAGGGAGTGTGTAGACACCCTGACCTTAACTCTTTAGTTGGCTTTCTATTGCTGTGATAAAGGCCATGGCCAAAAGGAACTCGAGAAAAATGTTTATATTTCAGCAGACAGTTCCAGTCACAGTCCATCATGGAGGAAAAATCAAGCCAAGAATTCAAAGTAGGATCCTAGATGCAGAAACTGAAGCAGAAGCCATGGAGGAACAGTGCTAGCTAGTTTGTCAGAGACCATTGGTCAGCCTGGTTTCTTATACAATCCAGGACCACCTTCCTAGATGTAGCACCACCCGTAGTGGACTGGTCCTTCCCACATTGATCATTAATCAAGTAAAAGTTCCACAGATCTGCCTACAGACCAATCTGAAGGAGGAATTTTCTCACTTGAGGTTTATCTTCCAAGATGACTTGAGCTTGTGTCAAATTGGGAAAACGCTAACCAGAACAACTGAACAACACTGAACAAAATGTTCTTTATTTAATGTAAGCACCTGCAGGGTCAGAATTATAGCCATATCAGCCTTTATTGAAAAAGTGGGTAGAAAACCCAGAGTTAAATAAAAGGTTATTGAGTGGATCAGGGTTTTTGTTTGTTTGTTTCTTTGTTTTTACAGAATGTTCATTAGAAAAATCACTGGGATTTTTGCTATCACAGAATGCTAATGCTCTGCTTTCTCTTTCTCTAGATTGTTTGTAGAAAAACTTCCCAACCACCGAGATTACCAGCAGTGTGCAATACCGGAGAAGCAGGACATTATGAAGGTACATTGGACTGATCCTCCCCTGAGGATCAAATGCTTCAGAGTATCCATTATTGATTCACAGCTTCCTTTCCTCCCTGCCGTGTCCTCTGGAGAGTTTAAGTGCAAGGACTCTATTCTGTCAGTCATGAGATTTTAATTTCTTCCTAAGATGCTTAATGGTTATGACTGTGTCGATTCAAGGTGTTTAATTGACACTAGGAAAAGGGGAGAGAGAGAGAGAGAGAGAGAGAGAGAGAGAGAGAGAGAGAGAATGTGCTCTATCAACTTACCATGTGAATAAGGAATTCTTTTACAATTCCTCCCAGAGACTGAAAGAATGGTTGTTTCCCTGTACTTGCTTGAAGCAACCATTTTATCTGCTTTTGATTAATTTCTACAGGATGGAATAACTATTTGAAAATCAGTGGTGATTTCTGAGGCAGCCTCAGGTTTTATCTGTGGTTATGTAGTGTGCCCAATGATGTTTCAAGCCCTGAACCCTACAGATGACACTGATCCCATTGAATTCAATTGCTTAGTGACACTGTAACCATCTTCAGTTGTCTAAGTGTATACTATGATCTTTCACAAAGAAACAAAATCACTGAAATATGTTTCTTAGGACATACCCCTGTTGTTAAGTGCTATGTAACCATTTACTTCCTAGAAAGACATTTTGGTGGGAGAATTTAGCTAGAGGTGAGATGCTTGGATCCTGGTCCTAACTGGAACATCCATCAACTACATATATGAACCCGTCTCACTAGGCTTTTGCTTCCTTTCCTCCAGAAGGGAGAGTGTGATTGGACTCTATCCAGTTTCCTAGGTTTTCCTGCCTTTAAGAATCACTGAAGAAGTTTTCTGAAATATGTCTCCCCACTTCCTAGAGATATGAATTCAGTAGATCTTGGATTTGAACTTAGAATATGAGTTGTTATGAAAGGTTCCTCAGCTACTGTTTACATCTGACATCTGTACTGACTATATACTCCATAATACCCTTTGTAACACCAATGTTAAGTGATTTACATATGCAATGTGAAATTCTCTTGGTACCTACCTAAAATGCTGTCTAACTAGTGGAAACAATAGAGATCATACAAAGGAATACACACACACACACACACACACACACACACACAGAGAGAGAGAAACATACACGGTTTATTTTTCTTCCTAAAACCTGTATTCTGGAATTCTAGATTATGTTTATTTTTTCTCAGATCATGTTTTGCTTTTTATAATTTGATTTCTAATATACATTCAGCTGTTTTTTTTTCTTTGCTGGTGCTCTGAAAGAGTATACTGAAAATCCCACTAATTGATATATGTGTATGTTTGTGAAAGAAACTGAAGGAGATTGCATTCCCAAGGACAGATGAATTAAAAAAGGACCTGCTGAGGAAATATAACGTAGAATACCAAGAGTATTTGCAAAGCAAAGTAAGTTCAATCAGTATATTTATTTCTTTACTGTTTTCTGTGAAAATGGTTTTTTGAATTTTATTTGTAAGTTTTTGAACTATATACATTTAAATTAAAAATTAAAGATGCAATGATGTAAAACTAATAAAAAATTCATGTAGGTGTCCAAGTTAAGCATGTGCTCTAAGGATGTGGTATTTTCATTTCCTAAAACATCTAATAAAGCAATGCATTAGGAAATAGATTTCCTACAGTGATTTAAATAGAGCTTCTGACCAACTCTTGCCCGTGTAACCTTGAGCCAGATGGCTGATACATTTTTTTCCAGATGAACAGAAGCAGCTGAAAGTAGACAGAACGGAACATGATTTTTGATGTATTTAATTATGTAGGCCTTGGAAATGTGAATTTAGATCTTAAATAGTACAGTCAACATTCCATCAAGCTAGAATGGATGACCATGTGTATGAAAGATAATCATAGTTCCAATGGGTTTTTATTTCTGGATTTTTATTATATAGTGAAAGAAGACTGGAAGGCATTGAAAGGAGAGATTAACCAGCAAAACCTATGCGATTCTTGGATTCAAATTCTTAGGTCTCATGAGATTATTAGACATGCTGCTTCACTTCTTTGTAGTGACCATTTGCTTGGAGGTTGCCTGCTTCACTCCCTCTCACTTCACTTCAATCTCACTACCTCTGCAAACAGTCCCAGAGCAGGAAAGCTGCTCGGCATGAGGTGTTTTTGTTTTGTTTTGTTTTTTTATCTGGAAAAAAATTAAAAAAATTTTTTTTTATAAATAAATTTATTTATTTGTTGCTTCAGGTTACATCTCCGTCATATTGTCCTCTTTCCCCCCTTCCCAGCCCCGCCCTCCCACCCTCTACCCCCTAACCTTTCCATCCCACTCCTCTGGAGTAGAGTGTCCCTACATAACAGTCCCCCACCCCAGTTCAGAAGTCATATGAGGGCCGAGAGCCTACTCATATACTGGGGGCCTACAAGGCAGTACCACCAGTGAAAAGTGTCTCATTGCCAGGGAGAGAAAATTGAAAAACGACTAACCCATAGAGGGAGTATGGGAGGTACTCTTCTGCGGGGTCTCCCTGGGAGGAGCTGACCAGACAACTGTGCCATGTCCTAGTAACACCAGTGGCCTCATGTATCCCATGTGGAAATTTCTGGAGAGGCCGAGTGGCATCAGACAGGCCTAGGGGAGAGGACCAAACCTACCTGTAAGCCCTGAATGTGGACATCACCGATATCTCCTGATGCTTGTTAGAAATGTAGAGTATGTGTCAAATCAGAATGTGTAATGCTAACAAGGTCCAGAGTGATCCGTGTGTGTAAAATATTACAGTAAACTGAGTCGCTGTCCACATCTCCTCACCTTGCAGTAGCTGGACACTAAGTTTCTTTCAACATTAGCTGATGAACTTATTAGCTGGTGGAGTCTAATCCCTCTGTTCTAATAAGGCCCAAATATTTTGTTAGCACTCTGTTGGGATTCTTCATTTTTAATCCAACTTTTGGTTAGTTCTGACAGTAGAAATGTGAAACGCTTAGGGAACCACTTCTCTGTGACTCCCTTTCTTTATAAAGTACCCCTAGAAGACGCATTCTATAGAGAAATTCTATACAGCAAGGCTCTGGAGCCCCAAGCAAAAGGACGTCTTAGGATAATGGACACATTCTATTTGGGATTTCCAGCGCAGCAGCCTCCAGCCCCGGAGGCTGCTGGGTACTCAGAATGTGACTAGTGTGCCTGAGATCTGCGTTGCTAATTTTATTTAATCTCAGCTAGTTTGAGTTTAAATAGCAGCGTCTGGCAAGTGGCTACAAGGTTGGACAGTGGTGTTTAAGGAGTGGGATACTTTGCTCAAAGTGGACTGAGGCGTGTGGAAGACAAGACACGGATATTCCAATATTTAGAACCAGGGTTGGGGGTTGGTAAGAGAACATGACTGCTGTGCTGTCTCCGGTGAAATATGATGAGTTTAGAAACCGTTTTCTTCATTAAATTAAGCATTTTGGCTGTAATTTTTTTTGTTTTACTATGAATATTTCTCTGTCTCTCTGTCTCTATGTCCCTCTCTGTCATCTGTCTATCTCTGCCTGCCTGTCTGTCTCTGTCTGTCCCTGTTTGTCTCTCTCTCTCTCTCTCTCTCTCTCTCTCTCTCTCATTCTGCTAAAAGACTGAAACTACCTACTTTCAGTTTGATTTTTTTTTGTCTCAGGAACTAACTTTTTTTTTCCTGGAAACCATCTTAGAACAAATATAAAGCTGAAATTCTCAAAAAGTTGGAACATCAGAGACTGATAGACGCAGAACGCAAGCGGATCGCTCAGATGCGCCAACAGCAACTAGAATCAGAACAGTTCCTGTTTTTTGAAGATCAGCTCAAGAAGCAGGAGTTGGCCCGGGGACAGACGCGAGGTCAGGACTGCCGGGTGCTGTCTGAGCAGACTGACGGAAGTAGGCTGTCCTGCTTTTCCACCCACCAGAACAGCTCTCTGCAGAATGTGTTTGTGGATCAGCCTCAGAAAAGCAATGGAAGCTATTTGGCCGACGACTCTCCTCCCGTGAACAGGGCCCTAAAGCCAGCGGCCACCCTGAGCGCTGTTCAGAGTAAGTGATGTAGGACACGGACGCACGTGACCTTTTCTATATTTAAAATCCAGCCCACAGAACTCGCCTGATGCTAGAGCAATCATCTTTTGATACTGAGCAGAGATTTTGAATGAGGAGTCCAAGCATTTGCCTTCGTTCTTTGAGTTTACCCAAGACACACACACACGTCTTAAAGAGAAACACATTGGAGAGGAAAGAAGGTACTGAAAGATTGCTTGCTGAGACCCTGGCTCAATACTCAGATAGGGTTTAACGTCACCCTGGACTGATGGCTTCTCAGTCACATTGATAGCAAATCTGTGAACAGTGTGGCTTTCCACCAGCAGTTACTGCTGGTACTGACTGCGATGGTAGCTCTATCAGGTTTCCCAATTCGAATAGGCCATTCTTTTTCACAGAAGCACCCACTCAAGGGTCATGGTAGATAGCCATTGTGCATGCTACTTTGCCACTAATCGCTTCCAAAAATAAAACATGCTTCTGTTTACTGATTAGAATAGAAGGTAGCACATAGCAAACATGGTAAGGACTGTTCATCCTGGCTCTTATGATATGTGAGCCTTGCCTGTAGGTTCTTTGGTGTCTTTGTGGTGTGCAGAAAGGGAACACACATAGGCAGGAGGTGGCTCAGAGGGCCATTGTGTGATTGCTATTCTCTATAAACTTCCTTTTAAGATGATTTGTATTTGAAATGTACATGTCAGCCCACCCTCATCAATGTTTACTTTCAAGAGTTTTTTTTTTTTTCTTTAACTATGAAAAGTGAAACATCTGGTAGTTTCAGTACTGAAGTTTGTACTTTAGTTGGTCACCGAAATGCTGTTCCAAAAGACAAGATCCAAGATTTGCTTTTAGCATTCTTCTCCTTTCTCTGTCTTAGATTTAGTGGTTGAAGGACTAAGGTGTGTAGTTTTATCAAGAGATCTTTGCCATAAATTTCTGCTGCTGGCTGAATCTAACACAGTAAGAGGAATAGAAACCTGTGGGATCCTCTGTGGAAAACTGGTACGGTCTTATTTCATCTCTCCATAGGATGCTTTGAGTAGCACTGGCTTCCCCGTGATAAAAGCAGGGGGTTGGGGAGTGAGGGGTGGAGGGGTGGGGAGGGCCGTGTGTGTGAGTATTATGAAATTAACCTTTACCAAATGAACTTCCTTAAACTCCTGCCATTATTCATGGTCTTAGCCTTCTTAAAAAATGACCTTTAAAATTTCAAAAACACCAACAACAGAATATTTAGAAAAATGGTAGATTTCCCAAAGTCAAGATGTAAGGAATAGTGCTTACCAGGAAGGCTCTGGGGGTGGAGGGAGAGTGAAGGATAGGAAGGCCAGCAGGTCTGGGGATGATGGCACCCCACAGCCCAGTAACTTAAAACCCTCATCTGTACTCAAGACCCTTTCTTTTTCACACTTACTTTTTCCCCAAGGAGTGCCATGTGTTTCTTCTTTCTCTTTACTTAATTGTAAAAGCCATATTTTTAACTTTGGAAGACACTAGAGACTCTTAGAGCTAAGTTCGAATTCTTCCATAACTACATATAATTAATAACAAGGCAGCAGCCCCTACAACTCATAGGAATACCTTTTACTAACACCACACATGTACTAAATTAGTCTCTGTCCCTCTAAAGAAACCTGGCCTTGCTGTGTGAAGTCATTTGCCATTATCAGTCTAGTATGCCAAGACATTATTTGTTAACTAAGTGGGTAATTATTTCTTAATTCCTGCATTACCCATTGCTCTCCTTGATATGAATTCTATTTGTATTTTCTACAACAGAATGGGTTTCAATCCCTAAACAATTGATTTCTGAAACTTTTAGGACAGTCAGTTTTTCTATTTGTTGAATTGTGGCAATGTGTCCTGAGGGGTGGTACAAATGGTGAGGCCTGTTAGCCTACAAGGAAGCATCCCACATCCTGTTTAGATGTCTCTCCAGACCTTTGCTATTTTCTTTGTGTAACTGTTTTCTAGACACATAATGAATTCACTATTACCCATGTGGTCGTGCCAAAGCAGTCTACAGGCCCAGACTATTGCGACGTGGAGAACGTAGAGGAGTTATTCAGTATTCAGGATCAACATGGTCTCCTCACGCTGGGATGGATTCATGTACGTTTGGCCTTTTGGATTTCGGTGTATTTTTGTATGCTGTGTTGTTTACTTCATACTGGAATTTAACTAAATTTTAATAGTTCTTGCTTTTTATGTTCTCCTAGAGGTAATAAGTATTGTGTATTAAAGCAGTATATTCAAAACTGAGCCGTGTATAAAATCTCTCATGTCTGAATTTGAAAGGGATATCCTATGTTTTTTTGTTTGTTTTTTTGTTCGTCTATTTGTTTCACCCAGAATTAAGAAAGGTAATACATGAGAGTAGATCTTTCTCTGATGGGTTCCTATAATCTAACAGAGCCTTAGCCAGATAATTAGCTGTATAATAGTCTCCTTTCCTTTGCTGTGGGGCTAAACTAGATTATAAACCTTTTTCTGCTGACACTTCTTTTAAAAACTGTTTGTGTATACCAAAGGGGGTCCACACACCCCACTGCCCTGCACCACAGAGCAGAACTGTATACGTAAAATGTCAGGGGAGTTGAGCAAGTGGCTAGGGCCAGAATTTTGGGTCTGACATGTCCTTGGCCACTGTAGGTGTGAAACTGTGCTTATACATCAAACAGCCACAACTTCAATAAATGTCAGCTCTACTAAGAGCTAATGATAGGAACACTGGGAATGAGGATATCTACTAAGAGCTAATGATAGGAACACTGGGAATGAGGACATCTACTAAGAGCTAATGATAGGAACACTGGGAATGAGGATAGCTGTGATAGCAGCTTTATCACCCACAGAGTGGGAACCATAATTGACGTCATGTGATACTCAATGTTAAATGAAATAATGCCAGTGAATTTCTTAGCATTTTCTAGATGCTCAAAAAAGAAAAAAAACCTTATCACTTATTATTAATGAAGGTAATATTGTTTTCTTTTTGTTTTTTTCATACTTCAAGTTAGCTAAGGGGTTTTTCTTTCTATTTAGTTGTACACAGCTCAGTTTTGGACAGAGTTTTTTTTTATGCATCTGTAGTAAAACATCGGAGAATAGATAATTTAGAAAGAAGAGAGGTTTCATACTTTCAGTTCTAAGGGAGAAACATCAAAGTGCTGGCACTGGTGTTCGGTGGGAGCTGCTTTCTGCTTCCAAGACAACACCTGTTGCTCTGTCCTTTCATGGTGGATTTGTCATCATTCTAGACTTCCAGGATTTTAGATTTAAATTGATTTTACTGTTTCAAGTTGTTGGGATTGAGAAAATACACAAATGTTACATTTCTAAAGCTGACACTATGCTGATTTTACAGCATGCAATAGCAATAGCCAATCCCAGGGCCAGATCTTCCGGACAGACTCCTCATCAGGAAGAAAGTCTGAATTGGGACGTGGCAGAGAGAGCTAGAGTTGCATTTCAAGTGTCTTGGCTTAGCTAACTCTTTTGACTTCTAGAAGTTTCTGAGCTCTTTATCTCAATTGTCTCCATTTCTATAGAAGGGAGGGGCTAATAATAGCTCAGATTTTAGTGCTAACTTTATGTCATGATTCATGGGAAGTGATTACTTTCCTGCCTATTACTTCACTCCTTTATAATAAATGCCATTTACTGCTGCTGCCATCACCACCACCACCACCACCACCACCACCACCATCACCACCACCACCACCACCACCACCACCACCACCACCACCACCACCACCACCACCACCACCACCACCACCACCACCATCACCACCACCACAACCACCACCACCACCACCACCACCACCACCACCATCATCACCACCACCATCATCACCACCACCATAACCACCACCACCACCATCATCACCACCACCATAACCACCACCACCACCACCACCACCAACACCACCACCATCACCACCACCACCACCACCATCATCACTACCACCATTTTCCTTTGCAATGGGAGTACTATGCTCCGATGGGAGAGATGTCCTCATCAACATAGACCTGGCTCTTTGAGGTAGAAATGAAGGCCTCAGGTGCTTACATTGGGTGTATTTTGTCTGATACAAAGTCATGGGCAGAGTAACTTTTCTGTGTAACGACCTGTTTGCTGCCTCCACAGCACTGTGGTTCCTTGGAACATATCTTTCATTCTGCCATGACGTAGAAAGCTCTGGTTTACTCAGAGAAGGTGTTCTGTGGCAGAGACGAGGCTGGCAGGCCATCTTACTCATTCTTCTATTAAATCTTTATATTTTGACAGTGAGACAACTGTTGTGTGACTCTATGGTAGGGTAAATATTTAGTGTAGACAAGATTTTGTGTAGATTCTCCTCTTTCTCTTTGTGAATTTTCAGTGACTAAGCTTGATGGGTCTCAAACACCTTCAGCAACTTAGAGAACCCTTCCTCCTGTTTATAAGGATCTGTAGACAGTCTCAGTGATGTGCTATATTTAGTTCTTGAAGAATACAAAAGAGTTCAAGATCCCGGGTTTCTGATCTCTGTAGCCAGGTTGCTTCATCTTTCCAAGTCTGGAGATCCTTGTAGGTGGACTGAGATAGTGGGGTTCATATCTTGTTAGATCAATAGAGGATCTATTTAAAGCCTCTGGCAAGTGGAGCTGTCTCATGTGGTAGTGCCTGCTCTTGCACACATCACACACCATGACTGTTAGGGAATAATAGGGATGAAGGGTGTGTTCTCTAGCTCTTTTACCTTCCAACATTCTTAGGAACTTTGTCTCTTAAGTCATAGTTACTCAAAACCAACAAGAGTATGGTTAAAAAAAAATTCTGGAAGTACCCCTCAATTAATTTTTATTTGTGTATTCTTAGTCATTATTTTTATTACTCTTAGTAGCAATAACAATAGTCATGGTGTGTGATGTGTGCAAGGGCAAGTGTCTAGATGCCATGGCACACCTGTGGAAGTCAAAGGACATATTTTAGGGAGTCAGTTCTTTCCTCCCTCCATAGGTTTCAGGGATCTAATTCAGGTCACGAGGCTTGCATGGCAAATGCATTTACCCACTGAGCCATCCCACCAGCTCTCACCAAAACATGTTTTTCATGTGCATTTGCTTAGTGAAAGTTACAGGAGAAGAAGGTTTAAGCCAAGTCTAGTCTTCCCTAACGAGACTGTCTTCTTTCACATTTGCAGACACACCCCACACAAACTGCATTCCTGTCCAGTGTGGATCTTCACACTCACTGTTCCTACCAGCTTATGTTGCCAGAGGCTATTGCCATTGTGTGTTCCCCAAAGCATAAAGAGTAAGTGTGACCACAGAACTCTCCAGAGCCCACCATGCCATCGTACTTAGATATCAGACCCTTAGACAAGAGATGGGCCATGGTAGTACTTGTAGCTCCATAATCTTTTTTTTTTTTTTAAGTCCTTTCAAAGGGGAAACCGCTAGTTCCCCTTCTGTTACTGTGATGACATGTAACAGGGATGCTATCCCAATTGACTTTTGAAACTACATTTCTCCTGTTCTGTATTCTGTGAAAGAAATTTGCTGGCACTGCTCATTTACCTCCAAAGCTCTTCTAGTTTGAGAATACAGATGTTATTATGCAATATTTTAACACAAAACATCAGTGTCATCTTGAAAAGAATGACTTTATTCTTGAGCCAAATGCAAGCAGCCATGGCCTGGAAACACAGATTCGAGTTGCCCTGGATGAAATACTCCACCGAGGGGGTGGTTCTGTTAGATTTTATTATTTACAGAACAAAGCTAGTTATAAATCAAGACATTTAATAAATACATTGGCAGAAACCACATGTAGAATGGTCACAGCAAAGTAGGGGGAAAAAGCAGCTGTGCTGTAGGGATCAGATGTTGTCTGATGACTTTGTAACTTTTGGATTAAAGGTCTGTTAAAAATACTTTCTAAAATTTGTGATAGTCATAAACGCAAAGGTGGGCAGTGAATAGTTTTTAAGGAAACTGAAAACAGCTCAAAATAATTTGGCACTTGTTGGCCTTGTAATACAGATCTTTAACACAGGAATGACTTTTCATTTTCTGGATACTTCAGTTTACAAGTATTTACAATCATAAGAATCAGACAGACATTTTTTGAGGCCTGACTCTACCTAAAAGTTGTAGGATACTTGACCACTGTGATCCCAACTTCTTCATCCTTCATACTCGCCTGTTTCGGATTGATTCGAAGTTTCCATGATGTGTTTACCACAGCCCCTATTACTGCCACATGCCTGAGGGTTGACAAAAAGTACAGTAACATTATTACAGAAATTAGAACTATCAGCTGGGCCAGAGAACACATGTGTGGCCTTTCATGTGGGGTCTCAACAATTCAGCTACCTGTCCCTTTTGGGTTCGTTAGAAGGTCCTTGGAGATCAATGTTTCTAAAGGTAGCCATGGCAAAGCTAATTGTAAAAGTCACCAGGGAATTCCTGGTTTGTGTTTTCTTCCCCCACCCTATTTGAGGACTGTGCGTGTTTCTGTCTTCCCAAAATAGTCCTTAACTTTGTGCCTGTTCTCACCCTCATATCTAGCACTGGCATTTTCAGGCTTACCAATGCTGGCATGCTCGAGGTTTCTACTTGTAAAAAGAAGGGCTTCCATCCTCACACCAAAGACCCCAGGCTGTTCAGTGTGAGTAGACATCACTGATGGTTGTTTATTTTTATTATTATTATTATTATTATTATTATTATTATTATTATTATTATT
>CAJQZJ010009141.1:810746-835440 GCA_907164525.1 Lophiomys imhausi
TTATTATTATTATTATTATTATTATTATTATTATTATTATTATTATTATTTATTAAGGCAGGGTCTTTCTACGTAGCCTTGGAACTCACTGTACAGACCACACTGCCCTCAAACTCAGAGAGAGAGAGAGAGAGATCCACCTGCCTCTGCCTCCTAAGAGCTATAATGAAAAGTGTGCGCCACAACACCTGGCTCAACCACAGTGATTATTTTCACAGATCTTCAGTGTGAATACCCAGCGCAAATTACTCTCACAGATGTTTATGTTATGTTGACCTTAACCCAGTTTGACAATATTATAAAATTCATAAAAAAGTAAGGAAATTTATATACCTTCCCTGAAGGAGACCACACATTAAATGTTATTATGTAACACCTTTTTTTTCTTTTCTAGATATGCAACCATGTGTTAGTAAAAGACATAAAAACAACTGTGTTGGATCTGAGGTGACGTGCTGCAAACACAAGACCATCTGCATCAGATCCCTGGAATGGATGTGTGTGGCTGCCGAATTTCTTATGCTGTTTCCAGAAGTGACTGATATTTTATATTTATACATTTTAGACCAAAACTTTGATATTTATTGTTCTTGCACATTTTGAAGTTTCTTTTTTTGGGGGTTGCTGTGTCTCAAAAGAGGCCATATGGTGTTCAATCCTATACCTATAACTGTACCCAAATATCATCAGAAATAAATTGTGCTGCAAATAACAATATGTCTATTTGTGAAATTTTATTTAGATTTACTTAATTTATTATTTTATATGTATGAATGTTTTGCCTCCATGTATATATGTGTACCACATGAATTCCTGATACCAACAAAGGTCAGAGAGGGCCTTGGCTCCCTGGGACCTGAGTCACAGCCAACAGGTTACAAGCCACCATGTGGGTGCTAAGAATTGAGGCCAAGTCTCCTGCAAGAGCAGAAAGTGTTCTTAACCACAGAACCAATTCTCCAACCCCAAGATAGCTGGTGTTTAAAAAACAAAAGAAAACTTAGCACTTCCCAAGCTGATAGGCAGAGGAGCTATCGAAGTGGGTAGCTCCCCCTTGTAAGTGACTACATTTCTGGGACACCCTTGGTTTCCTCATCTGATGACTAATGGTGACACTGTCTCCACATAGTTTTAAAGAAAAAAATTGGTTACAATGTGCAAAAATCCTTTGTAGGATGAGTGATGTGACTGGTCCCTGAAAAGTAACTACTATGTTTCCTTCCTTTTAATGTAAATATATCCACTGCATTTTTTTTTCAGAGACAGGTATTTGGCAAAGGAAGAGAAAAAGATGATACAGGTGCATAGTGAGACTTTTAAAGTGGTTTCTCAGGGTTCTAAAAGGTATGTGCTTTTAAAAAAAAAACAAATAAACCAAAAAAAAATTACACCTTAAATACACAGTTTGATTGATATATGCTAAAATTAAACAACACACAAGGCTTGATGCAAATTAAAAGTCAAACATGCATATTCATGCATAGGCATATCTTTTAATACAAAAGATGTAATTTTAAGAACACCGTTTCGGTTGCCAAATTTTAAATACATATAAAATTATTTTTGTTTTTACCTATCAGGTTACCTATATGTATGTATAAAGTAAAATAGTCACTCAACAAGTTGTGAACTCAGTGTAGATTTTTCCTATTGGCACTAATATGTATTATTATATGTAATCTGTCCATGACCTATGCACTCTCAAAGGCATCCCGTTTACATCATTTAGGTGGGGCTTCCTCTGTTCCCTGGGAACTTGTTGTTCTAATTAGGTCACATCATTTCCTGACCACTAGAGGGAGCCACCCTATAATAAATGAGTCCCACTTAACAACTGATTCAGTGTCAATAGGCCAGGTCTAGAAGTTAAGGGTAGCACGGGTCAGATTTATTTTAAAAAACGAGTAACAAGTCAAAGCTTTGGGTAGGAATGATTTGGAAAGGAACTGAAGGCGCTGATACACAAAACATTCACAGTCGTGTGCTAGAGGCGGAGCAGGGGGCGTGACTTAGAAGCATTTGCGGTGGACAATGGAGGGACCAGCTTCATCATATTCCTGTTTGCTGATCCACATCTGCTGGAAGGTAGATAGAGAAGCCAGAATGGAGCCGCCGATCCAAACAGAGTACTTGCGTTCCGGAGGGGCAATGATCTGTCACGGTAAGAAAGGGAAAACATTAGTGCCTGGAGGAAGTGCCTCACGCTGGCCCTTCCTGGAAAACAGGAATTATTCGCTGTGAGGGGGGTGGGGTTTGAAGAAACTATATTGTAGAGAATCCCCTGTGGGGCCATTAATTTTTCTCTGTGTTTTTCCCCCCTTGGAATCTATGCCAAACCATCCCTAATTCCTTTATTCCTTCATTGGGCAGACCCAAACTGGCCCTAGATCATGGGGGCCCCTGCATAAAGGCCATGACAATGTCTCTGATTCCAGGAACTGAGCTTAAGAGCTCAGCAGGATGTGTGCTTTCAGTAGAAGTCCTAGTGTGGGCAGAGACACCATAATTATTCCAGAACTCACTGTGCAAGTGCTCTTCCACCTGACTGAATTGGCCACCGCTTTCTGAAGTCTCAAGCACTGGCCATCACAGAGGGCTCAGAGACCACTTCTCCTGCAGCAGCTGGCCTTTTTCAGAGTGCAAACCTTACACACCAGAGCATGATCATTTTCTGTTTTGGTTTGGTTTAGTTTTGGGTGAATGAGTGGCTTGGGCAGAATGCAGAGCATCAGGCCAGGGTGTGACCTGTCACAGCAACTCAAACATAAAGCTGAGCAGCACCAAAGTCCACTTCAGTCTTAGTTTCTCGGTCAGTAGTGGTTGCTCTAGTGACCGAAGGTCACGGGTTCACTTTCTGTCTGCCCACAAGCTCTGGTTCAACATTTAAGTTTTTTTCTCATTCATGGAGCTCTCACTGGGTTGGCTCCATATTAAGCATTTTACTGGTATTTAACTCCTATAATAATTTTGAAAGGTAAGTATCCAGTGATTCTCTAGATAAATACAAAGAAGCAGGCTCAGGGGACTGTCAGCAATGGTCACAAGTGGCTGTATCCATATCAGGTTGGGTTGAAGCTACATGTTTTGTTTTGTTTTTTACCCCCATAGTGGGGGGCGGGGTGCACCGGTGATAATTTTAGATTTCCAAAAAGTTGCACAAATGGTACAGAGACTTTCTGACCCCACCCAGGCTCATTTTGTGAGTGTGTTATTTCACCCCCAGTTTCATTAGCTCTCTGACCATACTGGGCCCCTGAGTTTCACTTTCATTTTCATTTAAGAAGTAAAGTTTGGAGAACTGAGACTTGCCTAACTCCTGCTACATGCAGCCTGTCTGTTCTTAAAATCCAACTAAGTAGCCTCTGCAGCATGCTCGGCTGTAGGATGGATGGGAATCCTAGCTGCATCAAAGGAACACAAGCCCTCCAAAAAAACCAGTAGCTCCCTATCTCCCTAGAGTCCCCAGAATGGGACCTCTCAGAGCTTGTTTTAAGGAGTATGTGTTTAAGTCTAACTCATTCCGACCTTAGCCCCATTCCCTTTGGGACAGCAGAGCTTGTTATGCTGCCTCACAGGCTTGTGGCTGCTCTAGAACAGTCCCTCCTACTGCCTCCTGAGTCAGAGGGCCTTAGTGCGGTACCTTAATCTTCATGGTGCTCGGTGCGAGGGCTGTGATCTCCTTCTGCATCCGGTCAGCAATGCCTGGATACATGGTGGTGCCCCCCGAGAGGACATTGTTAGCATAGAGGTCCTTCCTGATGTCAATATCACACTTCATGATGCTGTTATAGGTGGTTTCATGGATGCCAGCTGACTCCATACCTGGAAAAGACATGCAGGCCATGGTTCTTGCGTGTTGAGCAAAACTCAGATTGAACATGGAAAATCAGGTTGGCACAACTAAGCAATCTTCCCCTGAGTGAGTCTGGCAGGCATTGTGGACTAAAAACTACCATGAGACCAAAAGGCCTTGTTACACTCCATGCCATCCTCCTGCCTCCTATCTAACAGGGAGGCTCAGCTGCAGAACTTCCAGGGTGAGTTTACAACATACTAACACCAGCGTCTCTGCAGACATTCTGCTATCATTGGCTCTAATAAGGGGCTAAGCCTTCAGATATCCTGTAAAAGGTAGAGCTGTGGCTGTTACTTTGCAACTCTAACACCCAAGGTTGGATGGTGGAATCATCAGAAAAGTGTGTCTCCTACTTGAACAAAGTTTTTTGTTTGGTTGGTTGTTTTTGTTTTAAACTCAAGTTTCTCTATGTATCCTTGGCTGTCCTAGAACTTACTATAAATAGAATAAACTGGCCTCAAACTCATAGAGATCTGCCTGCCTTTGGCTCCCTGGTACTGGGAATAAAGACCTACCTATACTACCACTTCCAGATGCCAAAGATGTATTTTAAGCAATCTTTGTACAGTCATTTGGGGGTAGGGGTAGGAAGCTGAGTTTCTTGTTGACTTATGATGGAGCCTTCTTGTAATAAACTTCATGGTGGTCCCCTCAGCCTTCTTACCACTGTGCTCTAGTTCTAAGAGTAACACTGCCACCTAATTTTTAATTCCTGGAAGAACTAAACTGTTGAATGCCTGTTTTAGATAGGCACTGGGCTGAGGGTGCTACACAACTCTGCTATAAATCTTCCAACTATCCTAGTATGAGGAAACTGAGTCTTGGAGAGGTTACATGACATTCTCAACATCTTGAAAATACAACAAAGTCTCAGGTCCAGGCCCCCAGCTTCCAAAGAAGTTGCCTCTGCAAAACCCTGCATGACCCTGCAGTGCCAATGTGGAGTGAATAGTCTCCAGTTGCTCTGTTTTCTTTCTCCCCTCAGCATTCCCAGACTCCGCACTCAGATCATTGTCCCCAACCCCCACAGTGCTTCACTGTATCCTAAACATAGACAGCATTTAACTTCCATGTCATATGCTGAGAATGAGTTTGTCTTGGCTATGACTTAAGAGAGTTTTTCTAGGAAGCCAACTCCTCTCTTGGCTCCCTTGGATCTTCTCACTTTGAAAATGTGGCACTTTCCCTACTTTAGAATTGCTTCTGTTTCTGAAGCTCTGATTCATTTCTGCCTGCATGTGGGTACTGGTAGCCAAGGGCTGACTGGATACAGAATAGGAAGACTCCATTCCCCATCACCTACCAATGAAAGATGGCTGGAAGAGGGTCTCTGGACAGCGGAAGCGTTCATTCCCGATGGTGATCACCTGCCCATCAGGCAGCTCATAGCTCTTCTCCAGGGAAGAGGAGGAGGCAGCAGTGGCCATCTCGTTTTCAAAGTCCAGAGCTACATAGCACAGCTTCTCCTTGATGTCACGGACAATCTCACGCTCAGCTGTCAAACACATAGAAACACGGTACACATTAGGGTTCGCACAGGGGCTAAAATTCTACCAACCCCATGGCACTCTTCCACTGAACCAGCTCCGCAGAAGACTCTGAGTTTTCAAAATGCCTCAAAGATCTTTGCTGCCCTGGCCAGACAGGTAGTAGCTTGATCTTTGACACATTCGTCACTTTTCAAAATGAAGCAGATTCTACCTCAGAACAGCTCCAGTTCCAGTGGTACTTATGGGGAGAGAAATGGAAAAGTGGACCACCTGCTACCCAGGCCCCTGTGCTATTGACCTTCCAAGGAACTGTTCCACCTGGTTCCTGGGAATCTTTGGGTGGTATTTTGGGGAACAAGAACGGAATTAATTCAACATTGTATTGGAAAAGAAGATTGTGATGTTTGTCAGGGCTCTAACATGGAGCCTAGAATTAGCTTCAAGTATGTCCAGAAACCTAAAATTCATACATTTCCCGTTTGTAAAGATTCAGCCAATTAGGAACAGGGTCACTGAGGAAACACTAATAGTTCCATGTGTCCCAGCACTAGCTTCTTGTCAAGTGTCAGTGGCAACGGCTTTGATACAAGACATACACATATCACTGCTTTCTAGGTCTGTGTTAAAAATAGCTAATAATTATTGAGTGCTTACTCTTGGCAGAGAATTCTACAAGCATTATAGTGTTTTATATCCATAGCAGTCACAACAGGCAGGATCTGTGCTGGGGCCATTTTACAGAAAAAGGGACCACAGCTTAGCAAGGTTGGTTATTGTCCAAGGTCACACAACTACAGGGTGACAGTCTCCAAAGATTTCTGTCCACATCTTGCTATCTTTATGCTTTTTTTTCTATTTGTAAAAGCAGAAGTTTAAAAAATATCCAATAGTTCTGTGGGTATATATAGCTGAGTGGTATTGGGCTTGGCTAGCAAATTCAAGACCCTGATTTGATCACTGGCAGCATACACAAAAATGGATGTCCACTCTGGCTTGCCCACTACACCAATGTCTACAGCTGCTCTCAAAAAAAAAAAAAAACAAAAAACAGTGACGTTACAATCACAAAGCAAGAAAAGGTAAGCTTTGCTCTTTGCATTGGGGTCAAACTTTACTGTTGGCTAAGTCTCTAACCCACTAACTCTTTTATATTATTTTTTTAATTTTAGCTTATTATTATTATTTGTGTGTGTGTGTGTGTGTGTGTGTGTGTGTGTGTGTGTGTGAATTAAGGTGCACTTGTGTCTCAATCAGTTCTGTCCTTTCACCGAGGGCTCAGGAATTGGCCTCAGGTTCTGAGGTTTGCACAGCAAATGATTTTACCAGCTGAGCCAGCTCTCTGGCTTCATGACCCCTTTTCATGGTGACAGCACTCCTATCACTAAGTTATGGTGAGCAACATGCTGTCCTCCAGCCTCTTCTCTTCATGTCCCCTGGCCCTTACCAGTAGTCACAAAGGAATAGCCACGCTCAGTCAGGATCTTCATGAGGTAGTCGGTGAGATCTCGGCCAGCCAAGTCCAGACGCATGATGGCATGGGGCAGGGCATAGCCCTCATAGATAGGCACATTATGGGTAACACCATCTCCAGAGTCCAGCACGATACCTGGGGGACAATCGAACACGCTATCAGTCACCACAGTAGCAGGTGTGCAGTTACTTGCTGTTCTATTATACCAAAGACTGGGGGAAGAGTGATACCTAAGCATCTTATATGAAAGGAAGAAAGAATGTATTTGATGGAATAGGAAAGATGAGATAGGGCTTAGGGGAACAGAAAGAGGAGAAGAACTCATTGAAAAAGTCTTGCTAGATAAGTGAAATGGGGTCTAGGACTGATTTTGAAAAAGCAAATGGGTAGGGGTAGGTCTATCTGTTTTTCGTCTCTACCATTTGTCATCCATCACAAACCCACAGGCTGGGGTTACAGCCTCCAATCTCACATTTTCTGGTGGATTCACTTGATTCTCATTCCCCTGGCTACCTACCAGTTGTACGGCCAGAGGCGTAGAGGGACAGCACAGCCTGAATAGCCACATACATGGCAGGGACATTGAAGGTCTCAAACATAATCTGCAAAGGAATCCAAAGGGTTAGGTAAATGATGCTGTAAGTTGTACATAGAACATTTAAGAGCACACATCCTTGCCTGATTCAGAGCCTTTAGACACAGAAGATTAAAAGAAGGAAGGCCAAGGCAGACCTGGTCACATGGAAAAGTAAAATGAAGGTGGCATTAGACAGACCATCACACTGGTAACATGATGGGAGGGGAAAGGAGCCAGCGGTGTGTACAGGGGACCTGGTGAGGTGAGACTGCTAGTTGCTGACTCTAGTCTTGGTCCTGAATTGGATATAAAGTTATTCTCTATGGTGTTCATTTTTTCCTTATTTCTCAAATGTAAAGGGAGCAGGGCCTTGTACTAAGTGAGCTTTCATAGACTGTCTAAGAGTTATTAACTATGTCAAAGACAAAGGGAAAAGACAAGGTAACACCCAAGGGACCCAAAGAAAAACCCAATGCTTAGATTGGCTGGGAATAGCCAATCTAAGGTCAACCAGGGTCATATCCTGGAGCAAATGTTTACCTGGGTCATTTTCTCCCGGTTGGCCTTGGGGTTCAGTGGTGCCTCCGTCAGCAGGGTCGGGTGCTCTTCAGGGGCCACACGAAGCTCATTGTAGAAGGAATGGTGCCAGATCTAGGGAGCAGGGGAAAGAGAAAGACAGTGATGTGCTGCTGTGGGCACTGAAGGTCCTGGAAGGGGAACAGAATGTGCAGAACACAACTAGAGCCAGAGGAAATGCACAAGACCTCATCTGGGCAGATGCAGACACAGAAATCCAGAGAGTGTGAAGAGCATACAGGAGGCTACACATCTACTGAGTGACTTAGCAAAACCTGAACCCAGGTCTGTGTGGCAGGATGGTGTGTTGGTCAAGGACATAGGTTCTGTGTAGTCAAGTGTAGGTTCAGGCATCAGCTGGGCAACTTTCTGTTTGTGTGAGCTAGCAAGTTCATGGTTCCTTTCATCTCTAATCTCACCATTGATAACTGAAGGAGAGAATAAACAGTATATACTTCACTGGTTCTTTGAGTGGATTACAAAAAAATAACACTAGAGTAACTAACCAGTCAGCCTGGTGCCTGGGCTAGAATAAATGGTACCATTCATCTTTCAGTTACATCTTTCTGCATGCCTTCACTTTAGTTTATTGGAAGTTGATTTAATGTAATAAATAAAAGGACAAATGACTACACAAGTAAATGAGTGTGGGTCACCTGAAAACCTAATTGCCATCTTCAATCCTTCTGGGGACTGTTCTTGGCTGCTTGTGTTTGTATGTGAGAGAGTGTGTGTGCATGCGCATGTGAGTGCATGTGTGTCGGAAGAGAGTGGGGGTTGGTGGATGTGTGCAGGAAGGAAGAAGGTTTCCAATTCTGTTTCCCTCTGCATCCTCACCCTTCCGGATTGGAGAAAGCAGCTTCTGCGGGCATAAAATAGACCTTCCTTTCAGGAGCAGACGTCAGGCTATAGACGCTTTCCTAAAAGCCCATTCCCATCTCTGTGTAGTGTATAAATGCATTTTGGGCAAAAGTGTGTTGGCTTTATCGCTGAGTAACCTTTTCAAATCCCTGAGTGTTGAAAAGAACACATTGTTATGGGAGGTGCTAAAATAAGTCACCTTTTAAGGAAGGGTCACTGTCCACCAGCATCAGGAATATGGGAAGTATTTACCCAGAAGTAAACAAGCATAGCTCATGACAGTTTACAAACTAACAAAAGTAAAACCAACTGTGAAGACTTTGTCATGTTACACGCTTCTTGTTTTTGGTTTTGTGATTTTCAGCAAAGAAAGGGACATTAGCAAGTCCTATCACTTGGGTGGGGTAGGATGGTAAAATGGAAAAAGGGCAGGGTTGAGCAGTTTGGAAAATCATCTTCATAATTCATTACAGTAAATACCAGTGGGAAACCATTCCTTAATCCCTTCACCTTATTACACTAAACAGACAATCAGTTGAATCAGCATGCTGCTCTATAAAAGAAAAAGAAAAAGCAGAGTGTTCAAGAACCTTAGTCAGTCATCTACTATACACTATGGTTACCCAGCAACAAACTTAAAAAACCCCAATCCTTCCCTTCATTCCATCATTCTCCAGACTAAATGCTAAAATATAGATTGTTTTTCTCATTCTACTACTCTCTATCCCAGATCATCCATGCTGCGATGCTGTCGGCTCCATGGAGAGTCTCCTAAAGGAGCCTTTCCTGCTGGCGCCTCCATGATACAAATGGCAGTTGTACTAAGCCCACAATCAGACTAACTAAAGCTAAGGAGAGGCAGTCCTTGCAGAGGAAGAAAGGTTTAAGCTTAATTACCAATATATGTTAGTAGTAGTATGTGTTGGCTTTATTTTTAAATGATATATGTGAGCATGTTTAGGTGAGTGTATGTGTTTGGGAGGATACAAGAAGCCAATAAATAGATAAATAAAAAACAGATGTTGCAATTTTAATATGTTCTGCTGCATTAAGAAATGTTAATTTCTCATTATTCTTTTTGCTTTTTTCCCTTTGTTACTAGTGTTTCTAAGATATCTAATAACAAGCTTCATAATCGTTAGATTTTACTCTATTTTTTTTCCATCAGTTCTTTCACAATGGTCTGGGAATAAGAGTCTTACTCAATGTGGCACATAAAGAGAACGTAAAAGGATTCATTTAAAAAATTCATCAGTCACAATTGCACTTCATCATGTTCAGGGCCATTTGGGAATGTACCAAAGACACAGTGGCCCCTCTTTTCAATTGTGAAAATTAAGAAAACAGCTCAGAGCAAATTAATTAAAAACAACCACAACAACAAAAACCCTCAAGAATGGACTGACTAAAGGTCTTCCCTGAATTCTAGCTCTGGGCAGCAGGTGCTCTGAGGACACTTGTCCTCAGAGGGCTATCCAGAGGTTATCCTAGCCCCACACTAGGAAAGGGCTTCTCTCACCTACAGAACTGTCATCCACTTTGTTTATAAACACCAATAGGCAAGGGGGTCATTTTCAAAAAAAAAAAAAAAAAAAGAAAGAAGTCAAGATTTTTTTTTCATTAGTCCAAGTTAAATATTAACAATTAGCAGGGAAGTCGAACTAGTCTAGCCAGCCAGCTACGTTCCATGGGAGAGTCCTGTGGTGTCAGCATGTTGCACTGGTTCTTGGGGACTGGAATTCTGCGTCCTGAAGACTCCAAATTCCTAGAAATTCTGCAGAAAGTTCTCAGTACCTTTTCCATGTCGTCCCAGTTGGTGATAATTCCGTGTTCTATGGGATACTTCAAGGTCAGGATCCCTCTTTTGCTCTGTGCTTCATCACCCACGTAGCTGTCTTTTTGTCCCATTCCCACCATCACTCCCTGAAATGGTTCAGCATAACACAAGTCAATCCTTTCCCAAAACTTGTGAATTGATGATTTCTTTAACAGCTAACTTGACATGAAATTACATCAATAATAGTGCTTCCTTTAGTCTAAGACCACACTCTGTGAAGTTGAGTGGCCAGGTCTTTGTTTTAGTTTTTTTTTTTCCCAAACATGGTGATAATGTGCATCAGGACAGCTTACAACAATTCCTGGTCCTGGTCCTGATGCTGCTCCTACTGCAGTAAGGATAACAGTCACAGTGCTGCATTTAAATTATATATAATCTTTTTGATACGTGAAATTGACGGGAGCGTGTGTGTGTGTGTGTGTGTGTGTGTGTGTGTGTGAGTGTGTGTGTGTGTGTGTGTGTGTGTGTGTGTGTGTGTTTGCCTGTACCTCTAGGTTATATCCCAGGCTATCACAGATACATTTTCCACACAGTTATGTAAACTCTGAGTAGAAAACAGCGAACAGTCGCTGGATACACATCACACAGAGAGATCTAGCCCATAGCCCTGTTCTCTCTGTGTTCTATGAGAATACGGCTCACCTGGTGTCTGGGACGTCCCACGATGGATGGAAAAACAGCCCTGGGAGCATCGTCACCAGCAAAGCCAGCCTTACAGAGCCCAGAGCCATTGTCACACACCAGAGCTGTGCTGTCCTCCTCTTCACACATATCTGGAGTAGCTTCGTGGGATTCTGCAGAAACAGGGAGGAACAGCCCCTGCTGCATCAGACCATTCTCCCAGCACACCATCACTCCCACCTACAGACAGGGCTCTTGGCCCTTTTGTGTTATGTTAGCTGGAGGCTGTCTCCAAATCTCAACTAACACACTCTTTATCTTGAAATGCTTTCACTGGGATGTAAAACCTTTGATGAGCTGAAACTCTGACTTCCAGGTTAACACCACAGACCCTCAGCACCAGGCGTGGCATGTCACAGGCTCTTATAACACTCTTAAGATGGGCAGAGCATTAGTGAGTGAGAATACTCCAGAGCACAGATGGGAGTTCTGGAGTAAGAGAACAGATTTCCATAGGGCCGTGTTGATTAGCACATTAAAGAACTATCCAGCCTTTTCTCTCTATACGAAATAAAACTCACATTTTTTTTCAAAATATAAACCCCCCCCCCCCCAAAAAAAAGGTAGATTTTGAGGAATTGGCAGCATGTGAGAATTTTAAAATGTTAAAATAGTTGCTTGTATTAAATGCTCAAAAGAGAAATCTTTTGTCTCTAAAAGCTTGTACACTTGGGCAAGACATTAAACATGAATCCAAGTGAGGTGTGATGATGCATACCCATAATCCTAGCGCTTGGGAGGCTGAGCCACGTGGATCACAAGTTTAAGGCTAACACAAAACATGAAATATTCCAAGGTATTTGAAATTTTAGGAGTTGCAATATTTATTCATTAATTAAAGCACTGTTAAGCTGAAAATCCAGCTATTCTTATCTAAGATTAATAAGTTAGAGAAAGATACACAATATAATCATAATAAAATGCAGGGGTTTTGTTTTTTACAAAACACTTATTATCACTAAGGTATTTACTGAGTGTATAAATACTGGGTGACATGGTAAGTATTTGGGCTTTGTAGATGTTTTCATTTTCTTCCCTGAGTTCTGGCATATCTTCTAAACTTGTTTAATTGAGCATATACGCCTTTGGTTTTAAAACACTATTTTAAGTAATCAACAGTTAAGCTTAGGTTTTTACAGCTTGAAAATACATTCAGAGATTTGCACATAGCTATCATCCTGAGACTATTATCACTCTTCAGAAGTTCTGTTTGTGATCTTGGTCTTGGTCTGTCCTCAACACGGCCTCTGGGGTTAGAGTGAAATCTTCAGTGTGTGGATTCCCCTTGCAAGGGTGGAAAGTGGGATCAGTGGATGGTTTTTTCTTTCCTTTCTCCACTTTTCCCTTTCTTTTCAGACACTGAATCATATTTAGCTTCCTTTCTAGTAGACAATGAGGAGTCAGAAGAAAATTTACGAGCTCAAGGAAGCACAGACAAAAGCCTGTCAGAGGCAGCCAGCAGCAAAGGCCAGTAGAGTCTGTGCGCGCACGAAGTCTGCCTTCCACACTTAGCGTCAGGGCTGCACATGGGATAAGACATTCAGAATTAGGATGCCCTCTGAAAATGGGGCAGGAAAGTTCACATAAACTTTTTGTTGGACAGAGTGGCTTGGGGTTGTGCATAACTATGTTCAGAAAAACAAGCTGTCTGGTTTTAAAAAAAAATGCAGGAAAATGCTGTCAAATTCAGTAAAGATGTATTTGTATTTCATCACAAATGTTTAGAGATTTTGTCTTAATAAACTCTGACAGGAGCATTGTTACTAGAGAAGAAGTCTGCATGTTCCCAGGGGGAGCTGCTGCCCTGGTTTACAACTCTTATCTAACCTGAATGAGCAGCTCAGTGTGAAGCGAGGAGCATTTCCTAATTAGGTAAAACACTCTGGCTCCAGTGTCCGCTTTTGGAACTGCACCCGGGTTGGGGAGTTTGGTGCAGCACAGTGGAGTGGATCGTGTGCCAAAAATGAATTGTTAGCGGGAGGGGAGGGGAGGAGAAAAGGATAGTACCCTTCCCAGCTTGTGGGTCTCAAATCGCAAACCATATTTAGTCATGGTTCACAAAACAGGAGGAAAATCTTATCGAGAAAACTCCACTCCCTGCTGAAGTTACCAAGCCCTGAGTTACAGCCATCAGCCTAGGGGTGGCAAAGGACACTACTTACCAGGCTGAGGGATGCTTGAGGCAGAGAAATGCAAATCAGACCTCCCCTGGTTGAGACACTTTCTACTTTTTTGCAGAAAGTAGGGAAGCTATCCTATACTGGAATGACCAAAGACACAGATTCGAACAATAAGGGTGCCAGTACACTCACAAAATACACATTTCCAACATGGGATAGCAGCTATTAGAGCCAGAGAGACCGAGAAGCAATACACTCATCCAAAATCAGAGCAGACAACTTCCCCAGTTCTCCTGACATCCACTTCCAGATAACTCAGCTGCACTAAAAACACAGTCAGTGACAATTCTGAACACTAAATATGAACCATAGACAAATCCAAAAGTTTCCAATGTCTAAGTAGACATAAACATATAATTTACCATATACAGCTAGATTTCATCCCTACAGTAGCAGTTGGTTTAGTATGAACAGATTTTACAGGTGATATGCATGAAAACATTTCTAGTTTCATCTCCATCTCCTTTTCCAATAAGCAAAACTTCATTTTAGCTCTGTTTGAATGTAAAACCATGCAAGCTGAAAAAGCTACATTCACTTTAACAGTATAAATCTTTATTCAAAAATGCAGAACATGTGAGTCACCCAGATTCCCACAGGCAATGTCTGAATCCACAGGGTAATAAAAGAGCCTGTGGAATCTCTAAGTCACATCCCTGGGCTGCTGTCACTTACCCTGATGGCTGGCTCGGCTTCTCCACTCTGGGTGGGTAGTATCCGGGGATGCTGAATGCCGAAGGGTTATATAGCCCCTTGGTCTGATTCCCTCCCACTTGCTTCCCAAACAAGGAGTAAAGGCAGACTGGAGCTGGCTGTTCACTCTAACACAACCATATAGGGATCTCAGCACAAAACTCTCTAATCTGGGTGGCCAGAGGCCTGGGTCTCTTCCTCGACATTCTTCTGTTCTGCTCCTGAAACAGGAGGCAGCTCAGCTGCTTATGGGGAATAACACCCTGAGCCTTCAGAACAACTGCTCAAATACCTAGACACTAGGCTAGTGTCATAGGGCAGACGCAGGCATGGTTTGTACATTCCTCAGAGGGTGCCAGTCCACTGTCAAGCTGGTCTTCTGGGCCATTTGCTGAGGAACTGAGAATAGGAAGGGCCTGCCTCTGACTAACTGGGATTTTAGAGCCACACTCTTACAAAGGTAGCCTATAACAAAAGATACCTCAGTCACACAAATTGGTAGAGGTGCAATCATTTTATGGTGGTTATGCTGTATTTGTCCATTGAGTCTGTGTGTAGTATTAATGAAAAATAGAAACTAAAGTCTGTAGACAGGATTGAGCAGCCTACATTGCCCAAAGAGACATTTAGACTTCAGAATAATTCTAACTGCTTTTACCCTTAAGTATGTACATTCCATGTGTTGCTAGTTTGTCACTGGCCCTTGACAGCATGATTAGGGACCATCCTTTAGCCACAGAGATGGCCTGTCACCCTGTCATAAAAATAATTTGTAAAAAAAAAAAATCTGAAATGTTGAAATGAAGGCTGGTGATCCTCCCTCATGCTCATGAGCCCATTGGACAGAAATAGAGATCAAGTGAGGCTGTCATTCTTCAAAAACATCAGCTCTTTGGCTTCAATGGACAAAGTAAATGATTTTACATTTCTGTGCTTGCCCCCTGCAAGACAAGATTTAAATTCTGTTCATGATAGAAATATTTTTCATGGATTCCATGAGTGCTTCTGAATTCTTCGTGCATTTGGAAAACCCCAGGGCAAATGACAGCAGCTGTCCACTCTTACTACCATGTCTCATGCATTTGATTTATGGTGTCCATGTGCGTAAGTGTATATTTCCTTTTGAAAATTTACACTGTTGATTCTTAGAAGAGTCTAATGGTTGATAAATAATGATGGGATTTATCTATGTTGCTTGAGAGTTTTCTGCTCTGTGTCTGTTTTCTATCAACTAGGGAATACAATTGTCTGATTGCTCAAATACAGAGACTTCATAGTGTGGCACAGAATGAGGCCCTTATGATCAATCTGAAAGTTTTCATCATAGGCATTATATAAAGCAAAAATTTCATGTTTTCTAGTCTACTTTAGTTCATGGCACAGATATCTGTGTTGATATCTAGTTTTATGAATGGTATCCGTCGCTTTACAAGCTGGTTATTCCTTTAAAAACCAAGATAAGAGCTTTGATAATCATATATTATTTTTTTTCATTTGTAGTGGTTGTGTTTGTCAGTAATCAGAATATGATGACATTTAAAAAAGAGAAAATAAAGTAGGACTCAAGATTTAGGTTTCTTTCTTTCTTTTAAGAATTAAAAAAAAATCTGAGGTAACCAAGGAGGATCCGAAGCTGAAAATAAATTTCTGAGCAAGTGATTAATGATTTTACTGTGTGAGTTTGGGATTATATATCCAACTCAAGTCTCTTTCACCAGAGAAAGGCGCATTGGGTGAATGTGTGAATGTATACAAAGAAAATTCTGCTCCAGTGCTTGGATAACTCCCAAGGTTGCCAGCCATGAACGCAAGGAGTTATGGGCTGATTAGGAAAAGAGTAACATCTGGTCACTTGGTCGTAGTTCAGGGAAACTGTAAAATAAATCCAAGCTATAAGCACACGTCTAAGAATCATCTCCAGTTGTATTGCTCTACAGATACCACACAGCAGCTTGGTAATGTGATTTAGTGATGATTCACTGTACAACCCTTGAGAACTGGAGACCATTTTAGTCCTCATTGGGACATAGTCCAGAGCTAAGTTAGCGTGGTACTCACTGGCAGTGATGTGAGTGCTCAGAATCAGCAATGTCTGCTGCAGTAGCCACTAGTCACATGTAATTACTGACTACTCAAATGTGAAGACATTTTTAGCTCATTTCATCTTTGCTTTGGTATGTGTGTGTGTGGGGTGTGCCTGCCTTTGTGTATACATGTTTACATGTGTAGGGGCGCACATGCATGTGCATAGGTGTGTCTCTGAAAGCCATGGGTTGATAGTGTATCTATTCCTTGATCATCTCCACATCTTCTGTTAGACAGGATCTCTCAGTTGAGCCCACAGCTAGCTGATTCAGCTAGCCAGCTGGCTCTAGGTATTCCATATCCAATAAGCTTTTATGGAGGTTTCTGGGGATTGGAATTCCAATCCTTATGCTTATACAGCATGCATTTTACCCATTGAGGTATCTCTCCTGTCCCTCCTTTTATTTAATCTTAATTACATTTCAGTTTGGATAGACCACCATATTAGAATTCATAGGTATAGTAAGTTTTAAATATGATTACAATTAAACCGCCCAAAAGGCCTTTAAAAATTCCAGTGTCCAGGCTGCGACTAGATCTGCTAAAAGAGACTACTTATCCTGGAGCCCATAATCCAATTCATTGCCCAGGATGAGAGTTTTCACAGTAACCAAAATTCTTTGAGCAAAGCCTATGGCCTCTATGCATCAGAATCCATAGGGTACTGTGTTAGTGATTTACAAAATTGCAATCCCTCATCCCAATCACCCCCGTGAATCATAACCCCTGACCTCAACTTTTTTAAACTTTTCAGTTGAGAATACTATATCTTTTTTGATTTACAGAAAAATGAAGAAGAAATTGCTCCTATCTATCCTGTATCCCATCTAGGACATCTTTCAGCACTGTTACAGTTCAATCTCAGTGGGACCTCCAAATGCTATAGTCCAATCTCTGTGGGACCTCTAAATGTTATAGTTCAGTCTCGATGGGGCCTCCAAATATTATAGTCCAATCTCGGTGGGACCTCCAAATGCTATAGTCCAATTTCTGTGGGACCTCTAAATGTTATAGTCCAATCTCTGTGGGACCTCCAAATGCTATAGTCTAAGAGTAGCTGCACAAACCACTTGATTACTGATCTCAGTCAGATATTGATAGTTTATTGAACACACACCCGAAAACTGGTCATAGCCACCATGACCTGAGTCAGAGAGATCTCAGAGCCTTAACGGTGACGTCGGTCGGCTTCCAAGGCAGGCTTTTTATAGCAAAATACATATCCAGGTAACAACCAGGTAACCAGATATAGGAAACAAACCACATCCAGGTAGTAACCAGGTTTGAGTGTCGCGTCCCCCTGGTCCAGCAAGGATGACGCAACTCACAAAACTCTTCTCCAGCAGTTTATTCAGGTCCCTTGAAAACAGTCTTCCGAATTCCGAATTCCAAATGCCCGGGCAGACCCAACCCACAGGCTAAATACTAAAATGAACAGCCAGTCAAGTAAAGCCAAGTGGTGCTATCTTAGAGGCCCACGTATGCGGAAGCAAGCCAGATCAGCGGTCTTTGCCAAATATGAACTTATTATCATCGAGAGCACTCACCGTCGGGCTGGTGGAAGGCAGAGACCGGCGCCATCTTTAGGGCGCGGCACATCGCAGCTCTCTACAGTTCCCCCTTTTTTATTTTTTCTAAAGTTGGTAGAAGTCCCAGGAAAGGCTTCGTAATCCCTCTATCTGGGGATCTCACGGTGGGCCTGAGCCTGTAGGAGGGCGGTGCTCAAACTCTTACCTGTCTCTGGGTCAGCCTCCCCACTCGGGACTGCCCTGTCTTAGGTGGCCGAGACTTACCCGTCAACTCCGTCACTGACTTGCCAGACCCTAATATCCGTGGAACGAATACCTCAGTGGGCAGGGACTATGCTCAGTGAAGATTTACTTCATGGCAGCGAGCCATGCCTGAGGGGACTGGCCTGCCTCAATGGCGACAAGGGCTTGTATAATCATGGCTGCATTACGCTTTTGTGTGGCTCTCATTTTGTAGATGCACCATAGGCAAACCAGAGAGGCTAGTATCATTAGTATCGCCAAAGAGCCTACGCCCGCCCACTCCTTAAGATGATCCATAGCCGTCTGTATCCAGGAAGTCAAACCAGTAGCCAGGCTCAGATCCACCCGAGTGGAGTTGATGTGGACAATTGTCGCTCTCAGCTCTCTCATCAAATTTTCAAATTCAGCCGACCAATCCTGTAAGAGGAACTTTGACAATTGTCTAGACAAATTAGCAGCCTTTGTATAATTTTGATATTGCACGGAAGTAACACACAAACCTTGCAATTTCCACTCACATCCCAATTGTGCTAGTTGCCAAAGAGAATCAATCTGTTCTTGTATTAAATCTATGCGTTGATTAACTATCATAAGACCTCCTTTGAGATGAGAATTCATAGAGGTCTGAGTATCCAATGCCTGTGCCACAGTTGCTGAGATGTTATTCAGGGCATTGGCAGTCTGTATAGAACTAGACAAGGCAATAGCTGAGGCAGTAGCTCCCACAGCAGCAATAGTGATGGCAGTAACAATAGCTGCAGTGATGCCAAAATCTCTTTTAAACCTGAATAGCATCATGGTATTAGGGGCCTCTACAGGAACTGGTACATATCGAGGCATTCTAGTCACCACAGCCACAGGAAAGGCTGTGGCATTCCAGCATAGGGCATAAAAACATGTGCCCGGAGTGCATACTAACTTTTCTTCACCTAAGGATGCACTCCCATTACTTACAATCCACAGAAAAGGAGGCCAGAGACATACTGGCGAAGCTGAAAAGTTCTTGTTGCGGTAAGAATGAAACAAAGAATTCCAAGTACCAGAGCCACTACTGCTAGAGAAATCCAGATTGGTAGCGGACCCTAGGGAAAAATTACCTCTTTGATAAATTCCTCCCCCAAGCATAATGACAGGTCCCAAGTCCATGCAACTTCCATTTACTCCACACAAAAGCCACAAATCAAAAGGATTGGTGGCAGTCTGCTGAGGATCCCTAGTAGATATATCAAGCATTCCTGTACAAGACTTATTCACTATATTACTAATCATGGGGCTAAAGGAAAAATAATCTTGTTGAACCCAAACTGCTCTGCGCTCCTGACATCCAGTCCAGGGAAAAGGTCCTTCCTCTCCTGTGGATCCTTAAGAAGGTCTTCATGACGAATCTTCCTCACAAGGCTTTCAGGCACCCACACTGGATCTTGTTGATCCTGAGGAAAAACACAAACAGACCCTCTCGCCCATGTTAGCACGGGGTCAGGCCCCCGCCAAGAGCCTGTCAGAATGTCCTTCCACTTCACCATACTTTTAGGTGAACCATGGGAATCCTGATGTCTGTCCGCTGCTGAGCGGCCTTGAGCATCCAAATTGAAAAAATTTAAAGTAAATAAGGCTAAAGACATTCTCTCCTTGGGGGTACGGCCTTGGCTTATTCCCCCTTTTTGTTTTTGCAAGCATTCTTTCAAGGTGCGATGAGCACACTCCACAATTCCTTGTCCTTCTTGTCCTTGAGGATTGTATGGTAATCCGTGATTAAGCTGTACCTCCATCTGATTACAGAAGGAGACAAAGGACTGTGCCGTATAGGCTGGTCCATTGTCCGTTTTCAGCTGCTGTGGTTTTCCCCATGCAGCCCAGGCTTCTAAGCAATGTCCTATGACATTGCGAGCCTTTTCTCCACTCATAGGTGTAGCATGTGTGATACCTGAGCAGGTATCCACAGATACATGAATATATTTTAAGGTTCCAAATTCTGAAATGTGGGTAACGTCCATTTGCCAGATTTTGAGTGGCATCAACCCTCTAGGGTTCACTCCCACACTGGGGGGATGATGATGAATCACACATTGAGGACAGTCGAAAACTACTTGTCTAGCATCTGCTCTAGACAAATGGAATTTCTGCTGTAGAGTTTTTGCATTTACATGAAATAATTGGTGAAACTGTCTGGCTTGATCCAGGAATGAGCTCCAAAAAATGCATTCTATCCTGGTCCATTGATCAACTTTATCATTACCCTCACTTAATGGTCCAGGTAATCCTGTATGTGCTCTGATATGTTGAATATAAAAACACCTTTTTCTCTGCCAGATTAAAACTTGTAACTCTTGTAATAAGACACATACAGTACTACTATTCTTAATAGGACCTGCTAATTCTAATACTTTCACTGCGTTGACCACATAAACTGAATCTGAAATCAAATTGAATGCAAATTGACATCTTTTAAACACTTCAATCACTATTTTCAACTCTACTATTTGGGGGGAGCCCGGTTGAAATTGACATAATACGGGCTCTTGTCTTTCTATCAAATAGGCTCCACAGCCTGTCTTTGAGCCATCAGTAAACACATTTGGTGACCCTTGAAGTGGTACTGCTGAAGTAACCTTAGGGAATATCACTGGGTGCTCCTTAAAAAATGATAGCAATGGATGTTTAGGGTAATGGTTATCAATCACTCCTTCAAAGCTACATTGCAATATTGCCCAGTCATCTACAGTGCCACACAAAATCTTAATTTGATAACTGGAATAAGGCACTATTATACTGGCAGGAGCAACTCCAAAAGACTGCAAGCATTGTTGGATACCATTCAAGGGTAAAGCAGCAAGTGCAGTGGGATAATGTTCTATTCTGTTCTTACTTGTGTCCACATCCCCGGGCAGAAAGATCTCCCTACTTTCAGGGACTGAACAGGCTGATCTATCTGAGTGGCTTCTGGATATGGGGGAGGAGTTGAAGGCGCCATGGCAACGGCTTTACCAGCCGCTGCCAGCGTGGCTGAAGGCGCTGTAGCAACGGCTCCACCCACTCCGACTGCCGCTGGCGTGTCCTTCTCTTTTACCCTTTTCTTTTCCTTTTTTCTAATAACAGTCCTCTCCAACTGTTCTATTAGAGCGTGTAGCTCTCCTTCAGAATCCGTGCTCTCTGAGTCCTCAAAATCTCTAAAATCTCTAAAATCTGTAAGATCGGGATAGAGAGGAACTTTCTTTTTGCCTCCCTTTTCACTGTCTGCCTGCTCAAATCTTTCACCTTTGTTACTTTCCTTTTCACTGTCTACCTGCTCAGATCTTTCCCCTTGCAGCAGTTCCAAGGCTGACTCTCCCTCTTTGATTGCATTACAACATCTCTGATCTTCTAAACAACTCACCATTTTCCAAATCGGTCTTACTCCATGCTTCAGAGTACCTTGCTCCCAAGCAAAATCCAAGTCCCTGCCTAATTTGTCCCAGCAGGATACCGTAAGATTCCCGGACACCGAAAACCACAGAGCCACGGAATCGCATTCATTCAAAAATCTTTCTAGGGTAGACTTCTTAATCTTCAAATTCCTAGCTAAAAGTAGCTCCTGAAGAGCCAGAAAAATTGGGTGTGACTCAGACAATCCCATGTTTAAAAATTTACTTTCGGTTCGCTGCTTCCCCGCGAAACTTTACCTTTCGTTCGCTATCTCTGCGAATCTTTACCGTATGTTCGCTATTATCCGCGAATCTTTACTTTGTGTTCACTATCTCCGCGAATCTTTACCGTATGTTCGCTATTATCCGCGAATCTTTACTTTGTGTTCGCTATCTCCGTGAAACTTTATTGTCCTGATTTATCCCAGGAACTTACCAGCGCTGCCCCTGACTGCAGGAGTTCTGAGTCTTTTCTGGGTCCCTGTACGGGCCACCACCTGTCGCGTCCCCCTCGACCAGCAAGGATGACGCAACTCACAAAACTCTTCTCCAGCAGTTTATTCAGGTCCCTTGAAAACAGTCTTCCGAATTCCAAATTCCGAATGCCCGGGCAGACCCAACCCACAGGCTAAATACTAAAATGAACAGCCAGTCAAGTAAAGCCAAGTGGTGCTATCTTAGAGGCCCACGTATGCGGAAGCAAGCCAGATCAGCAGTCTTTGCCAAATATGAACTTATTATCATCGAGAGCGCTCACCGTCGGGCTGGTGGAAGGCGGAGACTGGCGCCATCTTTAGGGCGCGGCACATCGCAGCTCTCTACATTTGAGTATAGAACAAACCATATCCATGTAACAATCAGGTATCCGTGGGTAGGAAGCAAGGGCATGGCAGTGTTACATCATTTTGACTAGCTAGACAGAGCATTTCCAACTGCTTTTAGCTAACTTTAACAAAACATTTAATTTGATTGGTCCCAAGTGGAGCTGCAGTTGGGGACTCTTCAGAGCGTCAAGGTAACAAAGTATGAGTAATTTCGTATTATAACTAAACTGGAGACTGAAGAAAAAATGGCTGTAGTTATGCTAAGAGCTAAAACAGGCCTCAACAAGCACTGTTGTACTTCTGTCACAATTGATGAACCAAAGTTGACACATCATTATTAACTAAGTCTACACTTTATCACCATTTCCTTAGTTCTTGCCTATGCTGGTTAGGTTTTTGCCAACTTGACAGAAGCAATGGTTATCTGGCAAGAGACAATCTCAACTGAGAGAATCCTCCATCAGGTTGGCCTATGGGAAGGTTTGTGGGGCGTTTCCTTTCCTTTTCTTTTTTTCCCCCAACTTTCTGTTGATTCTTTGTGAGTTTCCCATCATGCACCCAAGTCCCACTCATCTTCCCATCTCCTTGTATCTGCCTTCCACCCTTATAACCTCCCCCTCAAAAGAAAATTAAAAACAAAACAAAACAAATAAAATAAAATAAACAATGCATAGAAAGCATCTCATTGTGGGAGCTGTACTGTGTCACAGTGTGTGCCACAATATATCCCTCTGTCCTCAAATCATCACTTAAAATGTTCATTGCAGTGACTTCTATGACACCATCAATACAGGATAACTCCTCTTGGTTATCCTGTCATTGCCCTGTGTCATGATGATTCTACAGTTTTGGATCAGCAGAACCAGCCCTCTCGTGTGTTCCAGCAGTTCACAGATGATATAGAGTCTGAGGTGGGCCAACTCAAAGCCTTGCATATGGGCCTTGGTGGTCAGCCTGGTGGCTGTCTTGCATCCGTACCACCAAGGAGAGCTCTCCAGCACTGGTGGACCCTTTTCTTAATTAGTGATTAACTTGGGAGGAACCAGCCCACTGTTTGCTGTGTAACATGTGGTTGTGGGTTGTATAGAAAAGCAGGCTGAGCAAGTCACTGGGAGCATGCCAATAAATAGCATTGCTCGGTGGCTTTCAGATCCTATCTGTAAGTTTCTGCTTTGAGTTCATGGTCTGACTTCCTATCATATTGAACTGTAAGTTGTGAGCTGAAATAAACCCTTTTCTTTCAGGCTGCCTTTGGTCATGGTGTTTATCATAGGAATAGAAAACAAACTAAGACATTAGTCGTTGTTCTGCTTTTGCTGGGGAAGCCTATATCTTGTGTCACACTGCATTTGGTCCTGTCATCTGAATATCCTTTTGAATATTGAATTTAATATTCAATATCCTATTGAATATTAAAATAGTCTAAGAAACTATTTTAAAGGACCTCGATAGCTTTGAGGATTAGTAAGATGTTTTGTAAAATATCCCTCAATGGAGCTTTGTTTGACCTTTTTTCTTTCCCCTGGTTACGTTGGGTTATATTTTAGAAGAAAAACCAGGTAAAGTTTCCTTATTACTTCATATCAAGATGACTTTGCACCACTGATGTTAAATTTTTTCACCTGAATAACCTTTGTTAGGTTTCTATACTGTAAAGGCACCCTTTCATCAAATCACTCCTTTGGGGGGGGGGTTGTTTTCATTTGTTTTTCTTTATTTTCTTTTTGCTTTACTTGTTTACTTTTTGAGAAAGGGTTTCTCTGTGTAGTTCTGGCTGTCCAGGTTGCCTGCCTCTGCCTCCCAAATACTGGGATTAAAGGTGTGCGCCACTACTGGGTGGCTTATCAAGCCATTTTAAACATTTTAACAGTACTTTTTTCATGGACTCATATATATATATATTATATACATATACACATTATATATATGTATGTATACATATATTACATTTAAGGAATGGAGAGCTACACTCCACCTCTTTAGGATAGAGTATCTATATAAGTTATCCAGACAGGAATCTGCTTTTGAAAGCATCTTCAACCTTCAGAATTAATTGTTCATGCAAATGGCTGAAGGACCAAGAATGAGATGAAATCTTGGGGCCTCTTTCAGCTGACTCTAATTCACTGAGTGTGGCTGACGCAGTGGATGAGTGTGTTTCCCGATGTCTTATGAGACTAGCTAACAATCAATTATTTAGTCTACAAATCCAACTATGGATCCTCTAGACACCAAATAGTGAATGACAGCAGAATTTTTGATGTTTTCACCACTGTGTGTTTTGCAATTGAAATCCTAGTATATACCAGGAGAAAGAAAGCATACCAGGGGGTAGGGGAAGGGGAGAGAGAGAGAGAGAGAGAGAGAGAGAGAGAGAGAGAGAGAGAGAG
>CAJQZJ010009141.1:835450-850102 GCA_907164525.1 Lophiomys imhausi
GAGAGAGAGAGAGAGAGAGAGAGAGAGAGAGAGAGAGAGAGAGAGAGAACTTTGGACCTTGGAGGAATTGCTGAAGAAGAGCAAGTATCAGCCGAAGATAAGGATATGTGATAGAGGGATGGGTCCAAGAACATCTGCAAATCAAAGACTATGTGCAGAGAACCTCCATGGCCATAAGTAATCCATAACAGTTTAGAGCCACAGTGTTACAATTCACAACACTGGAAAACTAAGCAGTTAGCCTGTAACAGACACCCTACACTCGGCATTAAGCACAGTTTCTTTAGAGCTAGTTTTAAAAGTAGATACCTAGGTTGATAGGGTTGAAGAAGTTTCTTCCAAATCACACTTTGTCCCAATGAGTGGCAGGAACAAGAGTCAGACATGGGTCTGTATGATTTGAGGGAGTAATGGTTAAAGAAAAGAAAAAGGCTGGCTAAATTCACAGAGGAATGGTTCATCACCAATGATATCCAAAAGATACACACTATATGAAAGAAGAAAGAAACAGTCTGCTCATGTTGTGGAATGTAGAAAAAGATACCAACCCAAGTCACCAATTTCAGAGAAAAAGTATAGGCAAGGCAAGCTGAAGAAGAAACTATCACCATGAGTCTTGCCTGACCATCTGCTGAGAGTTCATGGTATGAAACGTACTCATGTGTCTCTAATGAATGTCTTCTGCTGTTTCTAAAGCTATCTTTCCAAAATTCAAGTGTTTTATTTTTAATATTTTAGTACGTGTGTGTGTGTGTGTGTGTGTGTGTGTGTGTGTATGGTATATGTAAATGTGCAAGTGCATGCTTCAAAAGCTACAAGAAGGCATCAGATTCCCTGGTGCTGAAATTACAGGTGGGATGCTGGAAACCAAACATGGGTCCGCAGAAGACCAGCAGGATTTCAGAACCACTCAGCTGTGTCTCCATTCCTTCAGCCAGCTTTTATTGCCTTCAAGGAAAGCAGAATTTGGAGCAAAGTTTTGGTAACGCCATAAATGCTTTGTCTGTATTTCCAATAGTTCGCAGAAGAGGAGAACTTGTACTTGTTTGATGCCCAGCACGTCCTCAAAGATAGTGTTTCCTATGGGTTACATGCTGAATGATAATTTCCATCTTTTCGGGAGGAAGGATTTAAACAGCATCTCTGACTTACTTGGTGGCTTATTATTAGAGTCTGAGAGTTTTAATGTTTTACAACAACTGGCTTTAGATGGCCAAATTACTCTTACCCATCTCTAGAAGTCCTGGGAGGTGAATCTATCCAACAATGTATGGCATGTTGTCTTCTGGACCTATGGATTAAGATAATAGATTTTTTTCCCCTTCAGAGTTGGCAAACTCTACATGCAGCAAAACACCATTTTCATTAAAGGCCAATAAAGAAGGTGACTGGACAAACTTGGATATTGTTAATTTTGGGTCAAAAAGGAAAGTTGTTCTAGAGTAATCAGACTGATAACCTCATACAGTCTGTAAAGAACCAGAATGTGCAAACACTCCCTTAACATTTGTGCAAGTTTGCCTTTGTTTTCTTTTAGCCTTCCTTTTGTTTATTCATTCTTTCCTCCCTCTCATTATATCCCTCTATCCATGCCTCTCTCTTTTTCTTTCCTTCTGAGACTGTCCTGGCACTTTTTGAGGCCTGGGTTGACTTTAAATCCATAGACCTTAGCTATCAAGTGCAAGATTGTAAGTGTCAGCCACCTCTCGCAGCTTTTTGCAGATTTTCCCCCAAATTCTCCCTCTTCTTCATATCCATATCTTATTACAATGTTATAATTTTTAATTATTTTCTAGCCCACCCCAAAGGGCCCATTTTTAACCTTTTAACTTAACTCCTTATTTCTGATTCTCATTATACTGAACAGGCCCTAATTGGGGCTCATATACCACATACACATATATTTTTGCATTGTATATCAGAAAAAGAATCATTTCTCTATATTCTAAGTGCTGGTCTCCAGTCTTAGCAGCAAAAGAAGACTTCAATAACAGAAACACAAATGGAAGTTTATTAAGACACACTTCATATCCAGATGGGAGACACCCAAGGAGTGAACACTCTAAATCAAGAAGTGATTTAGATCCTGTTTATATAACAGTGCTTGGAGATATGATGACATAGGAAATGTCCTTCAGTCCTAGGGGTGTCGAATAGTAGAAAAGTAAAAAATCTATAAGAACCACAAGGCAGATAAATGCTAGGAGCAAATTGTTTCATAGACCCCTCTGTAACAATGTTCAAGCAGAGGAGGGTCTGATATCCTCTCTCATAACCTTTGCCCTTCCTGGTACTGAAATGTGGTACTTACTGTTGTCACCATCATTACAAAACAGGAAACAGACAACTTAGAGGGGCACAGGTTTACTTAGGTAGTTTCAGAGGTGTCAGTTCACCATGGCAATATGTGAAGGGAGGGGCAGAGCAGTTGCATTACTTCAGTCGGGGAAGCAGAGAAAGAGAAATGAAAGGTATTGGGGCAAGTTACCACCCCGAGGGCGTGCCTCCAATGCCCTACTTCCTTTAACTGGACCCCATCCCCCACTTCCACAGCTTCAGATAATGCTCCCGTCATAGTCACATTCAACACGATTACCTTCCGTCCATGTTTATCTGTTCTACACATTTTTCCTACGCTCAATCATTGGATGCAAACATTTGGAGAGAGTCTGAGTGTTAGTTATTCCCTTGGGCCAGTCTGCTCAGGAATGCAGTTGTGCAACTTCCTGTTTTCCACAACTTTCAAAGAGCTACAGTGAGAACATCTCACACACTTATTCTCAGTAATCTTCTAATTCATTTTGAGAAAGAGTAGAGAAGATGCGTTCGGCAGGAGGAGTTCTCTGGCTTGGGTTTTCTTTAGCAATTCCATGTTTGTTTACAACCTGAGAACTGGCCCTGTTTCCCATATGTAAAGTGTGTCTGGTTTCTGCCCAGCATCCTTGCTCAAGAGTTTGAGGCACATTGGGTAGATACGGCAGTACTATCCAACAACCAAAAGCTCACACACAGAACAGAGACTGGATCACCCACGTTCAAGGATACCAGGTTATTTGGCAAAGTAGCTGTAGCCGAGGGTGGCTATGAGGCCTCTTCTGCTCTTCCATACAGCACAACACAGAGAAGCCCCTTCCTTAAGGATCAGCGAGACTCATTGGAAAAGTCTTAAGTTGGCAATACAATTAATTGCCACTAATTTGCCATAAATGGACTATTATTGCTCATTTGGGTAACAGGCATTTACAGAAGCAAATTGCTTATTAAAAAGAATTCCCTACTATTTTTCCCACCCCTGGCCCTCAGAAATGGTGTGAGCAAAGCTTCCTTAAATTGTGGCCTAAACTTCTAGAACAAAAGTCAACAAAATAACCCTGGCAGTGAGTTAAGACATACACAGTCCTACGCTTCCCTCAGCCAGACTCTCTGGTGCGGACTGTGCAGATGTGCCTTAAAACGAGAGCAACCCAATAGCCCAGAGACATAGGACAGGAAGCAAGCATGACATCAAGTCCTCGAAAACATGCAACAATAATGACAACATCAGTTTTATAATTGTCTCCCATTAGACGGTGGCACTGCAGACGCAAGTCCCCAGGCCAGCACAGCAGAAAAGAGATAAGTAGGGCTGTGCTCTCAGTCAGGGTTTGCCACTGATACCATGTCTGCATGGCTTCAAACACTTGGCAGAACCCTCAAGCCTTTGAGCAATATGCTTACTGTTATTTCTGCCTCTAGCAGCCTTTGATCAGAATATTGAATTTGAAAAATCTCAAGAGAAAGTGTAAACTCTCCTATTTATTCTGTGGCATCTGCCTGTGAGGTTGATACCCTCATAAAAAGGAAGTGGGACTCAGATATGATCACTAACACTCTAGGAATCAGCCCCTTATCATCTGCTGCTCAGTTTTCACAACAGCCACACCTGTTAGGTTAAGGGTGGAACTAAGTGGCTTCATTGTTGTCTGAAGTACTGGGAACAAAACTGAGGGCTTTTTCACATGCCAAATGAGAACTCTGGCCACGGCTCCCTCCTCAGACCCGTTAGAGAATTTTGGGAACTGTAAAATGTCAGTCTGTGGACTGTTTTGTGTGCTGTCATCTAATTTTCGATCTGTTCAGGCTTTGGATGAAATGTTGGGAGGCACTTTAGTATTTGCTGTCAAGCCATGTGGAAAGAGGGAGACACTGAGGTTTCCACCTGAGGACTTGATTAAAGGGAAGGTCAAACTGAACAGGAGAGAGATGACTTTGAGCCAAGAGCATTCTGGGAGTTTATGCCACTCTGAGCATCAGACATGCTTTATGCCCCAGAAATGAGAGTGAACAGAAAAAGCCCTGTGAGATATCTCTGAATGTTTCAAGAATGTTAGAAGCTGCAACTTGGAATTTGAGACATTCTTTTCCTTGCTTACAATTTTGAGACCCTATAGGGTAATTTCATACTGCAAAGCTCCCACCACTTTGAACATCTGATTGGAATTTTAGATAGCTGGAGCCAGACAAGATTTGCATTATTTATGCAAAAAGATGTTATGAAACAGAGGCTGGAGTGTGGAATTTGGAATTAGGTTAGACTCAAGTATCACTGTCTCATCATGTTCTTTCAGATCTCATCTATTACATCCTCGGTTTTGTTCTCTGTCATGCAATATCACGGCACCTTCTTTTACGGGTGGCCGTGAAGACTAACAAGAGCGTGGTGGAGTGCTGGATTCTGGCGCCAATACTATGATCCTTGGTACTGTTCCATTCTTACATGGTTTTATGACAGTCCACATTGCTAAACCCCAAATTGCTAACTGCAGCATGTCTCATGTCTGTCAACAACCTTCAAATGGCAGCAAGACTCACCACAATGGCTGCTTTTTCTTAAATGTCACTGATGGAGAATGAACATGTAAAGCACAACATTTTGATTTATGATTTTATTTCTGGGATCTGAATCTTAGAAAAGTCAATTAAAGTTTAAAAAGTAGGCTGAAACTTGTAAGTTCCATCACTCCAGAAGCAATAATGGCTAACACACACCAACCCTTTTCAGCCACCACTTAATTCAGAGCAGGAGGGTGGAGAATGTGATCCTACTCTGTTGTTCTGTCGGGGGTACTAGTTGGAATAAGCCCAACCTATTATTATTTTTTAACCAATTAATGAAACATCTATTCACATTTTAACAGAGATCTAGCTATTACTAAAACGTAATGAATAAACTTAAATCTGGGCAAGTGGCTCTGGTGCAAAGTAATGCCACCATGGACCCCCAGAAATGCAGACTGAGGAATTAAAACCCATCCCTCAGACAGATGTCCGGGTGCAAGGCTAACTCTTTCTGGATGTTGTGATCAGAAAGCACGTAGCCATGTTCCAGCTGCTTGCCTGAAAAGATGATCCTCTGGGGATTGCCCTCCATATGCTTCCTAGATCTTGGCTTTCATATTACAGATGGTGTTACTGGTCTCTCTTGCTAATCGGGGTCTTCATGAAAATCTGCATTTCGATCGATCTATTAAAGAAAAGTGACGAAAATGCAAACTGCCAAGCATAATTAAACTTCTAAACACAAAACCTCTTATCACTCACAAATACAAGTTTTTACATGAGTAAAAATCTCGGAAGAGTACTATTCTGATAGTCATACTGTAAAGTTATATATTTTACCTGTAATTCAAACAATATTATTCAGCTAAAAATGTTTTTTATGGTATGTATCAATTATTAGGATTTTTTCTTGTGAGCTTGAAGTCACTTTTTTTTCAGAAGTAAACTATTTAATTCTGTAATACTTACCAGTATTTAACTTGCATTTTTGTACACTAATGTATATTTAAGTCCTTGAAATTAAGTGTAGCTGCTCTCATTTAACCAGAATATTTGACAAATCAGAACATGTATGATGTTCTCAAGTGGTTCTAGTCCTGCATTTAGCTCATGATCTTATTTTGCATGAAAGACATGCCATAAGAATATTCCTTTCAGGGACAAGATCTTAACAATCACCATGCAACTTTTGTTCACCTTAGGTTTAAAACTCATGATGGAACAACTGAAAATTATTTGTTTTCCTGGATCCATGACGACAAGAACTTAGTCCAAAGCTCAGCTTTGAATGTTGGTAACGTGGGCACTGCACCGACCTGAAAGAATGCAGGCACAGTTTGCGTGTTGAACTCCTATTTGTCAGTGGCATACTTTTTTGGTAGAGAGGAACAGAAAACTCTGGCTTCCTCAGAGAATTGAATGCCTCCTCTCAAAGCAGTCAAAATACCACCCAGAGCCTTGTCCTTATAAGGGAACGCAGTTTCTGAGACACAGACCTTCCCTTTGCTGCTCCTTTCTCACTAGCTGGCTTGGAATGATCCTCTGCTAAAAATGTTCCAGGCAGCTATTGACTTAGACATTTCTTTCTTCTTTCCTAGTAAATTATATGTGTGTGCTGAAAGAATTCTACAAGTTCCTTACACCCCATTCACCCCAATAAGAGTCTTCTTGGAAAGTAGGCATGGGTAGAAGATCTCCCAGATATTCTGGGAGCTCAGAGCTTTGAGTAACAGGTAAACTAGTTTGATATCAATGCCTTGAGGCTGGTCTCAAATGCCTGGTCTCAAAGATATTCTCCTGCCTCAGTTTCCTGACTAGCTGGGACGCCCATTGTACACCACCATACCCAGCTTAGGTCTTTTTATAGACTTGAGTGGTATACTTCCTTTTCCTCATGTACTTACTGTAATCTGTAAAAACAGGTCTATGCGTGATGATTTCATTAATACATGCCTTCCTAACTGGGCCATATCAAGGACTCTGACAGATTTTTAGTACTTCATTGGGTCCCAGTGTCTACCAGAGAGTTTGTATAGGATGTCCTCAGTAAATATTGCTCACATGGATGCTGCTCAACTACAAACTCTACTTGGGCTTCTATGATGAACAAGTGAGTATGTGAGTGTTTTTAATTCTTTGACAAACAGGTGCTTCTTGAAAAGTATGCTGATGTTTTGTTCCCACATCAAAGTTGAGTCCTTGTCATGTTTGTGTGGCTTTGTCTCCCCAAGAAATCTCTGCCCAATATCAGTTTCCTCTTCCACCCCATGAAACGCCCAGGAAATCTGACTGAGCTAATTTTTTTTTTTTTAATTGATTCTCTGTGAGTGCAGGAGTCTTCCCCTGACTTCCAGATCCATTTGCATCTAAGCTTGCTGATGCCCAGGTAAACCTCACACCAATGGAAGCACCTGCTGAGAAGTGCTGGGACCATCTAATGAGTCCTTGTCTAGTTTAGCACAATTCGTAGTAGTGCTAGGGAATGGGAAAGGCTAGAATATTAGTGAGGCATTGGGAAAGCTTAGAAATTGGTCAGCATAACTCTAGAATTCCCAACTTGGTATTTATGCATCTAGAATCTGGCAAAAGGATACATTGGAGTTCATTTCTGACATTTGGATTGCAGCACTCAGTATCCATTTGTTTCCTTTCTCATAATCCAGGAGAAACATGCAGAAGAGACATTGTCTCACGTCCGTGAGAAATACGCAGAAGAGACATTGTCCCACATCACTAGAAACACTCAGAAGAGACATTGTCCCACATAGTGGAGTCTAATCTTTGAGCTTTATTCAGGCAATTGTGGATCTAGACTGGAATACATTTTCCTGAACTGGACAAAGGGGACATTTTGTTGGCTTCACCTTTTGGGATGTTCAACCTTTCAATTATTTAATGGACGTCTCAACTCTAAGCAAGTATGTTAATGAATAACATATTTATTTTTCATCTTCAAAGAAATCACTCGATCAAATAAATACAGCTAAGGACAAAGGCAATCACAGAACAGGCAAATCACAGGCCAGGGGCCTGGAATAGTGGTAAAAGTGCTTCTCATGTCAGCTTGACAACTTGACTTTGATCTCTGGAACTCATTGTGGAAGAGGAGATTTGACCCCCATGTTGTTCTCTAACTTCCATATGTGCATTGCACGCCTGCATTCACCCACACTAAAAAAAAAAAACAAATAAAAAACTGATGAAGAATTAATTAATTAAAGCAAGTTTAAATGAACAAATTCCATGCAAGATGTTTGGTAAGAAGTGTCTTTGGGAGGGAGACAACCGATGCTGTCTCGCTCCTTGTCTGCACAACCCACTTAAGTTCATGTTAGGATCTGAGTGATGGGTTAAATGAAATATACTAAGATTGGGTGGCAGTTTTATTTCTTCAGATGCCACCTGATAAAGGTTAGATCCTAATACTACTACTCATCTAACTCCTTTCTAAGTATTTGGATTTGCTTTTCCTCTGTTATCGGTTTCCCGGAAATAAGTAACAATGTTAATCATTTGAACACTTGCTGTTTTATTCCCAAGCTAATAGCACATAACTTCTGCAAATGTAGATTATAACACGAATGGCCCTAGAGTAACCCTATAGTACAAATGACCCTAGAGTAGCCATAGCAATTTGTGTAATGTCTGCTTCTTGCCCCTGCTGCATAATCTCCTTGAGAAACCAGCCAAGAATTGACGGTCACATGGAGGTGGTCTGATAGAGAGCTGATGACATTCACGCCTAGTTTATTGGCAGCTTATCCATGGTGGTGGTGGGGGGGGGGACGGACCTTAACTGCGCTAACTAGTGTGGTTGCTTGTCAATTGATCATTTTAAATGAAGTGAAACAAACTCTCCAAATCCTCACAAATAAAAACAGATCAGTTTAAATTTAGCTGTTTTCTGGACTTTGGGAAATAAGAATACGAGAGATTAGTTACTGTTTATATGATAGTGATAGGTCATGAAAGAAGTTTAGGAAAGTGGTTGATACCCTCTTATGAATAGTCTATTAACAAATAATGGAATGTTTGAGATGGGTAGATTAGCTCAGTCGTTTCCCCACATGCTGTCTTTGTTATTTTGTTCTGTCTTCCCCTACCTTCTTTTATAGTATTTGAATATTTTCTATATTTACTAATTTATACATTACCATGTGTTCTGTGATTTTGAAGGAGTTGCTGTAACAATTATAATATACCTGTTTAAATGGTCACCAGCCACTTGGAGCTAATACTGCCTCACTGATGGAAATAATTAAAATGCTGTGAGAGCCTAGTCCATGTTCCTTCACATGGAAACTGCCCATGCAGTGCACAACTTTTCTTTAATATTTCCTCTGTTGTTTCTGATGCTACATATATGCCATTAAAGCAAGCACATTTATCCTCTAATGTGTTTCTGATTTGGTTTCCAAGGTCTATCTAACTGAAATCCTAAAGGCAATTCCGTAGTATTTTAAATAACAGACTAAATAAAGATCATGGGCCTGAATGTGTATATGTTTACATATGAGAACAAGGTGCTGGGAGGAATCATTGACTAATAGAAAATCAAAGTTGACAGGATAGGGAATTTTTAAAACCAAACTTATAAATCCTTAGTCTTTCTAAAAGTAGTTTTAATTTCTACGTTTCACTTCTCTACTTTCATTTTGCCATGACATTCATGGCATGTCATCATGCCTCGGCTCCTTTCACATGTGAGACGTACATAACTGGAGTTACATAGAGCTTTGAGCACCATGTGGGTGCTAGGGACTGAAGTCAGATTCTCTGAAGAGCAGCCAGCACTCTTTAGTGCTGAGCCATGTCTCCATCCCCTGTCTGAACAGCTTTAAGAGAAGTGGAAACTATGATGTTCTAGTGGAGAAGGTGATTGGGCGATCCCAGAAGTTTCCAGGGGAACAGTTGTGAAACCCTTCCATGCAGTTCACATTGAAGAAAACAATTCATTAGACATAGTCCCCCCCTTCCCCTTCCTACAGAAAAGCACATGGCTTCCTCCTCAGTAGTCAATCTGTTTATTAGTGTCAGGCACTGATACCCAGGCCACAGTTATTAGGATAGTGTATTCAGCACTTTTGCATCACAATGGCGAAATTCCCTAGCAGAAACAACCTAAGGGAAGGGGCATATTTTGGCTCACATTTTTTAAAAAAATTAAAAACACCGAATTAAGTAAATATAGGTGTGCCTGTGTGTGGTTAGCTACATATTCATGTAAGTACCCATATAAGCCAGAAGAGGGTGTCAGATCCCATGAAGCTGGAGTTACAGGTGGTTGTAAGCCACCGCATGTAGGTGCTGGGAATCAAACTTAGGTCTTCTACAAGAATAGAATGCATTCTTAAGTGTTGGACTATCTCTCCAAACTTTTGGCTGATAACTTTGGAGGATAAAGTCTAGCAAGGCCCAGAAGGCATGGTGGAGTTCAGGTCAATAGGAGCACATACTGGAGATACTTCACATACGTCAGACCTGAAGGAAAAAAAACAAGACCAGACCAGAGGTAGGCATAAACTTCAAAGAATTCCTCTTAATCAATCACTCGGCCTCACCTCCTAAACGCTCTTATGCCATCAAAACAATGCAAGATATCAGGGAGCAAGTACTGAACACGTGGCTCCATGGAGGTATTCCAGATTCAAACCATAACAGATAACATATTACCCACCCCCCAAAGCCTTCAATGACTGATTCTTTCTTCAGGGTCAAGGTAATTAACTAAATAAATCTCAATTACCTTATTCATTCATAGACATATCATCTACATTCATTTTGCTACTAAGCCACAGCCTTTCCCAAAAAGCACACAATGAACTAGTTTTCGCCAAAGTTGAATATTGCCATGAATATTTAACCTGTAAGTTTTTCGTGGTTGCATGTATGTATGGCTCCAGAGCTTTAAATGTTTGTATTATTATTACATGTGTGTGATATCTGTGGTTTGTGCATGTATATATGTATGTGTGTGGGCATACATGTGATTGTGTGTGTGTACAAATTCAGGTACTTGTTTGCTGAGGGACATGTGTGGAGGTTGGGGGACAATGTGGAGGAGTCAGTTCTTCCCGTACTGGAATTAGATACATGACATTGTTTCTGGCTTTGTTAGGTGAGTCCCAGAAATTGACTGAACCCAGGACCTAAGGCTTGCTAGGCAAGTGTATTTACTCACTGAGCAACATCACTAACCCCAGAGCCTTGAATCATTTGACTTTAAAATTAGAGCTGAAACATTGAGATGACTCATAAATGATTTTAAAAAATGATAAATAGTAGCTTGGATACTTGATAAAGGAGTAAAGTTCTCGAGACCTAATTAGTCACTTGGTGATTCAATTATGTTCTCAAGCCTTGTCTTTAGGAAATCAATGCAAACAGAGACCATTTCTGTTTTCCCATAAAGAGTTGTCTGGAAGGTTCGTACTTTAAGTTAGTGGTTGATGCTTTAAAAGTAAGATTAAAGCTAAAGCCCTATCAATTTGTTTGAGAACTTTGGATAAAGCAGTTCTATCATATAATGCAATTTGTTAAGGATCGTTCTTCTTGAGTACCTACATAGGTCAGCTAAAGGTTAGTAATAATAAAAAAGTTTCTGTGAATTCCATCTGACAGTTGACCTTGGAAAAGTTGCTTTAAGCTTTTCTTGGTAAAAATAATCTCTTTTCTCCTAATTAGGAGGTTTTTGGAACCTGACAAATGTGCTAATGTTTTAGGGTCAGCAAATATGTGGCATGTGGCATGTGGCCCCATTTAAGTAATGTTCTCAGTTATTGGAAGAAGCAGGTAAAGAGCATTCCTCTGGGTGGGTGGGGGGATGACAAAGGAATAAAATAAAAACCCAGGGGCTATTATTAATAGTTAGAGATCTAAAGAGTAAGAAATATGCTCCTCTTTTTCAAATTCTTCTGTTTTATTTATTTACTCTGAGAATTGCATTTGTCTGTTCAATGTGTTTTTTCTCACATCCACCTCCCACTCCAACTTCTCCCAGACTTTGTCATTTGTTTCCCAATACACACCTTCCTCTTTTCCATTGGAATCCATTAAGTTCAGTTAGCACTGCTGGAATGCCCAAAGTTGTAGGGTCATCCACTGTAGCATGAGCCACATCCATGAAGAAAACTGACTCTCTGCCCCCTGAAGCCATTATCTGCCAATAACTATCAACTAGCTCATCTCCTATCCATGAGTGCTATAACACACACACACACACACACACACACACACACACACACACACACACAGCCAGAAGAATTTGTAGTTTGTTGCAGAGTAGACAGAAGAAATAATATCTCTGCCCTTTCTCCATTGTATGTGTTAAGTCAGGTCAGAAATCTCAGATGCAGACCTAACACCTAGAAAAGATCCCACAAGAACAAGGGCCTAGAGACAAAATGAAGCTTACTGAAACCAGGTATTTGAACTCTGAAATGAGCAGAGTCAGGTCCTGACTAATTTTCTCCCAAACTGAAAATTTCATGGGGGTAAGAAACTTAAAAATTTATCACATTTATTATTTTTTTTGTGTATCTGTGTATGTATGCATAGAAATGTGAATGCAACAGTACGTATGAAGAACAGAGAACAACAAGAGGGAGTTCATTTTTACCTATCACCTTGTGAGACCCTGCGATTGAACTCAAGTTGCTGGTAAGCATTTTATCTGCTGAGCTATCTGGCAGAAACTTTTCTCTATTTTCTTCATTGCTACAACCTCATAATGCAAAATGGCCAGCTATGTAATGAGCTCTTGGTAAATATTCTCAAAGAATGGCTAATGTACTGCTCAGATAGGAAGAGACTAGATAAACCTAGGCAATTTACAAGTTTGGAGCTTCACCTGCTTTGGAATTGTTTCTTTCCCTTAGCCTTGAATATTCTGTGTAGAATTAGCATATCAAGCTAGCATTACAATGCTGAATCATAGAGCCGCACAACTGGAGTTAGAAGCTTAGCCTTGAATGCTGTTATGATGTCGGCCTCAACAAGAGCTACTTCATTAGATTTCTCCAGTTAATTGCCACTCAAATGCAACTTCTTCTTCACATTTCAAGGCCAAGACCAAATTGGTCCCCCGCTGAATCCTACCTTTCCTTCTATATGAGTAGTCTACCACAGAATGATAGCCTTAATTAATTATAGCAATTATATAATGTATAAGGTAATATATTAACAAGTTACATTGTCACACATGACAATAAAGACATGAGACAATATAGAGTCACAAATACACAGTTTGAGAGAGTGGAAGACAATATATTAGTTCATCATAAAGATCATGTAAAATGGAGGAAGACATTAGTCACATTTGAATAGCCTTTATATTGTATTGACCTAGTTCAAATTCCATTGGTCTCAGAATTCTGTAATTTTAACCTTCCATATCAGTAACGTGAAAATGACTAACATATCAGTTATATGTCTTGAATAAATAGACCTCTAATGGTGTTACAGTTAAAAAAAAATGCACTAAGTATTGAAAGTGATGGCACTTTCAACTAATCTGAAACTGTGCAAGAAATAAAATACCAAACAAAATGTGTGGAAATGTTTTTTTCATTAAATAAATCAAAGAACAAATGTATAGAATTAGGTAGAAATGAAGTTTTCAAGTGGAATTCAATAATTCTTTCACTAGATATACTAAATTATTTTAGAGGCTTAACTCAATAAGATATCTATAGTGGAGTTACACTTAAATCTGTGTGAGGGTTTTTTTTTTTTTTTACCTGTGCCTTCCATATTTCTTTGAACAATCAGAAAAAAACAAACAAAGCAAAGCAAAACAAAACAAAACAAAAACCTTTTAGGGAATCCCATAAGAGAAGTTGGTTGATTCGTTGATTGATTTGATTGGCTGATTACTCCTCTGGCACTCAATGAATCATTCCTTTGTGAAGAACTGTTCCTAAGCTTTAAGAAGCAGGACAAGCTCTTGACTTCCTCTTTCCCACAACCGTATAAGACATTGAGAACAACTCTGCATGTATTTGCTGGCTTTTGCAACGAGATGCCAAGTGCACAGTAGCCTATCTGCTTTGGGAGCAGACTTCTATCACACCTCCTCTTCGCTGTCAAAATAAAAATAAAAATAAAAAGGAGGGATAAGAGAGGAGAGATGCTCTGCTCAATTGGAACCCAATGTAAAAAGAAGGAAGAAAGGCCAACCAGACAAACCCATGCTGAGATCTGGGTTTAGTAAGAGAAAGGACTCCATTGACACCAGATCTCCTGTATACTGTACTGGCAAGTAATAGAGGAGGCTCTTTGGGTGAGCATCCCAAGGCAGAGGGGATTATTAAACTCAGTCTTCTCTGCTACTAATCTCCACCAATACTACCATAAAAACTTACTGTGAAAACTGAGGTTAGATAGGGCCTTTCCTCCTCTTTAATGTCTAGAATTTTCTCTTCTGTATCATTATTATTCAGGACAGCTAATGTCCATCAGGGACTTACTACTATGAAATATAATTTATGTGAGCTGTCTCCTCTAATCTTTGTCATTCACTTCATAGACCAGAAGTCTATGAAACGAAATCTCAGAAAAACAAAATATAGTTGGTTCTGACTTAACAATGACTCGACCATGGTCTTTGTATTCCATGGTGTTGAAATGTACCCACCCAACCATTCTGTTGTCTTCTGTGTGGAAAGTATTCAATCAATCAGAAGCATCATTAACAACACTATTATAAAGTAGACCTTGTGAGGTCAGATGAGCTACATAGTGAGCTTGAAGCCAGCCTAGGCTACACAACATAAAATGTTATAGCTCCTGTGTAAACGAACTTTTAAATTATTATTTATTTAACTCTTATTTATT
>CAJQZJ010009141.1:850502-868146 GCA_907164525.1 Lophiomys imhausi
TATTCACTAAATCTAACTTATATTAACCTATCAGCCCCTACACTCCTGCTGTCAAAATTAATTTTGGAATATAGTAGACACAGAAAGCCAAAGGATATGGGCAAAAATTGTCCTTTAGAAGACCCAATAATGAGCCGGGAGTGGTGGTGGTGCATACCTTTAATCCCAGCACTTGGGAGGCAGAGGCAGGCAGATCTCTGTGAATTCTAGGTCAGCCTGGTCTACAAAGTGAGTTCCAGGACAGCCTGTACTGCTACACAGAGAAACCCTGTCTTGAAAAAACGAAAACAAACAAACAAACAAAAAGACCTGATAACGGACCTCTTTTGAATCTTTATTGCTCATTTTGTTATTTACTGTTTACGATTTTCTGGTTTTCTGGCCCAGATGTAAAGGAAAGGGTTTGGTTTTAGGCACAGTAAGAATTTGAGAGAATGAGCAGAAAAATAAGTGTAAATTGCACATCATGCAGTTGAAATATGAAATTAAGAATCCAGAGCATGAAGTGTAGATTTGTACATCCTTAAGCGGAGATGATTGGTGTTTCGCACCACTTTGGAACTGAAAGGATACAGCAACAAGAAGTCTTTTGGCGAGCAGTAGGATGCCAAGACTCTTCAGCATCAATGACAGGAAAGAAACAAGAGCAGGATGAGAGCTGGAGTGTGTGTCTGCCTCCCTAAAAAGTTGATGAGAGGCCGAAAGGCCAGCCAGGGAAGACTATGATGGTTCCTTGAATGTGTCTTCCATTCTTACACAGCAGGATGGTGAAACTGGGACCCTCCTTATCCTTATAAGTAGTTGTAGAATTAGGGAAGGTCATAGGTATTCAAATTTAAGCTCAAAGTCTCTTTATGTAAGGAAACAAGGAGCTTGTAGGGAGGAAAGAAAAGGGGTGGAATGATACAATATAGTTATGATAAGATAATAAAACTGATAAATTATAATCTCAAAAAGTAAAAGAAATGATTTTTAAAGAAATGAAACAGGAAGAAATATCATTCTCTCAGATACCTGTTGTTCTGGTGAGGAACATGTCATATGCCATGTAAAGTCACGTAGCTGCTGATGACTAAAAGCACAGCCATGCAGTTCCAGCTGAGTCTAGCTGGATTTCATTCATTTAAAAAGACAGGAAGCTGTCTGTCACAGACTCCAATGCAACCTTATCACTTGCTCCTCAATTATGTCAAGGAAGCTCTAAGTTTGGAAAGGTCAGAATTGGACAATGAGTCAGGAGAGTCTACGAGTCTTTAATTTTGCCTTATATGGGAAATGAGATTCAATGAGGGTCCTTTTAGGGGAGACATTTGAGTGACATGGTGGGGACAGAGCACAGAGAATGCCTCATTCACAAAAAGGCAAGAGGTATCTTGCTATTATACCAACCAAAGAGTTTATTCAGATGAACCTTAATGCTTTAATTTCCACTTCTGAAAAGACATGTAAGTCAGTGTGATTGTGCATCTAAAACTTGACCATCTTTTACATGGAAACCCTTAACTAACTCATACATTGGTTTTGATTCTCTTAATAATTGTAGATAACCCATTTAGAGAACTCAGTATGAGCCAGGCACAATTTTAACGGCTTTATAAATGTGGTTGTATTTTATGCTCAAAAAAGTTCCCATGGTACCTTGCTGCAACATGAATTTGATTTACTTGTATGAATCAGACAAGTCTGAGAATTAAATGAGATAATATATCCAAAAAATGTCTAGCATAGCTTGAGTTCTCAATTACCTAAGATGTGTAAAAGTAGCACATCACAGAATTCAGGAAACATTTGTCTTGCTTCAAATCCAAGCTCTGTAAATTAATGACTAGGTGATGAATACATGATCCTTCCTAGTAGGTTTCTTTTGCTACTTCCCCTGTGTAGTGGGGCATCATGGGAACTCCTGTGAGCATAAAATACAACCATATTTATAAACTGCTTACAATGGTGCCTGGCTCATACTGAATTCTCTGAATGGGTTAGCTATGATTATTAAGAGAATCAAAGCCAGTGTATTAGTTAGGGGCTTTTCATGTAAGAGATGGTGGATTTTTTAGATGAGCAATCACACTCAAATGTCTTTTCAGAAGTGGAAAAAGTCAGAACTAAGAGGCAGTGGGTGTGGCACAGAACTGTAAGATATGAGTCCCCAAGACAGAAATATAAAAGGCAAAGATTCAGAGAGGGGGTATTTCATGGACATTTATGGTCACATTCTCCTGATTGGCTGAGGGACACAGCAGACATCCAGCCAATTTTCCTTCAGTTCACAGAAAAGCTCAGTGTGCTTGAAAAGGAACTAAGGCTCTCTCTCTTTCTCCTCTCTCTCTCTCTCTCTCTCTCTCATCTCTCATCTCTATCTCTCTGGGAAAATATGTGTTTATTCATTCAAGACAAACTTGCTTCTAATAACTGAAAGTGTGGCTTCTTCATTATAATATAAAGCTATCATAAATAGGAACAAGGCAGCATGCCTATTAGGAGATTTTTTTTAATTCACTAGCATTCCTGCATTTCTCCCCTGACCCAGTTGCAAAGATGCTCAAATAATAATACAACAGACAAAAATGTTAAAGGCAGACTACAAACAGGTTTGTTTTCACATACTGATGGATAATTCTCGTGAATTGGCTACAGTCTTGTCATCTATTAGGTCCTTTCAGGTCATGATATCACTGTTGCCTAGGCAACGACAGCCATTTATTCTTATCAAAGTTTAATGGATTAGACTCCAAATTTAACAATGGCACTGTGGTCCTGGAGATGGAATCGAGAGTCTCACCACACATGTTAAATACACACTCTACCACGGAACTACACCCCCACACCTTCTTTATCCTTTTGAATTTGATATGGCATCTCACCAAATTTCCCACAATAGCCTTGAACATATAATCCTCCTGCCTCAGCCTCCCCAAAACCTGAGTGTGTTCCTCTTGCCTCAGTCTCCAAAGATGCTGGAATTCAAGGCTTGCAACAACAGATATGATTGCATTTAATAATGTGACTAAGTGATTTATTCCAACCTGAGATTTGAAAGTCATGAAGTTAGAGTGTGAAATTATGACCATACCATCTTAATTATTTTGTATTTCCAAACAATTTGTGCAGCTTAGGAAGCTATCATTCTTACAAAGAAGAATGGATACAAAGAGCAGGTTTCCTTCTCTATGGATTTACTCAATGCAACGAAGAGGTTCCTAGATCACTATATAAGCATGTTAGTCAATAAGGTCTAGGGTTTAAGAAAAAAATATGGAAACGATATGTTTTGAATCAGCAGGATGACAAATATTTGACCAATCAACAAAACAAAATTTTGTACTTCCATCATCATAAGGCCACTGACACAATAGTGTTGAAAGGAATTGAGCTTACTATGGGCTTTACAGTCCACTTCTGAAGCCCAAATAGCCACTGGATGACCTTCCTAGGGAAATGTGAAAATTAGATGGGTTGATAATATGGAAAGCATTCACACACACACCCAAGCCAGTGTGAATGTTATACACTATGAATAAACGAAATGCCTTTAAACTACCTTTTCTAGACACACAAACAAAAACTGTACAAATTTGTTGGTTGACTTACCAAGTGTCCTAGTGTCTTTACTCATTGTGGAAGCTGCTGTAAAAATATCCACTGCTCCCTCAGTTTGGACAACTAGAAAGTCAGGTTGCTTCATTGTTCTTGTTGCTTGGATGAAAAATTCTCAAAATGTAGCATTGTGTAGGGTTAGAGGGAGATCTCCGGTGTGTATAGGGTGGGGGGCAGTGACATCAGACTTGTAGCTCTCTTCTACCACATGTTTCCTGTAGCTTTAGTTCAGGTTGTCCTGCCTGTGACTTTCCCTGCTGAGCGATTTTGTCATATCCCCCCCACCCCCCGTCATCCAATGTTTTATGGAGCAATTTTAGTTTTGCTTCCGGGTTTTTCTCTTTGCACTCTGAATGTTGAACAAGCCTTTGTTAAACTACAATAACTTTCCACGTCAGTGAGAATTTCTAAATACTGGAAGATCTTCTGTAAGGGAGTAAACTGCCTTGGGAAACGGTGGGAGCCAGTCCTGGAAGGGTTTAAGCTAAGAGGGGTGCTCAGCTGCCAGAAGTATAATGAGGAGAATCAGGTCTGAAATGGTGGGTGTTAATTTTGTGTTCCCAAGTTTCTCCCACCAGCACTCTCCCCAGCTGTCTGACTTCATAGGTCAGGAGCTGTCAAGAATAAGTAGGAATGGCCCGGTTTTCACAACCATCAAGAGTCTCAAATGATACCGGGATACTGGCATGTCAAATGTCAAATGTCATTGTGGAACAGACATAATTCTGAATTTAAGTTTTAAATGTTAAAAACATCAGCAGGCACATGGAAGCACTAAAGATATCCCATTTCAATATTTTTATTGACATTTTTCTTTAATATACCAAGAACTTCAAAAGTCCATATGGTCCAAGCTCTCTCAACCTATGAAATTCATATTCTTGAGTTCAGTAATTCTTGTTTGTCTAAATGAAAAAGTCATTTGAGCGAAAGACAGACACAGAGGCAAGCAGACACAAAAATTGAGATAGAAATTGATGATCTCACTTTCAGATCTAAGGAGAGGCAACAACAGACTCTCACGGGAACAAAATTTGGCCCAGTAGTTCTTTCCGCATCTTGCTATGCCTTTGAATGAGTCACCAAAGATCATGCATTGGAAAAAAAAATTAAACTAAAAATTTAAGTGTTGATAATTACTTGGGGTTGAAGGCTTAGAGAAGTATTTAGAGTCATGTGTGATCACGGATGCTGAAGCCTCAGGGTCTAGGCTGGTGCTTTATATATAAGAAGAGAGACCTAAGCCTTCAAACCCCTGCTCTCTCACCTCACATGTCTCTACATGTTGTGAATCAGCCAGCAGCCGCTCCCCAGATGAGGCCCTTGACTGCCCTTGACCTTAGACGTCCAGCTTTTAGAACTGTATGAAATAAATTTCCCTTCTCTATGAATTAGCTTGTTGTATGCTGTAATGGCAACACAGTAGAGATTAAGACAGCTATTTTCTGAAGCTTAAAAAAGAACAGAAAAGTTAAATAAAATAATAGTAGAACAGCCAAGGTAAACATATGTTCCCTGAGCTGGAAAGGGATCTAATACAGATAAAGACACTGGGCCAATGTTGGTAATTGTAGGTAACTTTGAAAAGGTGTTGGTGAGCCACATGGTCTTGAGAAAGCCATTTGTGAAATGATAATAAAGTTTCAGAACACTCTCAGGCAAATTGTTATTTTTTAATGGACTCCTATTTACTAAGCGGAAAAACTGAGGCTAAGAGGGGTTAAATACTATGGAATATATTCCATAGTGAAATAACTGTATTAGAACATAAGCCCCCGGAGTCTATCCTCAGAGAAAGGAAAAATTCCTACGAGCAGGGGCACTCACAGTCTAACAAATAAAATCTTCCAGCCTCCTTCTCTCTGCTCCTCGTGCATCATCCAGCAATCCCACTAGCTAGATAAGTGACTAAAGCCCCTTTCTGCAGAAAACCATCTGTACATCCATCTCTGCTTTGACTCGAGTGCCCTACACCCTACATTGGGCCTTGGTTCTCTTGTCCTCTCTCTCCCAACTCCAATTCCACGGTATCTCTTTAACTCCACAGGACTCACTGTGGTCTTCCCTTCTTGCCATCCATTGTCTCCTCCCTCTAGCTGTCCTTCAGCTGACAGGGGAAGACTGTGCCTGCAGAGGATACTTATCCCACTACACTGGTACTAGTTGGGTTCTCTATTCTATTCCACTGGAACTAGATGAGCCTTCACAGATAAACTCCCTCACCCACCTTCACCCACTCTCACCCCACTGCTTCAGCATTTTTCTTCATATCACTTCTCTTCCAGGGCCCTGGGCTAGGTTTGATAGTCTTAGTTTGTCATTTGGGGACAGGCCACTGGATAATGCTGAGAATAGGGACTATGCCTTATACCAACCCTTCCAGAGCTTCAGTATTCTTACCGGTAGTGACTTGGGAAACAGTCTTAGTGGTATGCAGGCAAATATTTTACTTCATATTTATTTTTGTAGATATTTTCTATTTTTGGCAAGGAATGTTGAATTTCCATTTTTAACTATCATGTAATATCTAATTTTAATTAGTTATTTAATCTAATAAATATTTTAAAAATAAAATGATTGAAGAAAAAAGTAAGCTGACTTTTAAAAATGCATTTTACTGAAACATGTATTTTATATATACTGTAGGCACTTGTGTGGTATTGTCCGGGCCCATATCCAGGACTCTTGGTGGGGGGGGGAGGGGGATGAGCTCAGGTCAACTGCATGTGGAAGCCCAGCCACCCATGCGCTATTTAACAGTAGGCCTTGTTTCTGCTCAGTGGCAGACTTTTTTCCTCCTACAGTGTGGTACACATACATGCGGGCAAAACACTCATGCACATTAAGTAAGGAAATCTAAAAAGGAAGAAAGAAGAGAGAAAGAAATGACTAATACACAGTGATAAGAATTCACTAAGTGGTGTTGAACTTTAAATTTTGTAATCAGTTGGCCAGTTGTCTTCTCTAGCCAGGTGCCCTGTTGATTATAGAAAGATGACACACTTATCAGTGGGGGCATATGCTTTGGTTACCTACCCAGAAGTAGGATGGGTTATGTAGAGAATTTATAGTCTATCACCCAATCTCTCCCAATGTAAAGCACCGAGCTGGTACATGATATGTCTAACACTGTCTTAAGTAGAGCCTACCTGGGACTAAAACCCAAGTTTTGAGTACTCCTGAAGACAAGCTCCTCATCCCTCTGTGTGCCAGTTCTGAGCACCTGGTGATAAATGCACATCGAGTCCTGGAATATCTCTGTATTTAGTGCAGCCTCATGATCAGAATTTGCAGGCAAGTGTTGAGGCCCATAAAAAAAGAAAGGGATCTCCAACAACAGGACGCTGACTCAGGTGTTGAAGTCTGGGTCTTCAGATCAGTTATTTTTCCCACCTACCTGCTGTGCCCCACCACCACCCATCTCCATCCCTGGCTATCTGCATCTCAGTTTCTGAATGTTTTTTGACATTGTCATTTTGTTTTTGGTCCAGAGGGATAGTGGTGTGCCAGTTTTCGTGGTGGGAAAATTTGGAAGATTGAATAGCTTCTTCCGTATTGAAGGGGCCAGGCATTCAGCCCTTATCAGTCAGGCTCTAGGGCACTTTTCTTTGGGTAGTGCTGTCACTTCAGGTATATGAATGTCCTTCTATAGGAGGAACCTCCAGAAAGGACTCTTGAAGCCAGCTAATTTCTCTTCTCTTAGTTTGACTTGTGAAACCACCTTAGGACTAGCAACGTGCACTTTGGAGATGATTTCTGGGTGTGCTAAGCCCTTTGCAAACACTCTCTCTTCATCCTGTGAGAAATACAATCTTTGAAAGGTGAAAATACCTGTATGACCATCACTGTCTGAGGATTACTTGCAAAACTAAAGTTCTTGTTTTTCCATATCTATGAACCTAAATACTTTTTTTGTTGGTCAATAGAAAATTTAATCTCTCATTTGGTCAGTGTAAACCCTGATGCCCTCTAGTGACAGAAAATTTATTTTGTCGAGGCAGTGTCTCCCAGGATCTTGATGGTCTCTAAAGGACTATCTAGGCAATCGTCCTTATCTAAATTTGAAAACAAAACAACAAATGTCAAGCAATTGTATTTGGTAACAAAGGATTTCTTACACTGACCATAAGCTTTAATGGCACCTGAAGAAACTTAGAGCTGTAAGAATTTAGCTTATACAAAAGTTGAGAATTGGCTGGGTTAAGCAAGGTGGGGAGACCATGTTTCAATCCAAAGATAAGTCATCCAGGGGTCAGGTGGAGCCCCACACCCGACCTCTCCACCTGACTTTGTCTCAGTGTGAGCACCACGTTTTTTTTTTTTTTTTTTTTGCTCTGTCAAACCACAAACTTTTTTTCCACAACCAACAGTACCAATAGCACATCTCATTATATATTCATCACATTTCAAATTTGGTGAGAAAGAGTTTCTGTCTCAGTTGCTTCCGGAAAATGATCCCAGCGTTTACTCCAACTGAATATGATAAGTTGCTTTCCTTGGCCAAGTAGAGTCCCTGGTTCTAGGGTCGGTGTCAGCTCTGCTGTGATGGTTAACACTATCTATCACATTGACAACACTGTGTTACCTGTATATTTAGTAAAACACATGTTTGTAAGACATTCCATTTTGGATGAAATTTGAACTACATCCATAGACTTTTTGTAAAATTGTGGCCCTTTACAATGTGACTAGGTCACATCCAAGAAGCTCAAGGCTTTATGAAAAGGACTGACCACAATTGAGAAAGTGGGGAATGCTACTAGCAGGCTGCCTTTGGATCTGAACTACAACTCTTTCATGGTTCTCCATCTGACTGACATGCACTATCGATTCTGGATATACCAGACTTGGCAATCAAATGAACCAGTTCCAGAAGATCTATCATCTCTCTATCACCTCTCCATCTATCCATCCACCCATTCATCCATCCATCCATCCACCCAGCCATCCATTCATCCATCCACCCATCCACCCATCCACCCACCCACCCACCCATCCATCAATCCATTCATCCATCTATCCATCCATCCATCCATCTACCTCTATTCTACTGATTCTGGTTCTCATACCCTGGACAGTCTTGACTAAAAGAACCACTTATATTGGATAGTTGAGGAGAGAGATGAACAATTTTTCCAGAACCATCCTGGAATTCCCATTACTAGGAAGGAGGAAAAAATATGTAGGGTTAAAAAAAAAAAAAGCCATGGATGCCTACTACAGTTGGAAACTATTAAATCAACTTATTGCTTTTAGTCAAAGCAGTTTGACTGACAACAATGCTTAAAACATGAGCTCCATTGAGGAAAGAACAAAGATATTGTTGGCAGAGAAAAGTTGAAATGTTTTTTCCTGTGAAGTTTTTGCATGGTCAGACATGTATGTGAGTGGTATGAAACATGTTCAGAAGCAGAGTTATCTGCTTACAGTACAAGTATACTTTAACTTGCATGGTTTGGTTTGGTTAAGACAATATGACTGTCTAAAGCACTCCCCACATACAGTGGAATGCCTGAAGCCATATAAATGAATGCATTTTTTGGAGCTATGACAAAAGTCATGCTAGGCAAGCATGGCTGCCTGAGTTTAGATCCCAGCACCCACTGAAAAAGCCAGGCATGGCCTCCTCCTGTACATATTAGCATATTAAAGTCTATGAGAAATTACAGATTAGGGTACTCTAAGCATTTTTCTTTTTATTTTAATATTATTGTGTGTGTATGCATGCTGTGTATGAGAGAGTGCTGGTGTGTGTGTGCCACGGTTTGGTTCTGGTGACAGAATTCAGGTTGTCTACCTTTTCTGGTGTCTTTAAAGTAATTTTATAATCACTCACCTTGACAAGTTGTAAAGTATTAAGAAAGAATGGATCTTATGTGAAAATTGTCAACTCGTAGTTTATACTCAGGGATGTTGATTGTACCAAGTGTCATTTTACCAAGGCTGCTTGTACTCCTCACCCCAACCTCACTTCCCCCTACTTCTCCTTCCTCTCCCCTCCTCTTCTCGTCTCTGTCCTTCCTTTCCTTTTTGCATGGAACGTTTTACTTCAAATGCTCGTCCCTTCCTTTCAATTTTAGAATAGCTGTAGGAGGGCACGGCCTGAGGGTTCTTCATGGCACTGATAATCTACAGGAAGATGATGAAAAATGGGCATGGGGGCGGGTATAAGTGCATTGACACCCGTCAAACAGATGAAGGAACAGAGACAGGAAGGAGAGGAAGGAGCGCTATATGTGCTTTCAAAAGACAAGGCTACAGGATTCTCTCTCTCTCTCTCTCTCTCTCTCTCTCTCTCTCTCTCTCTCTCTCCCCACCCGCTGAGTGTGTGTGTGTTTTTAATTTGATGAATCCTCCAGGAAAGAGAAGAGGTGGAAATATGAGTTGTACACTTTTTAGTAGATTTTTCAGACATTCTGACGCATAGACATGGAGTCCAGGAAGCACTTCCTGACCAGGACAGGACCTCTTAGTGCTGGCCTTGAACAAACATACCTTCTAGAGGAGTGGTTCATACCCTATGGGTTTCCACCACCATGGAGGTCACATACCAGGTTTTTATATTATAATTCATAATAGTAGCAAAATTGCAGTTACGAAGTAGTAATGGAATGATTTTATGGTTGAGGGTCACCACAACATGATAAGCTGTATTACAGAGCCACAGCATTAGAAAGTTTGGGAACCACTGTTCTAGAACATTCCCACAACACTAAAGTGCTATCTACTTGTCCAAAATAATAGTGACTTTGAGCTGTGTTAATTAACTAGAGCAGTAAAGAAGTACAAGACTTTTTTTTTCAAAGAAAATCAGTCAGGAAATTATCAGTGCCCAAAGGAGGAAGTAATAGTAATGTTTAATATAACCCAACCGTGTGAAGTTTTTTTTCCTCTTTTATTGGAAATAGATTTTTTTCTGATAGATTTATATCCTGATTACAGTTCCCCTCCTTCTACTCCTTCCATTTCCTCCCCATCTCCCCTCCTATCCAGACACTCCTTTTCTGACTTCTAAGGGATTAAAAAGAAGAAAATATAATAAGTTAAAACAAAAACTAAAACACTGAAATTGGACAAAACAAACAAACAGAAAGAGCCCAAGGGAAGGCACAAGAAACAGAGCCCACTTATTGGGATGCTCAGGAATCCCATAAAAACACTGAACTGGAAGCCATGAATACATATGCAAAGGACCTGGTGCAGATCCATACAGGCCTTGTGAAAGCTGCCTCAGTATCTGTGAGTCCATACGAGCTTTGACCATTTTGATTCAGAGGACCTTGTTTTCTTGATGTTTGTCCACCCCCTCTGGTTATTAAACTTTTCCTGCCTCCACCACCTTCCACTGAGCCCTGAGGGGAGGGATTTGATGGAGACATCCTATTTAGGGCTGAGTGTTCCAGAGTCTCTCTCTCACTCTCTGCAAAATGTCTGGCTGTGGGTCTCTGTATTAGGAGTTATTTTAATGGTGTGTGTGTGTGTGTGTGTGTGTGTGTGTGTGTGTGTGTGTGTGTGATTGGTTGATTGATTGATTTATAGAATGGTGATATTCAGTTTTACCCCAGGGTCCCTGGCCTATCTAGTCTCAGGTTCTTGTCTACCATCTTGTGGAGTGGGCCTAAAGTCAAATCAGATATTGGTTAGTTACTCCCACTAACTTTGTGCCACTATATGCACTAGCATATCCTTCAGTCAGGATACCACTGGGGTTGAGGTGTGTTTACCTTTCTCCTTTGGTAACATGCAGAGCACCTATCTGTACCAAAGGCATGTAGGGATAAAGACCCTATGTCAGTACTTTCTTCTTGTTCTCAACTTCTCCATATTCTATGAATTGTGTAGGTATTATCTTCAGCAATGGGTCTTGCTGTCAGTATGTGGAGTGTAACCTCTAGTCTTGTGACAGGCTGCATTGCTTTGGGGGGGCTCTCATGCAACCATTTTGGCCAACAACTCAATTAGATGTAACCTAATCCAGGTATTGGAAACTTCATTTGGTGACAAAAGATGTCTAGTTGGGGCTCTGTCTCTCCCATTATTTTTCGATTTCTTTTAGATCGCCTTCATGTATGTATGTACTACTTAGGAAGCTTCTACTCTACTAGGTTCCATTACTACTCCTCAAATGGTCCTTAATTTTAGCTGTCTCTCCCTGTATTCCCTCCATCTTCTTCCTCTCCCCTCCCCACTTGATCTACCATCTCAGCCCCCTCACCCATTCATAGCTACCTATTCTAGTTCCCTTTCCTATAACACGATCTACCTGTGCCCTCATTTCCTTACTCTATACCTAACACCCGTGGTTCTATGCAGTCTAGCTTGTTTATTACTTAACAACAGTTATGTGATTCGTCATAAGGTCATTTAATCTTGTTTTCCATTTGGGAAATGCAGCCAGGAGGACAGTTCCCTCATCGGGAACCCACAGCCAAGTATCTCTACTTCCTGTATGGTGCTTGTTATTCCATACATTATTTATGGGCTGTAAGGAAGGGCCCACCCTCATCCCAATGTCTGTAACTCCTCTATGGCAATTACCATTTAGGGGCCCCAGGAACCTCAACATTCCAGTCACTGACAGAATACTGAAGGCTGAGTGAAGGCAAAATGCTCTTTGTACCCACCGATTAGTGAACGTCCAACCTCCTCACTCAGGAGGTCAGAATTCCTGCCAGGGTGAAAAACAGCAAAAGGAGGAAAAAGCTCTCACTTGACCTGTGGGTGTGACCGTGGAAGCGCCCAGGATGGGGGAATGCCCGTTTGTGCAATCAAGCCATACTTGGGCTTCCCTCTCCCCTATTCTCCCCGCGTCTCCCCCCCCCCCCCCCCGCCCCAACACACACACACACACACACACACACACACACAGTGAGGTGATGAATCAGTGGATTTCCCCACAGCCTAGCAGAACTTCCTCCCAAACCCTGGGGCTTTTACTTGGGTTGTGTCTACTCCCTCAAGAAAGTGACACACAGGTGTTCAAAGTAATTTCTGGGGAGACCTGAGGGAAGCGGTTTGTGAGCGCCGGGGGCGGGTCCAGGCAAAGTACACACCCAGAGGCCATCTAGGGCAGTGGGGTGGAGCCAACAGACTGCCCACTAGCAGCCTCACTCGACTGAAAGGTGGAGACTTGGGCTGGCTTTCCCTTGCTACAGACATGCTGTGGATCTGGGCTGCTCTGCCTCTGGTAAGCTTTGGGACACCTGGAATGTGGGACCCTGAGCATTGGGGACCACCGCATGGGAATCCAGATGCGGCTGGCATTGGACAACAGCCACCCACTCCCGTCCAGCTGCTTAGAAAGGCAGGGGAGCTAGCTGCCTTCTCTCCTGGCTGAGGGCTCAAGGCTCCGATCCCGCAATTCCAGCACTTGTTTGGGCAGAGTGTGGGTGGGGAACGGCCAGAGCTTGGTGCTTGGATGGCTTTGTGGCCGGAGAAGGACTCTGGTCCAGAGACGTGCCCAGGCAAAGATCCACTTTGGGGCAGGAGAGGGGTCCGCTCCTAGGCTGTGTGGTTACTTGGCACTTCTGACAGTTCGCTCAACTGGGGAAGTGAGTCGGTTCTGAGCTGTGGTAACAACCCAGGCGACGGAACGTACCATTTCTCAAAATAACTTTGAGAAAGTTACTTTGGATTAATATGCCTCTGAAGACTTGTTTACATTCTTTTGACAACACGGAAACAACAAACTAATTTTCTTTCTTTCCGGGAATTCATCTGTAAAGCTGTGGGTGGCTGGACTGGTGGGTATTTTTATATTGTTGTTCCATCCTGTTTCTCATCTCACCCTCTTTCTGCTGGCGGGCAAATTTGTCCTGGTAACCCTAGGACTCTGAGTCCCAGCCCGGTGGCAGGAATAAGAATCCTCCAGCGCTTGCCTCTGCAGGAGAGTCCCCTGTTCAGAAATGCCAGCTTGGTAATAGCCAATCAAAGGCGTTCGACCTTTAGAGGTTCGATTCAGTACTTGAGTTTAGACAGATTGCTTTATTAGGCTCCTAAAAGCTCCAGAGCGCAAAGATCTCAAATGGGGTTTCACAGCGACGGAGAATGGAGGAAGACAGGCTCCGCTCACTTTTTACAAGACGAAATGAAGTTCAGAAAGCTTAAGCATTGTAGAGAGATCACACAGCAAGTGACAGCACTAGCTCCAACGACAAGCAGTTTGTGCACAAGCCGAGAACATGGCAGCTCCGTGGTATGATTAAGGGGAAGGTTTTATTGTAGAAATGAAAGAGAGACCAGCCAGAGTGTCTGGAAGAGTCCAGCGCATAGAGAGAAAGAAGTAGACTGAACATGGTCAGCGGACTGGACATGGCCAGGGTTATCTGAAAGATGGGGGGAGGAGGGTGAATATCAGGGGATAAAGAACAGAGAAAATCTAGTGAGAGAAGCAGGAGGACATAGCCAAAATAGCAGGATTATAGGAAGAATGAGTAACTGGGGGATGGGAAGCCCATGAGCTCGAGGGATCTTGAATAGGGGAAAAGTTGAGAAGGGCTAGGATGTTAGCGTGTACTTTGAAGTGTAACAGGTACTTATGGTACAAGCATGTGCTTTGATATGCTGATAGGCACTACAGGTAGTCATATATCCCTTCTGCCAGGTAAGGGAAGTGACTTTCCAGTAAATGGGAGGGGGCACATTTAGCCAAACCTTCAGTACAAGCAAACCAGATAATTTGACATGACGCAGATACCTTGTCCTTAGCAGGGCATGCATAAATGTGTAACCCCAGAAGGCCTTTTTCTACTCACTGTGTTCCACAACCTGGTTTACCAACCCCTACTCCTCCCCTAGACTCATTGTTCTACCCCTAGAAGGGACTTAAGAGAACAGAAGTCCACCCAAAAGATAGTTTCTCATGCCCAGTTTTTCTGAATTCCTACATTCAGGTTTGGGGCTGATGAGAACTGTGTATCCTGGGTTAGTAAACTCTGGTCAGTCTTATCTTTAAGGGGTCTGTGGTCCAGATGTCATCCTGCTCAGTAGCCTCTTTTCAAGGGATGACACTAGCTACTTTAATAGCAGTTGGTGTGGTGAGGATGACTAGATCGAGTCCCCTCCAGACAGATCTGAGGGTCTGGGCAGGGATCCCCTTTATCCAAACCAAGTCTTCTGGCTGGAACTGGTAGGCGGGTTCAGAGGTAGGAGATGGTGGGATTCCCTTCAGAGTTTGGTCAATGCTGGTCAGAAGCCTGGCAAGTTTCCTGCCTTATAAGCATGCTGTAGATGTTTTAACTATCGACACGTTTTGTTACACACTTTAAGCTAACTTTTTGTTACAGATTTATAAGTTTTTTTTTTTAAACCATGCCCAATGAATTTACAAATTCTGAGATATAGAAAGTTTACACAACAGTCTTATAAATATTGAGATAAAGTTTGTACTTTAGCAATAGTTTTAGAGATATAAAAAGCGGGAGTGTTTAGAGAGTTAAATAAAACCAAGAATGGTGTATGAGATAAAGAGCAGTAATCCCTATTGGGAACAGTTTGGTTTTTAGCTTCTTTAAAGCAGGTAGTGTGTTTCTGTGTTGTTCTGATTTGCTGTCCTTCTCCCTGTCACAGAGACAAGTAGCCTTGCTTGACCCAGGACAGAGATTTTTGTACAAAACTTTTAAACAAGCATGCTTGGGTCCCGAGAAGGAAGGCTATAACTCTATTCTGTAGCCAGCTTTTTATTTTTATTTTTTTGATAAAGTAGAATAGCATGTGACAATATTTAAATATTACTTATACGAGCAAAGACAGTTAAATCTATATAAAACTGAATTTATGTGATCAGAGGGAGAGACTAGAGCAATTCAGGGAGCAGGGAAGGCTTATACATAAGACTTTTTGTTTGTTTGTTTGTTTTTCAATACAGGGTTTCTCTGTGTCTTTCAGGCTGTCCTGGACTCACTTTGCAGACCAGGCAGTCCTTGAACTCACAGAGATCCACCTGCCTCTGCCTCCCAAGTGCTTGGATTTCAAGGCGTGTGTCACTATGCCTGGCCATTACAGACAGTTGTGAACTGCCATGTGGGTGCTCAGATTTGAGCTTTACAGGTAAGAGATTTGGTGATCATTTGTTTGTGTAGTGACAGAAGTTGTAACAACCTGTGAAAATTTGGAAATCTAGTGTGCCATTATTACCCACTGAGTTGTACTGAGGCCAAGCCATTTGCAGTAAGACAGTTCAGTTTAATGGGATCTCTGAATCTGGGGCAGAAAAGAGATTAGAGAAGGCTTGTGAAGCATAATGTGAATGATTAGAGACAGTAGCAAACTCCAAGTGTGAGCTGAGAGAGAGAGAGAGAGAGAGAGAGAGAGAGAGAGAGAGAGAGAGAGAGCTGCAAAGAAGAGACCCTCTAGAAGCACAGTAAAAAGTAGGTGGGAGAGGCTTAGGGTTAGGGAAGATTCCGATATCTTTGAGGCCTGGGGTGAGTATGGACATGCCTCATTTACCTGCAGTGAACCAGCAAGAAGGATAGATACAGAGCAAGCATTTCCTGGGTGAGAGGTGAAGAGAGACAAGCAGTTAGCCATGGTTAGAGAGGCAGCAAGATGTAGGAGGGAGCTGAGATACAGAGTCAGCCAGGAGGCAGCTGGGAGCAGACCGAAGAGAATAATAAGGGACACAGAGTGAGCTCCAGGAAGGGGCTCAGAACATGTGGGCACGGAGAGGAGAGCAGAAGTAAGGGAAATGGAGTCCTTTTGGCTGGCTTTTATCTAACTGCCAGAAATCCTACAGTCCAGATTAAATTCTTTTCTGGATAATTGGACTTCCATTTGGAGTTTGGGGAATCGGAGATTCTTTTGGAAATTCCAAAATCAGTTTGCTGATTGCATCTGATATCCAGAATGCCAAGTGTGGGTAACAAAGGCTCTTATACTTGGCTTATTAAGGAGTGGGGAAAAAAAATCCCTTTGATTCTTTAAGAAATAATGAATAACATTTGGCCTTTAGAAATATCTTTAGTGAATTTTAAGAGTCTCCTCAATGTAAACTTCTTTGTCATCTCTCATCACTGAAGTGTGGGTGGCTTGGAGACAATCTCAGTCCTTAGGGTCGTATTAGTGAACTAACAAGAGACCAAAGAATCTGGAGCTATGTTTACTTAGGTTCAGCTGTGTCATTACACAGGATGTATGCCTCAAGCAGCCAGGAGCAGCCGTCCTAAAAGAATGCACATACACGCATGTATGGACATGTGAATTTTTACACACATATTAGTACGTAGGTATTAAAATTAAGCATAATTTGCTATATTTATGATTTATAGCCTAGGAAATTGAAGTTTACTAAATAAGGTTATACTGATAGATGAGTAAAATTGTAATAATTGCCCTGTCACCTTCATAATCATTGCTGCACTTTATAGCAGCCTCCATCTATCCTATAAGGCTCTGAAGTTCCCTTACTCAGAACATGGCCTTGCCAACATCATGTTCACATTTTTTTTCTAGCGTAGTATCACCTTGTGTGTCTCCTAAAATATGCCTCCCCATGGAGTAAGGCTTCATCAGTTGTAGCACAAATGAAATACAGGCAGGGACATGAACATGAAACATGGAATATGAAAGCAAGTTTTGTTAAATACTGGTCATTTCCAGGGAGTAGATTTGGAGACTAGCTTTCTTTTACTCCCTTCCCTAAGCTCTCCTCTCTCCAGTATCATTTACACACTCAGTCACTGGCCCTCTCTTTGCCTTTCTTCCTTCTTTCTGCTTCTTAGAGATTCCTTCTCCTCTTCTAGTTTCTGGATTTTTTGTTTGTTTGTTTGTTTAATGAATACGTCTGAAGTACCAAAACCTTCACAAATTTTTAGAAGCAATAGGAAAGCAGTTTACTTTACTTTACTCCATGTATATGTGTTGTATGAGTTCTGTGTGTGTGTGTGAGCGTGTGTGTGTGTGTGAGTGTGTGTGTGTGGTGTGTGTGTGTGTGGTGTGTGTGTGTGTGAGTATGTGTGTGTGTGTGAGTATGTGTGTGTGGTGTGTGTGTGTGTGTGTGAGTGCGTGTGTGTGTGTGGTGTGTGTGTGTGTGAGTATGTGTGTGTGTGTG
>CAJQZJ010009141.1:868546-947892 GCA_907164525.1 Lophiomys imhausi
TGTGTGTGTGAGTGTGGTGATGGTGGTGGTGGAGGTGTGTGTGTGTGTGTGTGTGTGTGGTTTGTGTGTGTGTGTGTGTGGTGATGGTGGTGGTGGAGGTGTGTGTGTGTGTGTGTGTGTGTGTGTGTGTGTGTATTTGGTGTGTTATGAAGTAGGACAAGGTCCTTAAAGGCTTTATCCTGCAATATTTCAGGATGTTACTGATCACTCAGAGACAGCCCTTTTCCTCATATTTCATGCAGCAGTTGTTAAAAGTGATGGTTGAAGAAAATGAGAGGCAATGTAGAAAGGAAATGGCATATTTACAAGTAATCCTACAGAAGAATCACACAACTGTGGGTACATTTTGATTTGTTTTGAAAAGTGGACAAAGATAGCTGTTTAATTGACAATTTAATCGTTTTCTTTAAAACAACTCTAGAAATATATGTCTTTCTGTTTTTTGAAAGGGCTTCATTTTATCCCAGAAGGGACTTGAAAGTTTTATGAATGCAATAACAAGACTAAATATAAATCAAATCATTAACAATAAGGGTGGAAAAATTCAAGTTTTGTGGGTTTGGGCACATTGAATTTCAGGTCATGTACTTGCAAGGCAAGCACTTTTCCAACCAAGTTGTCCTGTCAGCACCAAACACAAGTTTTTAAATCGTAGCAAGACAGAGAAGCAAGAATTAAGTTGATGTTTGGAGGCCATGAGCATTCCTCACCAGCTACAGTTAACAAACAAGAGTCTTCCACCACTGCAGCCTAGAGTAGATGGAATTACCACCTTTAGGGAGATGGAGACTTTACTATAGGAAAAGATTTTATTCTGACTCTGAGATTACAGGAGGGTCAAAGGTGACAAAGATAAAGACAAAGCCAGGTTTGATACTGTCTCTTGGTAAACTCTTTGAGAGTGAATAATCTCAGGGTGGAGGTGCCAGTGGACCAAAGGCAACTTTCTGAGGGCTCCTCAGCATGCTCAGTGGGGAAGCCAATCACCACAATCCAATTGCCAGTTGGAGAGAATCACTGCTTTTCTGAGATAGTTAGAAACTTGAAGAAGGAAATCCCCCTGCAAAAGCCCCTTCTAACTTATGTGCTTTGGGTGAATTATCTTGGTTCCAAAAGTCCCTTACAAAGCACATGTCTTATATTAGGTACCAGAGACCACTTACTAAAGAGTAACAACAACAAAAAAAGCATGTGATTTAAAACTGCAATAAAATAATGCAATAAAAAGTAACTTGGAACCAGGTTTAGGTTAGTAAATCCATCTCTTCTTCTTTTTGAGTAGAAAACATTTTAAAATTGCCCAAACAGAGTCAATTAAACATAAATAATATAAAATAAAGTCATTCTTTTTTTTTAATCAGCCTTTTTTGGGAACATTTGAAGTTTTTTTTTTTTTTTTGCAGCTTCTGAGTCTTATCCACACATGTATATTATTGTATGTTTAATCAGTGCGATATATGGTCTGCTCTTTGACACTTTCTATATATACCAACCTGCTTATGTTCTTAAGGTAATTACCACCTCATAATTTGTATTTGATATTTTATAGAGAGGGTATTTATTAAATGAGCTTGGATTATAATAATTTTGTTTATTAACTTTATATTTTATAAAGAACTGTCTCTTGGGTCTAAGAAGTAGCTCAGTGGTAGTGTTTGCCTAGCATGTGCCAGGCCCTGAGTTTGATCCCAGCACAAATAGATAAACAAACAAATAAATGACTAAATTTCACAAAAAAGAAAACAATGGATAAAATGCTTGCTGGCAAGCCTTACAACTTGAGTTGGGTCCCTGGGTCCCTGGGTCCCACATGGTGTAAAAGATAGCAGTCTTTCAGATTGCATCCTGACCTCCATTTGTTCAGGTACACACACACAGATACACAGAAACACATACATGATCTCACACATGCACAAAAATGCAAGTACCACAGCCTGTAGTTTTGTCTTATTTTTGCTGTTGGGGTACACATGGGTGTGTTTGTATAATTCACAAAGGCAGAAAGAAAACTCACTTAGCTACCTACCATTCTCCACCACTGTCTCCCTCCCCCCCCACACGCCCCCATGCCCCACAAAGCTAATTCTTGCTCTAAAGGAGAGTGGTGTGGGGAGAGGGCTCGGTCAGGAAAGCTGGTGCTGTGTAGCTGATCATTGTCATGCTGAGCAACCTTTCCCTTTTAGGACGGAAATGAGCTAGCCACCTTCTCTAACCATTATTCCTTTGTGTGCTGCTAGTCACCTCCCAGTCATGAGACTTTAGAAGCAGCAGTCACAGTTTGTACAATTGTTCAAGGCCCCCTCAATGGAGATGCATGGAGGACAGGCGTGACCACCCTGTGGCCAGCTTAGTAATGGTCCCTGGGAGGCAGGAAGGCAGTTCGGTTCGGGTTCAGGTTCAACAGAATTAAGTAGCTGGTGCTGGTTCATGCTTTGGGAGGCTGACCCCGAGTAGTTTATTTTAGGTACATTTAAGCATGGCGAAATTGGATGGGACCTTTCCTGGTGGTAATTAACTCAGTCCTGTGTGCACAACAAAGCTTAAGACATGGCTACATTGAAAGTATATGTCACATCTTCCATAAAGATAGCTTCATGTGACACCTTTCATAGAAGTAGGTCCATAGATGACTAGCTTGCAAGAAGGCCTAGGATCCTGTGTGATCTTGGCCATGCGGCATAAAGCGTGTGAGGCAATGAAGATATGTGTGTGTGTATGTGTGTGTGTGCGTGCGTATGTAAATTTATTGTCAAAGAAATAGGCTGCACATTGTTTGAGACTACGCTTTGTTTAGTACACGCACTGTTGACATATGAAAGGCATAGATATGAATTTATTTACACATTTATTTTCATTGTTAGTTGGAACCATTTGAATGTTAGGTATTTTTTATTTCTGTTGGAAAGCAGATTTGGTCTAACGTAGCACACAAAGCAGTACAACTTAAGAAGTCTGCTCCCACTCAGATATCCTGATTCTCTGGGTTGCTGCTAAGGGCCTAAGCATTTTTATCAAAATATGCCACATGCGATTTCTGGTATTTGTATTTCATGTATTACTTAGTGATTTTGATGTCTGTCAGGGTTTCTGAGAACCATTATAGTTGCGTTTTAATCGTCTGTAACACTGTTTTCATCGTTTTGAAAAATTCACCTTATTATGTAAATATTCTTGTAGTCCTAATATGTGAGTGTAACAACATAAAGTAATGCTGCTAACTCATTTAAAATTCATGTTGATGGAATTATCTGAAAGACAAGCAACTCAATTTGAATGGGACACTGTTTACCCTAGAACCCATGTTTTCATCCATCTATTTGAACTTTGGAGTTAAAATGGTCACTTTCAAATTGAGTGTAGATTTAAAAGCAAACCTTATAAAATGTGTACATGAAAAATTAACCTTTTCTAATACTCTCCTGAGAGTAGTCTCTGGACAACTATGAATTTCACATTGTTATATTTTTTGTTTACTTTTTCCATGAAAAGCAAAACAAAACAAAACGAAAAGTCTAATTCACAGGGACAGTCAGTCTACACTTTTCTCCGGGCATAAAAGCAACTTTTAAGAAACATATTTACTTCTTTCCAGCTCTAGAGAAGCACTGAGTATTAATTTCTAAGTCATTTTGTCATGCTGTCTCATTGGTAACCCAGTGACTCTGGGTGTGTCTTCCGCAGGGATCTGTCAGGACATGGTTAAGAAGGCATGACATACTTTTATAGCAAGATTTCTGTAAGAAAGATACACAGAGATGCATCAGAAAATGGCTTAACACAGACTGTAGTTACCAGTTTGTAGAGATTTGTGCGACAGAGCCTTCTATTTAGCCAACGGTGCCTTTAAATATAACTTTAAGCAGCCCTGTCCTTTTTGTCCAGTCTGTATAAATAAGACAGAATTTTCCTCACGATGAAGCAACAGCGGTAGGACAAGCGGTAGCACACCAGGTCTCAGGGCACCAGGGAAAATGAAAGAGCCCCAAGCACACTACATTGAGCAAATAGGATCAACTAAACAAAGATTGTATTTAGGATCCTTGATTCAGGAAACTAATAGGACTACCATCAAAACCAGAAGACAAAAACAAACAAACAGAAAACAAAACAAAACAAACCCAACCACCCACAACCTAAATTTTTATGAAGGATCTAACACTGCTCACTCAAACACAAACTTGTTTCATCTTTGAGATATTAAGTGGTTCCTGTTACAAACTCACTAATGTTATCATGCAGGTTACTAATCTTATCAGTGAATATAAACCAGAAATCATTGGAGAACTTTAGAATTAATGCAGTCTTGTTACCACCAAAGTAGCCTCCGCTCATTTGTTATTATGCAATGAATTCACACTCTTGGCAAACAGCACTATTCAAGTTTTGACATGTGTTTAAACAGAATTTTTTGTCTTTGCTTTTTGGTTTTTCTTTTCCTCCCTCCCTTCTCTTTGGACAGTGTCTTTGCATGTAGGGGCCAAGCTAGCATCAAATTTGTGATCCCCCTGCTTCAACTTCTCCAGGAACTGGCATTACAGTCAGCTGTGGCTGACTCAGACATATATTCCTCTTCCTTCTACTTTCCCAATTCCTCACCTTCTAGACCAATAACATAGCCATATTTTTCTGTAGTGAGTTTGCACTATGGTCTTACTGAAGAAGATGCCATTGTGGCTTTGACCAGAAGTAAATCACTTTTCATTTCACTGATGATGGTGGAGGCTTCACTGTGTCACTATAAACTGTACTCAATCCGAGGCTGACATCAGCACTAATACTGAACAGACTGAGCCAGGCATCTAGCAACTCATTCTTGCCATTTAGCGGGCTGACATTTCCACTACCCAACACTTTTTTCTCCCTTCTACTTAAAAAAAAAAAAAAAAAAAGTCTTTTCCTGTTTGTTTTGAACCTGAGAACAGAAAAAAAAGTGACTTTCTTTCTTTTTAAAACCTAGTTCAGCCCTCAACACAAGTTGCACGCTTATCCTTGGGCACCAACTTTACCAGGAGGCCCAAGTTCTTCTTTCAGTAGGTAGTTTATTTCAGTCACGCGAGCGCCACTCTGCTTGTCAGTGCCCTGTTACTTCTTGAGTGCTGACCTTTCCTGGGAAGGTGTGGTGAGCCTGTCCTAGTGTGTGCCGTGGGACAGGGGCTGGGCCTTCTGGGTGTGCTCATTCCTGTACCATGTCTTCTGTTTGATAACTTGTGAAGCTCTGAAAAGGTCATTGTCACTGTGCTGCAGGCCAAGAAAATGTCCAGTGTTCTCTGTTTCTCATAATCTAGTAACAGGGACAGGTTCTTCTGGGGATCCTAAGGGGACAAATGTGAAGACTCAGGTGTCTGAATTTCAGATCCACAACTCGCCAGACACATTGCAACATGGCCATGGCTGTTCACACAAATGCTGTCCTACCTGGAGGGAGGACTGCTCTACTGAGGCTGACTGGCAGGTTTCTCCTTCCCTACTAGCCACAGCCCTGTGGTCCTCCTACATTTCCACCCCTAGGCTAGATTAATAAGGCTGACTTCTGGGTCTGAGAGAAATCCTCTCAAAATCCACCCTTCCTCCCAGCTGGTTTTGTTCTGAAGGTTCCTCATAAAATTAACGCGCTGACTTTTGTCCAGAAAAATTGTCTGAAAACAATTGTTACTGTGCCTAGATGAAGCAAGGATCATTAAGGAAATCCTCACAAACAGGCATCAGAGCCCAGCCCAGGTTTGTTTGGAAAAGAAGTGCTAAACTGAAGTCCTTTGTTTACCACTCCCAAATCTGGGCTTTGGGGACAGTCATTTCTCAAACACTATGCTCAACTTCCACTATAGTTAAGTCAGAAATGATTCTTCATGAGTACTTTGCTGTAACTGAAGAGGTGGTGGTATATGTGAATGAACTGAAAATGGCCGGGCAAGTGTCACAGGGTGTGTGTATGGGGGGAGGGAGGCAGCTAACAAGTGTTCTCACATCACGTGGTCACAAGGGATTCAGATAAGGAGAGAGAAAAACAAAATTTCTGATTTGCAGAAAATATTAAAATCTGTAGGTAATGAAAGATTCAAGGGGATGCTATTTTTAAAAGATTTATTTTATTTTTAATTGTGTGCATGTGAGTCAGCATGTGTACATGAGTGGTGCCCACGGAGGCCAGAAGAAGGCAACAGATTTTCTGGTACTGTAGTTACAAGCTGCCTGACTTAGATCCTTGGAACCAAACTCTGGTCCTCTTCCCCAGCTGTGTATGTATCTTAACTGCTGGTCCATCTCTATATCAAAGGAATTCCATTTTTAAAATATGACTTGAAGCTGAGCACAAGCCATGATTCCTTTCCGATTTGACATTCCAGGGTTGTATGTGGGTGCAAATAGAGATATAGAACCCCACCGTGACTGTGAGACCAAAATGCTTCTTCTGTTTGTGGGGTTGGAGCCCTAGAAAGCTGGTTCCCAACACAACTCTCCCTTACATATCATCAGGTCTATAATTTCTTAGTAGCTTTCTTGTTCTTTTTTATTAAAAAGATTCTCTTTCATATGATATGTTTGATCATGTTTCCCCTTACCTAACTCCTCCCAGATCTTCCCGATCTCCCTACCCACCCAACTCTATGACCTCTCTCTCCCTCTCCCTCACTCTCTCCCCCATCTGTCTCTCTCTCACTCTCTCTCTTTCTCTCTCCAAATAAACACAAAGAAGCCTCCCACAGAAACACAAAAATGAAAATCAAAACAAATAAAAAATAAAAACCAACAAGACAAAAAATAAAGGGGCATATACAATAACAACAACAAAACCATGGAGTTCATTTTGTTCTGGGAAGCTACTCCTGGGCCTAGGGCCTGTCCTGGAATGAGGTTGATATATCCAGTAACACTCTATATTTTAGAAAACCGATTTTTCCCTTTGCCAGTGGGTATCAGTTGCAAATAACTTCTTGGTTAGGGTTGGGACTCCATTGCCCATTTCTACCTCTCAGTTTGGGACCCATCTGGCTTGGGCCTGTGCAGGCCTCTGTGCATGCTGCCACAGCCTCTTTCAGTTTGTATGTGCCTCAGTCCTTCTGTGTCTGTCTGGAAGGCACCATTTCCTTGAAGTTTTCAACCACCTCTGGTTCTTATAATCTTTCTGTATAGATTTCTAAGCCTCGAGGGACAGGATTTGATGAAGACATCCCACTAAGGGCTGAGTACTCCCAAGTCTCAGAACTGTGAACACTGTTCAGTTGTGGATCCCTATGTTGATTCCCATCTGCTGCAAGAAGAGACTTCTCTGATGATGGCTGAGAGATGCTCTGAGCTATGGGTACAGCGATATATTATTGAGTCATTTGATTGCTATTTTCTTTTAGCAGAATAATACCAGTAGATTTCCCCCTAGCTGAGACCACTTTTTCTTAATGAATATTCCCTTACTCCTCAAATTCCTCATGCCTCCTAGCTTCCTTTACTTATTTTCAAAGTATAATTTCTCTCTGACAGAACCATTGCATTTCTTCTTCATTAAGCATTTCTTCTGTGGAAATGGTTAATATTTTATGTCACCTTTACACCCAGAGCTTTGGTCAGACATTCTGCATGTATCCTGAGATGGACATTTAAATTAATGTTCTGTGAACACAGCAGATATTGCAGGTGAACCTCATGCAGTCGTTGAATGCTTTAGTAAACAAACCAGACTGTTCATTTCCTCAGTAAGAAAGACTGCTGCTCCCAGATTGCCTTAGGACTGGAGATACAGATCTTTGGATTGGTGCTCTACACCATCTGATCTGAGGACTGACATCACCAATTCTTTAAAAATAATAGCCTCCCATACGTTAGCATGTGTGTATGCAGGTACACATACACAATGGTAGGAGATAGGAGAGAAAATTCATCTTTTCACTTGTTTGTTCTCAGGCCTCTAACAGACAATACCTGACACACAGTAGGTACTCACCAGTGCATTTGCTTACTTAATACTTCTTTTTAATAGACAGTACTATCAAGATTTTTCTGACTTTAAAATGTTTTACTTAAGAAAGGTGGGTATTTAAATAATTTTTAAATAATTTTTGTATTTCCTTCTTTCCCTTCCTGTCATTTGCCATAGCTTGTCAATTTTTCCTGTCATTAATTTTTTCTGCTTCTCACACATTATAAAAGAAAACAACAACAAACAAAACAAAACCAAACCAAAAACCCACTGAGAACATATAGGTTTGTGTAGGTTTCCTGCCCTATCAGAGTTGGAATTCCCTAGCCTCTGCCTAAATAGTTTCAGTTAGATCATTGCATACTACAAAGATGAGTTAACGCCAGTTTTAAAAAAAAAAAAAAAAGGTTAAATGCCAACTGAGTGGAGTGTGGCTTGCCTCCCCTCTGCAAACAGTCATGAGAAGCCCTTCAGACTGGCTTTGTTCTTGGCACCTGACAAAATTCGTTGATGTTGTACTAAGAAAGGAACATTTCCTGAAGAAATCATCTCTGAAGTGTGTGTGACCACATCTGAAAGGAGGTTGCTGCTGGGATAGCTCCTGCCGGCTTCTGTCTCTTTATTCATCTTGGTTACAGATTTCATAGTTCTCAATTATGAATGTATTTTGGATAATGCCTCCTTGTCCTCAGCTGGTAAAGTAGGGCCTCGGGCACTCTAGGCAAGTGTGATTATCTTTGAGCTCCACTCCCAGGCCTGCTTTGTAAATAACAACAAAAGCTGCCTTTCAGTTGGAGGTGGTCTCCCTCAGTTGCCAAGCCAGTCTCAACCTCCTGAGTGAGTAGGGTTGTAAACCTGTAAGGTTGTAAGCCTTCCCTGGATGAGTTTTGACTCCTAGTTCAAGATTTCAAAACTAAAGCAAAATGAAGTAGGGGAGAGGGGGTACATTTCTTTTAGAAAGCTCCAAAAAGCAGAATCATTTCTGTAAAAGGCAAAATGGCAATAATCCATAAATGCAAGGTGTCCTTCTGCTCTGTTTACTTGATGTTTTATGCTAGGAACTGAGAGCTTGCACATATAGTTTCTCTCAGATGGTTAAAATTTTCATACCAAGGACACACTGCGTACCCACAGGACACATAAAGGTATATACAATTGAGCATGAAGCTTGGGTGCTTTAGATTTGTCATTTTTGCCCCAGCCCCAACCCTATAACTGCCCTCTCTTTGAGTTTCAATCTGTGTCATTTTCTTGTCTGTACTGAAAACCCAGAATTGACAGGAAAGAAAAGCAAGTTAGACTGACACTGAAGTTACTCTTTACAGCATCCACCATGGCTGATGATAGGAATTGCTCCTTCTTGTTTAGATTCAGTTTTGACTACTGTTACCATTAGGACTTACTGATTGCGTCTGGCTTCTGAGATATTTCCCTGATGTAAGAATCCTTTTTCTCAAATCTCCCCACTCTGCCCATTGCCCATTTGTGTGTGTGGAGGGAGGATGGAGGTCAACATTAGGTACTTCCCTCAATTACTCTTCACTTTATTCTTGACAGATGGCTTTTCACTGCACCTGGAGCTTGCTGATTCACTTATCTTGGCTGGACTGTCAGCCCCAGGGATTACCGTGTCTCCCCTTCCCCAGTGCTGGCACATGGCTTTTTTTATGTGGGTTCTGGAGGATTCACCTGAGGTCCTCATGCTTGCATCGCAAGCACTTTGTCAATTGAGTCATCTTCCGGCCCTAGCTTGGGAATGTTCATGGATTGCCAGCTTCTGGAATGTCCACTGGTATCATTAGGCCCTCATAGGCCAAGAGAATTTGACACAGTAATAGAGTATCGAGCCATAAGAATTTAAATGGCTTTTGTGCAAAACCTCTCTTATTTGAACAATTAATCCTTTGCTATATTTCCAAATACATTACCATTCCCTAGTGCCCACAAATCTTTTGCCATAGCTAATGACTATCCAATCTGAAAGTGGGCTCAACGTCATCTCAACTAGCACACTATGTATATTGCTGCTGAGAAAGCAAGAGACAGAAATTGTCATCTGAAAAGAGAAGTTGATGCCAATAAATACAGTTTTTTAAGCATCTGTGTTGGAGGTGTCTTAGAGATAGTAGCTCAGATTTGAGTGTGTTTTAAAAGCAATAGGTAGTTGGTGTAGATTGGAGACTGATAACCTGCTAGACCTCCATGAGGTCCTGTGTTCTATTCCCAGAACCACAAAAGGAAAAAAAAGCCATGCAAATATAAAGTGTGAATCATCCCCACATATTATTTTGTTACAAAGCATAAATTTATATACAAATATTCCTTTAGGAACTTACCTGTTTTCCATTAACAATCAATTGTATTTATATTTATGTTATCAGAACTTGGCTTAACAAATGTCTGTTGGGTTGAATTGGCAATATTTTGGGGGTGATGCCAGGATACTCAGGCCCAATTCTTCTCATTCTTGTAGTACTTCTCATGTCTTTTACCTACAATTGCTCAAGTTTAGAAAATAAGTCATATTTCATGCTAGTATTCCATATTACACTCATCCTTCATCTCTGAGTACAAGGGAACAAACACTAGACTGGGAACTGGAAAACTTTAGAAGTATCCTAGTTGTACGTTTTGCTAGAGAGAAACTCCAGACAAATCACATGCTTTCTGGTATATTTGGTGTCACTTTTCCCTACTACAAGTCTAGATGTCAGAGATGCATCCTACTGCCCCTAGAGGCATGGAAGACTATGCTTATGGCTGCTCTGTAACATGTGAATCAGTGGGTGGCAAAGAGGAGAGAGGCTATGTCTACAGTCAATGTTATGACCTATGGACATCTGAATGAATAGTAGGCTAACATTCCTGGAAAAAAAAAAGCAAGCTAGATACCAATGCCACCTCAGTGCCATGGAGCTCAGACAGTGAGTCAGCTGGTGACAACCATGAGTATAGCATCAGCAAGCACCAGATGGGTTCCCAGGAGGGGAAGCAAGCCAGAGACTAGAAGAACTCTGCCTGGTCCTGGATGTGGGGGTTGTGTGTGAGCCAGCCCTGAGGGTGAGTGTGAGACAGCCAGCCCTGCCTTTTGTCTGCTTTATGTTGGTGAAGGAGAGATCCCTTTCCCTCCCTGTTGGCCTCACCACCAGTGGCAGACAGCAGATCTGACCTCAATGGGGTCACAAGAGCAGGAGAGCTGTCCCTGACCCTCACATGCAGCAATACTTGGAAGAGTAGGCCCAGCACCTCACCTAGCAGCACACTACAGCTGGCTCTGGATGTGGGGATTGTGGGTGAGCCAGCCCTGAGGGAGTGAGTGTGGGAGAGCCATCCATGGCCAAAGAGAGGCAGTTTGCTTTGTGGTGATGTTGGCAAAAGAGAGATCCCCTTCACTCTCTGATGCCCTCATCACAGGTCGCAGGTAGGAGAGTTGGCCCTAATGGGGTCATGACAGCAGGAGAGCTGGTAGAGTCCCTTACCTGCTGCAGCACTTGGTAGAGCAGGCCCTGCACCTTACCTGAGTAGCACAATACAACTGGTCCTGGAAGTGGGATTTCAGGCCCAGAACCAAGGCTTTGAGTTCTCGCACCCCAACGTACATCTCATGGATGAACTGCTGAAGTGCATGAAGAGGCCAGCTCTGCAGATCCAAAACAACAGGATCTCCATGACACAGGACAATAACAGCATATCTAAGAGGAGTCCTAGTGAGGTGCCAGTATTGACAAGGTATTATTAATGAGAGGCCTCATACCAGACCAAGGAGTCATTGTAATGAACGATTACTAGCAAAAAAAAGTGTGGACAAAATGGAATATTGTGGGACACACTGAGACACACTACAGCTTCCACAGTGAAATTTTTTTTTAATATTGGGAGAGGTTTCAAGAGTGGAGAGTGGGTTTGAGAGGAGGTAGGCGATGAGAGGAAATAGGGTGCATGATGTGAAATTCACAAAATTAAAAAAAAACAATGAAAAGGAAAAAGGCAAACAGATGCATCTTATGATACATCTGTCTCAGGAGAAAACTCGGGCCACTTTATCTCTTCGCCACTGCTCAGTCAGAGGTCCCTTTGTACCCTGTAACCTGAAGGGGTCATTTGCCGAAGATGGAAAGGCTGAGAGGGACTTGGGGGCTTCTGTGGCAGTGACTACAGAACCTTAAAATCTCTTAGTGTTCGTTTGCTGTGAAGAGATACCATGACCATGGCAACTCTTATAAAGAAAAGCATTTATTTAACTGGGGCCGACTTAGCGTTTCAGAGGTTTAGTCCATTGTCATCATGGGTGGCATGCAGGCAGACATGGTGCTAGAGAAGTAAGGAGGAGTTCTACATCCAGAAATACAGGCAGCAGGAAGAGAATGTCAATGCGCCTATCTTGGACTTCTGAAACATCAAAGCCCTCCTCCGATGAGGTGACACACGTTCTTCAAATAAGGCCACACTTCCTAATCCTTTCAACTAGTGGCACTCCCTGGTGACCAAGCATTCAAATATATGAGTCTATGGGGCCATTCTTATTCAAACCACCAAAGAGGGGTAAAATGTACTTAAAAATACCAAGAAAGGAACCAGGCAGGTAGGTGTTACCTCTAAGTGCTTTCATGTATATGTCTGCTTATTTTCCTGTTTCCTCCAAGTGTTTTAATACACATGTTGCTTATTTTCCTAAGGAACTTCAACTCTATAGCTATCAAAGATAAATTGGAAATAATTTCACATGCAATTATGGGTCTATATCTTTGGAAGAATTAGACATAAATTTAAAGATTTGTTTTTCATAAAGAAAAGTATGTATGTTTGGATATATATATTATATATATATATTTTTTTTTCTGAGCAAGGGTGACGAGACCCCTATGGATTTAGTGAGAAATTTATTGTATCTTTGGAAACAGTGGAAATTTGATCAGAGCTTTGATTCTTCAGCTGGATAGTAAGAAGGAAACATAGACACTCTCTGAATAAGTATAAGTATCAGGTCTGATAGGAATGATCACTTTTATGTTCATGATTAATGTGTAAAGTAAACTAGTACTTTACACATTAATCATTAGCAAGTGAAGAAATTACAGCAGGGAAAAGTTAGTCACTAGCGGTGGCAGAAACTAGATTTCAAACTGTGTTTGATTTGAGCTTGTTTCCCCCTCTACTTTGTTATTGGAACTTAGTTGTTTATAGTAACAAGTAGTAGTAGTAATAGTACTACTATTACTGAAATGAATAAAAGTTGTTAATAGTAACAAGTAGTAGTAATACTACTACTTACAGGGAACATTTTTATTAAGTACCAGGTATTGCGCTGAGAGCTTTAAATACATGGTTCCATTTAATTATCACTACAGACCTGTGAGGCTGGGAGTATTTTCACTACTGAGATGAAGAACCTGAGCCTGGGAGACAGTGTGGGCTAGAAAAATCTGTAGTTGGACCTGCTGGGCAACAGGGTGTGCTTCTCCTGGAAATCATCAGCATGTCTTGGCTTAACCTCTAACACAGATCCAGTCACTTTCCCATATTGTTTGGTTCAGAAACCAATGAGATTCTTATCATATTTCTCTGTCACAGGTGCTTGCTGGATCACAGTTAAGTGTTCATACCCAAGGGACTGATAGCGTCTCCCAGGGGTTGGAGCTGAGGAGGAATGTTCGGGAAACGGACACTAGCTGCCATGAAGGATTATACCGTGGGGGCCGATTTTGCTGTCAACCATGCCAACCTGGTAGGTCTCATGAGGTATCCAGAGATGAGCATGAGAATTGGGGTGAGAGACTGAGATGTCCTATGTGTAAGACTGTGTCGGACAGTTGGTATACAGCTATTGGCTGTCCTATAGCACATAGCATTACAAAGAAGGGGGGGGGGGGAAGACTATAAAATTATTTTCCAAGCACATATTATTTTTTTCATCTTTATCGTATTTGTCTGGAGTGCTTATGAAGAAACATAGTTTACAGATGATGTACATGTCTGAAATGAGAAAATCTGTCTACTTAATTCTATTTCTCACAAAACTAAAGAAGACTCATTTGTGAGGAAAGCTAACCAGGGTGTGCCTGACTAATTCTGGGGCTCCCTCCCTCAGCAAGAGACTTCCACCCTCAGGCTTATGTCTCAGCTCCTCTCTTCAGTCTGTCTCTAAAGCTCTCTGTAGCCTGCAAAAATACATTTGCATTTTACAGCTGAATAGCCAGATGAACTCAAAAAGCAATGAACAGCAACCAACAGTTTTTTTTTTTTTCAAACATCGATTTTTAGAAATGCAAACCAATTTGAGTTTGGAACTCCTTCAAGCACCAGCAAATGAGAGGCTAAGGAAAATGCAAATCTGTAAACTTCATTTCCACTTTGCTGTTGACCACAGTTACATACAAATACAGATCTGTCTCAGGTGCCTTGGGGTTCAAGAAGTTGACCCAATGACATACATTTGTTTGACAGGTTTCAGGCAGTAGCCATAGACCTCCAAAAGGCTGCTGTAGGTTTTATCATTAGCCTCTCACACTTGCTGTACTCAAAGTGCAAAGCAGGCCCAGGTCATGTACATACAAAGACAACAATGGTCTCCTAAGTTTCTACAGTTACTCTTTTCCAAACAGGACCTGGGAATTGGCTACTAGCTTTTTTTTTTTTTTTAAGTTGCTAAAGACAATCCAGTTTAGCCTATGAGTTAAAATCTGTGTTTATACTTTGACATTTTGGATTTATATGTTAAGTACAAACAAAAGCAATGATGATGCATTTTTCATATTAAGGTGTCTAAAATTTTTGTGTGCTTTCACTCTAATTTTGTCTTGTTTACATTTAAAAAGTATATCTCAGGTCTGGTGTCTGGATATGAGAACTCTCACACCACTGTGGGATACACACAGCAGGGCAAACCTTTAAGAAGGAAAATGGAATGTGGGTTGAGAACCTGACAATGTTTTTGCTTCCTGACACAGTAATGGATTAATTTATAGGAAATCCCTTAAAATTTTAAAGTTTTGTATATATGGCATTTCATTTTGATACCCAGCAACGCAGGGTTTTGCATGTAAATTCTGAATAACCAAAGGCTGGAATAGTTTGTATCAATCAAAGACTAATTGCATCAGCATTTCTGATATGTTTCTAACATAATCCTTAGTTGTATGCCTTTCTTTTGGCAATTGCTAAATGGCATTGTGGCCATATTAAAAGTTTTTCTCTGGATTTTCATATCCCCGTTGTCATTCAACACACACCTAACACTCTCTCCACCTTATTGTCTCTGGTTGAATTTTAGGCTTATCAACATTAAAGTTAGTCTCAAATCTGTTTTTAGTACTGACTGATGTGTAATATTAATGATGATATAAATCAGTGAATATCAAATATCAGGAAATGACAAGTTTTATTTTTAAGAAAACTAAGCTGAATATTTTGGAGACATTCAGGAAATCATAGACTGTTGGGGTGATTCTGCTTTCTTTTCATCAAAAAGAAAGGGAGTGAAGAAGGAAGTGTAGGGAAGCCAAGTGGAAGTCATGGGTGATGCAATGTGACTTACATGAAAGAGTCTATAACTTATCTCTGTGTCAAATGATTGACCTACTTATATAGAGACTCTTTAAAATGAAAATAAAAATAGACCTAGACCATTTCAGTGATTACAAATGTGAACTGGTTTTTGATTAATTAAATTACACTGTGTACTTACACAGACTTTTTAAAATTGAAAATAGATTCTTCTCTCATACAATACATCCCAACCACAGTCCCCCTCTCTCCACTCCTCCTATCCCCATTCTCCCCCAGATGCACTCCCCATCCTATTCCCTTTAGATAACAGCAGGTCTCCAAGAGACAACAACTGAACACAACAAAACAAGATACAACATGACAAGGCAACAGTCCTCCTATTGAGGCTGGTCAAGACAACCCAATGGGAGAAAAACTGTCCCATGAGCAGGTAAAAGAGTCAGAGATACACCTGCTCTTGATGTTAGGAGTCCCATTAAAAACACTAAGCTAACAGCCATATCATATATACAGACCTGGTGCTGACCCATGCGGGCTCTGTGCTTGCCTCTTCTGTCTCTGTGAGCCCATATGAGCCCTGCCTAGTTGGTTCAGTATGCCATGTTCCCCTGCTGTCCTCCATCCCCTCTGATTCCTATTATCTTTACTCTCCTTCTTCTATGAGGTTACCTGAGCTCCAACGGGGAGGACTCAATGGAGACCTCCAATTTAGACTGTCCCTGTGGGTCTCTATAATTGCTCCCATCTGCTGCCAGGGGAAGCCTATCTGATGACAACTGGACAAGGCTCCATTCTAGGAATCATTTTGTTGATTTTTTTTTTTTTTGCCTGTTCTGTTTGGTTCTCCCCTAGGTCTCTGGGCTGTCCAGTCTCTGATTCCTGGCCATGTAGGCTGTAAGGCATGGGCTCCCACTCACGAAGTGGGCCTCAAGTTAAACCAGACATTGGTTGGCTACTCCCACAAGTTCTGTGCTACCATTGCCCCAGCAATCTTGCAGGCAGGATACATGTAAGTTGAGGGTTTTGTGATTGGGTTGGTGTCTAGGTTTCTCTTTCAGTAGACTACAGAGTACCTTCCTGCACCAAAGAGACTAGAACATAGGGGTGAAGGCACCATACAGGCACCAACTCCACCTCTCTATGTTCAATGAGCTGTGTAGATGTTGTCCTCGGCCATGGGACCCTAGCTGTGAGTTTTTGGAGAGGGACCCTCTGCCCTAGAATCAGCCTGGGTTGTTTAGCAATCTCCATAGGACACCCACAGCCTTGCTAGAAAAGAGCCAGTTCAGACTCTTCATCCTCCATTACCTGGAGTCCTCACCAAGGTCACCCTTATAGATTCCAGGAAGTATCCATTGCACAAGGTTTTCACACAGCCCCCCAAATGTCCCCAATTCCAACTCTCTCCTCATTCTTTCCCCCTCCATCCCTCCCCACCCCAATGTGATCCCTCCTGTTCCCATCCCTACCCATTCACCTGAAAAATCTATTCAATTTTCTTTTCCCAGGGAGATCCATGTATTCCCCTTAGGGGCTTTTTCTTTAATGTCCCTGAGCCTGTGATTTGTATAGCTTGATTATCACTTAACTAACAGCTAATATTCACTTATAAGTTAATACATGCCATATTTGTCTTTCTGGGTCTAGGTTACCTCACTCAGGATGATTTTTTTTCCTAGTTCCATCCATTTGCCTGTCACGTCCCCCTCGACCAGCAAGGACAACGCAACTCACAAAAGCTCTTCTCCAGCAGTTTATTCAGGTCCCTTGAAAACAGTCTTCCGAATGCCCAGGCAGACCCAACCCACAGGCTAAATACTATATGAACAGCCAATCAAGTAAAGCCATGTGGTGCTATCTTAGAGGCCCACGTATGCGGAAGCAAGCCAGATCAGCGGTCTTAGCCAAATATGGACTTGTTTACCACTGAGATCTCTCACCATCGGGCTGGTGGAAGGCAGAAACTGGCGCCATCTTTAGGGCGCAGCACGTTGCAGCTCTCTACAGTTCTTCCTTTTTTATTTTTTCTAAAGTTGGTAGAAGTCCCTGGAAAGGCTTCGTAATCCCCATATTTGGGGATCTCACAGTGGGCCTGAGCCTGTAGGAGGGCGATGCTCAAACTCTTACCCGTCTCTGGGTCAGCCTCCCCACTCGGGGCTGCCCTGTCTTAGGTGGCCGAGACTTACCCGTCAACTCCGTCATTGACTTGCCAGACCCAAATACCCATGGAACGAATACCTCAGTGGGCAGGCACTATGCTCAGTGAAGATTTAAGGCTTCATGGCAGCGAGCCATGCCTGAGGGGACTGGCCCGCCTCAATGGCGACAAGGCCCTGTATAATCATGGCTGCATTACGCTTCTGTGTGGCTCTCATCTTGTAGATGCACCATAGGCAAACCAGAGAGGCTAGTATCATCAGTATCGCCAAAGAGCCTACGCCTGCCCACTCCTTAAGATGATCCATAGCCGTCTGTATCCAGGAAGTCAAACCAGTAGCCAGACTCAGATCCACCCGAGTGGAGTTGATGTGGACGATTGTTGCTCTCAGCTCTCTCATCAAATTTTCAAATTCAGCCGACCAATCCTGTAAGAGGAACTTTGACAATTGTCTAGACAGATTAGCAGCCTTTGTAAAATTTTGATACTGCACCAAAGTAACACACAAACCTTGTATTTTCCACTCACACTCCAATTGTGCTAGTTGCCAAAGAGAATCAATCTGTTCTTGTATTAAATCTATGCGTTGATTAACTATCATAAGGCCTCCTTTGAGATGAGAATTCATAGAGGTCTGAGTATCCAATGCCTGTGTTACAGTGGCTGAGATGTTATTTAGGGCATTGGAAGTCTGTATAGAACTAGACAAGGCAATAGCTGAGGCAGTAGCCCCCACAGCAGCAATAGTGATGGCAGTAACAATAGCTGCAGTGATGCCAAAATCTCTTTTAAGCCTGAATAGCATCATGGTATTAGGGGCTTCTACAGGAACTGGTACATATTGAGGCATTCTAGCCACCACAGCCACAGGAAAGGCTGTGGCATTCCAGCAGAGGGCATAAAAGCATATGTCTGGAGTGCATACTAACTTTTCTTGACCCAAGGATGCACTCCCATTACTTACAATCCACAGAAAAGGAGGCCAGAGACACACTGGTGAGGCTGAAAAGGTCTTATTGCAGTAAGAATGAAACGAAGAATTTCAAGTACCAGAGCCACTACCACTAGAAAGATTCAGTTTGGTAGCGGACCCTAGGGAAAAATTACCTCTTTGATAAATTCCTCCCCCAAGCATAATGAAAGGTCCCAAGTCCATGTAACTTTCATTTACCCCACACAAAAGCCACAAATCAAAAGGATTGGTGGCAGTCTGCTGAGGATCCCTAGTAGATATATCAAGCATTTCTGTACAAGACTTATTCACTATATTACTAATCATGGGGCTAAAGGAAAAATAATCTTGTTGAACCCAAACTGCTCTGCGCTCCTGACATCCAGTCCAGGGAAAAGGTCCTTCCTCTCCTGTGGATCCTCTACAAAAAGGTGCCCAGCGTGGCTGTCTGGGGGGGGGTCCCTGTCAGAGACTCGTGTGGGCCACCATCCTTCAAGGTGAGAACCATTGCCCGAAAACAAACCTCCACCCCTACCCCCAAACCTCAGTTGTGGTAAAAAATCTGTTGACTGTTGAGACAATTTAATGCATTCTGTATCATCTGACCTATTGAAACTCATAAAAAAGCACAGACTACCCTTTAAGCTGACATTTCTATTACCCTCTATAGGGCTTTTCTGATCATCAAAGAGAAGGTAGGGTAAGCCTAAGCTTCTATTACTGCTAAATAAGCGTGGAAACACAGTTGCATCATGTCTGACCGGCATCGGCTTTGGAAATATCGACAGGATCCCCCATCTCGGCTCGGTCATTCATGACATACTCACTGCTACTATCACCAGGATCCTTAGGAAGGTCTTCATGACGAATCTTCCTCACAAGGCATTCAGGCACCCACACTGGATCCTGTTGATCCTGAGGAAAAACACAAACAGACCCTCTCGCCCATGTTAGCACGGGGTCAGGTCCTCGCCAAGAGCCTGTCAAAATATTCTTCCACTTCACCATTCCTTTAGGTGGACCATGGGAATCCTGATGTCTGTCCGCTGCTGAGCAGCCTTGAGTATCCAAATTTAAAAAAATTAAAGTAAATAAGGCTAAAGACATTCTCTCCTTGGGGGTACGGCCTTGGCATATTCCCCCTTTCTGTTTTTGTAAACATTCTTTTAAGGTGCGATGAGCACGCTCCACAGTTTTTTGTCCTTGAGGATTATATGGTAATCCGTGATTAAGCTGTACCTCCATCTGGTTGCAGAAGGAGACAAAGGACTGAGCCGTATAGGCTGGTCCATTGTCCCGTTTTAGTTGCTGTGGTTTTTCCCATGTAGCCCAGGCTTCTAAGCAATGCCCTATGACATTGTGAGCCTTTTTTTTCACTCATAGGTGTAGCATGTATGATACCTGAGCAGGTATCCACAGATACATGAATATATTTTAAGGTTCCAAACTCTGAAATGTGGGTAACGTCCATTTGCCAGATTTTGAGTGGCATCAACCCTCTAGGGTTTACTCCCACACTGGGAGGATGATGATGAATTACACACTGAGGACAGTCCAAAACCACTTGTCTAGCATCTGCTCTAGACAAATGGAATTTCTGTTGTAGAGTTTTTGCATTTACATGAAATAATTGGTGAAACTGTCTGGCTTGGTCCAGGAATGAGTTCCAAAAAATGTATTCCATCCTAGTCTATTGATCAACTTTATCATTACCCTCACTTAATGGTCCAGGTAATCCTGTATGTGCTCTGATATGTTGATTATAAAAACACCTTTTTCTTTGCCAGATTAAAACTTGTAACTCTTGTTATAAGGCACATACAGTACTACTATTTTTAATAGGACCTGCTAATTCTAATACTTTCACTGCATTGACCACATAGACTGAATCTGAAATCAAATTGAATGCAAATTGACATCTTTTAAACACCTCAATTACTATTTTCAACTCTACTATTTGGGGGGAGCCCGGTTGAAATTGACATAACACGGGCTCTTGTCTTTCTATCAAATAGGCTCTGCAGCCTGTCTTTGAGCCATCAGTAAACACATTTGGTGACCCTTGAAGTGGTACTACTGAAGTAACCTTAGGGAATATCACTGGGTGCTCCTTAAAAAATGATAGCAATGGATGTTTAGGATAATGGTTATCAATCGCTCCTTCAAAGCTACATTGTAATATTGTCCAATCATCTACAGTGTCACATAAAATCTTAATTTGATGACTGGAATAGGGCACTATTATACTGGCAGGAGCAACTCCAAAAGACTGTAAACATTGTTGGATACCATTCAAGGCTAAAGCAGCAACTGCAGTGGGATAATGTTTTATGGATTTTTTTAGAGAAATCTTCGAATAAGTCCATAATAATGGTCCGTCCTGTCATAGCAATCCTGTAGGTTGACCATAGGTGGCAAATATGCACAATGCAATGGGCTGTCCTTCCTGTCATCTCTTTAGGAAGGCACTCTGTAACCTTTCCACTTTACATAACGCTTTTTTTGCTTCTCCTGTTAATTGCCTAGGAGAATTAAGTGTTGAATCACCTTTCAAAATATCATATAGGGGTCTTATTTTATAATTTGGTAGCTTCAAATAGCCTCTTACCCAATTGATATCTCCTAACAACCTTTGAAAATCATTTAGAGTCTTTAAATTATCTTTTTTTATCTCAATCTTTTGTGGTATTATCTTTTCAGGTCCAACCTTTGCTCCTAAATAATTAACCATATTTTTCTTTTGAACCTTATCAGGAGCAATAAACAACCTTTTCTTTTTAATAATTGAACTAATTCTTCATAGGCCTGATCTAACGTTTGTTCACTCTTAGCTGCCAGTAAGATATCATCCATATAATGAACACATCTTAAATCTGGAAATTTTTTTCTCAAGGGAGCAATGGCTTCCCCCACATACAGTTGGCACATAGTGGGGCTGTTTGCCATGCCCTGAGGTAATACTACCCATTCAAACCACTGATCAGGTTCCTCATGGTTACAGGATGGAACAGTAAATGCAAATCTCTCACTATCTTTGGCACACAAAGGGATGGAGAAAAAACAATACCTTACATCTATAACTATAATGGGCCATGAGGCTGCAAAGATGATAAAAGCGGCAAGCCGCGTTGCACTGGGCCCATGATCTGTATTTGTTGATTTATGGCACGCAGGTCATGCAACAATCTCCATTTTTCAGATTTCTTTTTAATGACAAAGATAGGTGTATTCCAGGGAGATACAGATGGTTTTATATGTTTTAAAGACATCTGTTCATCCACCAACTCTTTGGCCGCATTCAATTTTACAGAGGAAAGTGGCCACTGAGGAACCCATACTGGGTCCTCCGTCTTTCAAGTTATGGGAATGCCCTCCTCAGTGGCCCCTAGGAAAAACCCAGGCCCTGTCTCTTTTGTCTTTGTTGCATAGATATGGGACTCTTCCGCCCCTGTAAATATTTTCCTATTTCAAAGCCTGGAGCATATCCCATATCTTGCATCATACGTTGGGCTGAATCAGAATAGTCATTACTCAATTTAAATCCCATATCTTTTAAAAGGTCTCTTCCCCAAAGGGAGATAGGGAGCTCAAGTACATATGGCTGTATTTTTCTTGAGTGGCCTTTTTGGTCCTGTCACTTTAATAATCTTGTACTCATATCTGGAGTCTTAGCATAACCCAGGCCTTGAAGTGTTTGGGAAGAGGCTTGTACGGGCCAACCTGAAGGCCAGTTTTTCTTTGCTATGATACTCCTATCAGCCCCAGTATCCAAAAGGCCCAGGATCTTTTTACCATCAACTTTTAACTCCAAGACGGGGCGTTGGTCCAAATCCAAGGAGAGAAAAGTCAGATCCGTGCCCGTGGACCCAAAACCATCTTTTCCTCTCTCTAGATCCCTTGTCGCATAGCGATCATGTAAACTCGGCAACATGATCAACTGAGCAATTCTATCTCCAGGAGAGATAGCTGTTATACCACGGGGGGAGGCTACCATGATCTTAAACACTCCTGTATAATCTGGATTTATAACCTCAGGATGGACAATAAGTCCTCTCAAGGCTGATGATGACCTCCCTAACAGCAAACCAACTGTACCAGGTTCAAGGGGTCCTTTAAAATCTGTTTTAATTAACTGGACCCCCATTTGGGGCGTTAATACAAGTCTGGTGGTGGAGCAGAGGTCCAATCCTGTTGAGCCTGTAGTGGCTCTCCGCGGTCTCTCAGATGGCGGAGGGTTGGCTATCTCTCTTGATTTTGTTTTTTGTCCTGATTTTCTACTGTCTCATATATTTGTGGGCCCTGGGATCGTGGGCCCTGCTGTCCGTTTTTTGGACGAGTGCCACCATAACCTTGAGTTAAAGGCTGGCCATGGATGTCTGTCACTGAACGGCATTCATTAGCCCAATGGTTCCCTTTTTTACATTTTGGGCATAACCCCGGCTGCCTGGGGCGTTGTACACTTCCTGTACTTTCTGTACTCCTTCCCCCAGGGCACTGTCTTTTAAAGTGTCCCATCTTGCCACACTTAAAACAAACTCCTGAACTTCCTTCACCTTTTCTGGTCAACTGTACTACTGCGGCAGCAAGACCAGCATTAGTTAACGGCCCTCCAAGTTCTCTACACACTTTCATCCAGGCTTCTAGCCCTTTGTTCTTGTAAGGGGTGATAGCGGCTCTACACTCTTTGGTGCATTGCTCATAAACTAACTGTTTTATTAATGGCATGGCAGCATCCGGGTCACCAAAAATCTTCCCTGCCGCTTCCACCAATCGTGCCACAAAGTCTGAAAAGGGCTCCATGGGGCCCTGTAGAATCTTAGTTAAGTTCCCACTCACCTCCCCTTTGTTAGGAAGGGATTTCCAAGCCTTGATAGCTGTCTGATTTATTTGTTCATAAACCTGATTGGGATATCCTGTCTGCTGGTTGGCAAATCTCCCCTGCCCAAGCAGCATATCTCTATCCCAGGCTGGATTTCCATTTTTCTGATTAATGGCTGTTTGCTCAGTGGCATACTCAATCAAGAAAGCTTTCCAGTCTAAGTATTGCCCTGGACTTAAGCAGGTGCGGGCCAGGCCACTCCAATCACTCGGAGTCATACAATGTCTGTTTAATGCTTCTACTTGAGCCAATGTAAAAGAAGCGGTAATGCCATAGGTACAAACTGACTCTGCAAGGGATTTAACTTCTTTAAAATCAAGCGGTTCCTCGTACCTGTTCCCTTGTGGATCTTGGTATACCAGATAGGCAAACTGTAATTCTGTTCTTACTTGTGTCCACATCCCTGGGCAGAACAGCCTGTTCAGGGACTGAACAGGCTGATCTATCTGAATGGCTTTTGGGTATGTAGGGGGAGTTGAAGGCGCCGCGGCAACGGCTTTACTTCTACCGACCGCCGCCAACATGGCTGAAGGCGCCGCGGCAACAGTTTCACTTACACTGACTGCCGCCAACGTGTCTTTCTCTTTTATCTTTTTCTTTTTCCTTTTTCTAATAGCAGTCCTCTCCAACTGTTCTATTAGAGCGTGTAGCTCCCCTTCAGAATCCGTGCCCTCTGAGTCCTCAAAATCTCTAAAATCTCTAAGATCGAGATAGAGAGGGACCTTCTTTTTGTTTCCCTTTTCACTGTCTGCCTGCTCAGATCTTTCCCCTTGCAGCAGTTCCAAGGCTGATTCTCCCTCCTTGATTGTGTTACAGCATCTCTGATCTTCTAAACAACTCCTCACCATCTTCCAAATCTGTCTTACTCCATGCTTCAGAGTACCTTGTTCCCAAGCAAAATCCAAGTCCCTGCCTAATTTGTCCCAGCAGGATACCATAAGATTCCCGGTCCACAAACCACGGAGCCACGGAGTCGCATCGCATTCATTCAAAAATCTCTCTAGGGTAGACTTCTTAAGTTTCAAATTCCTAGCTAAAAGTAGCTCCTGAAGAGCCATAAAAATTGGATGTGACTGAGACAATCCCATGATTAAAAATTTACTTTCAGTTTGCAGTTTCCCCGTGAAACTTTACCTTTTGCTCGCAACTTTCGCGAAACTTTATCTATTGTTCGCAATTTCCGTGAAACTTTACCTTTTGTTCGCAATCTCCACGAAACTTTACCTTTTGTTCACAATTTCCACGAATCTTTACCTTTTGTTCGCTATTTCCGCGAAACTTTATTGTCCCAATTTACCCCGGGAACTTACCAGTGCACTGCCCCTGACTGCAGGAGTTCTGAGTCTTTTCTGGTTCCCGTACGGGCCACCACTTGTCGCGTCCCCCTCGACCAGCAAGGACGACGCAACTCACAAAAGCTCTTCTCCAGCAGTTTATTCAGGTCCCTTGAAAACAGTCTTCCGAATGCCCGGGCAGACCCAACCCACAGGCTAAATACTATATGAACAGCCAATCAAGTAAAGCCATGTGGTGCTATCTTAGAGGCCCACGTATGCGGAAGCAAGCCAGATCAGCAGTCTTAGCCAAATATGGACTTGTTTACCACCTAGAGCGCTCACCATTGGGCTGGTGGAAGGTGGAAACTGGCGCCATCTTTAGGGCACGGCATGTCGCAGCTCTCTACATTTGCCTTCAAATTTCATGATGTCATGAAATTTTTTACCAGCTGAGTAATACTCCATTGTGTAAATGCACCACATTTTCTTTATCCATTCCTCTATTGAGGGACATCCAGATTGTTTACAGTTTCTGGCCATGACAAATAAATCTGCAATGAATATAGTTGAGCAAATGTCCTTGTGGTGTGGTGGAGCATCCTTTGGGTATATGTGCAAGAGTGGTATACCTGGGTCTTGAGGTAGATTGAATCCCAATTTTCTGAAAGAGCTGTCATATTGATTTCTGTAGTGGCTGTACAAATTGGCACTACCACCAGCAATGGAGGAGTGTTTCCCTTGTTCTATATCTCACCAGCATAAACTGTCACTTGTGTTCTTGATCTTAGCCATTCTCACAGGTGTAAGATGGAATCTTAAAGTTGTTTTGACTTGCATTTCACTGATGGCTAAGGATGTTGAACATTCCTTCAAGTGTTTCTCCACCATTTGAGATTCCTCAGTTGAGAATTCTTTCTTTAGATTGGTAATCCATTTTGTTAGTGGATTTTTTTTGATATCTAGTTTAAGTTCTTTTTTTGTTGTTTGTTTGTTTATTACTTCAGGTTACATCTCCATCACAGTGCCCTTTCTACCCCTCCCAGGCCCACTCTCCCACCCTCTACCCTCATCCCTTCTACCCCACTCCTCTGGAGTGGAGTGTCCTTACATAATAGTCCCCCGCCCCAGTTCAGCAGACATATGAGGGCCAAGAGCCTCCTCATACACTGGGGGCCTACAAGGCAGCACCACTAGGGCAAAGTGTCTCATTGACAACAAACAAAGTCTATGCTCCTGTTCCCTTTGGTGGATTGGTTGTAGTATAGTTATTGAACTATATGGCTAAAGTCCAATTATAAGTGAATAGATGCCATGTGCATCCTTCTGAGTCTGGATTAGCTCACTCAGGATGAGCTTTTCTAGTTGCATCCATTTGTCTGTGAATTCATAATTTCCTGTTCCTGATAGCTGAGTAATATTCCATTGTGTAGATGTACCACAATTTTTTTTTTTATCCATTCGTCAGTTGAGGGACATCTGGGTTGTTTCCAGTTTCTAGCTATTAGAAATAAAGCTGCTATGAACATAGATGAGGAGAAGTCCTTATGATTTGATGAGGAGCCATTTGGATGTATACTCAGAAATGGTATGGCTGGGTCTTGAGGTAGAGCTATTCCAAGTTTTCTAAGATATCGCCAGACTGATTTCCATAGTGGTTGTACAAGCTTGTACTCCCACAGGGTTTCTCTATGTAGTCCCGATTGTCCTGGATTTGCTTTGTAAACTGAGCTGACCTCAAGCTCACAGTGATCTGCCTACCTTTGCCTCCTGAGAGCTGGGATGGGATTAAAGGCATGTGCTATCATGCCTGCCCTCTTGAGTTATATATATATATATGATATTAGACCTCTATTTGATGTGGAGTCAGTATAAATATTTTCCCATTTTGTAGGTTGCTGCTTTGTCCAATTGACAGTGTCCTTTGCCTTACAGAATCTTTTCAGTTTCATGAAGTCCCATTTATGATTTTTTTGATTAAGATACATTGTATACATATACAGAAATTTTGAAAAATAAATAAAATTAAATACCTGAAAAATCTTCATCACATCTTGATATCCAATAGAATGAATCCAATAGCATATTTCTTTGCACACATTTATCTATTGCTTCTACATACACACACACACACACACACACACACATGTGATGTATATGTTTATGGTGTATTTGTATGCAAAGGACTACAACAAAATAAGACAATAAATATATCAAGGTAGTTGCTATGTAGGTGCTTTTAATAATTTCCTACTTTTCCAAATTTTCTACAATAAGCAAGTGTGCAGCTATCAGAAAATGATGCATTTAGAAATCTTATGTTCAGGGAAACAGCCATTTAATTTTTTTATTTTAGTAAATTTTGTTTGTGTACTTTAGAGGAAAAACAATCTGTGGTTAATTATATCCATATGAAGTGAGGCGTGTTCTACACATTAGCTCACTAGATATTTCTGTTTACTTAAACTGCACTATCATGTCACCTGCTATAGGGTCTCACGGTTTACTAAGATGTGGTTTTGTTTACTGAAAAATTGCAAAATGTCACCCATCTTTTCATTCAATAATTGACTCATAAAGTAAATATTGTGCTTCATCAACAAGGATTCTGTAAAGTAATCCACCAAGTCATGTGCTAGGAAACACAGTATAGATTACATAGGCCGTTCTGTGCATGTCAAGCAGATTTGTTTTTTAAATCATTCACACCATTAATGACTAGAGTTAATTTCTAGGTACACCATTAATGACTAGAGTTGCTGGTAATTCATTTCTGCTACAATTCCTGGTACATTTTCCGGCCCTTTCCTCTGCGTCATGACCCACTGACATTAGTTTTCCATTGCACTTGCTGCCACTTAGCATTTCTGTGTGAAAAGGTGAAAGCTAAAAGACTAATCTTTTGCCTTACTTTGGACAGAATTTCCTTTGGCTACTAGAAATCCCTTAGCACACAACAGGCATTTAATAAAGACTTGTTAATTATGGGACCTCTCCAGGCATTGTTCTGTAATGGTTAGCCATAGAAATAGAATGACTCACTTTAATAAATCAAGGCAAAGACTTATATTATTTCAAATTGTTTGCAACAATAACAAGCAAATAATAAACACAATTTATTTAAGATAACATCTTTGATGCCATATTCTGCAGATCTCTTGGGGTTTTTGAAGATGCCCTATCCATCTCTTGTATTTAGATAAGCAAATGTTGCTTGTCTCTTAGCAACTTGATTACTGGGTAGTTTAGAGAATATCTGTGATAGACTGTCATAGTAGCTAACAAAGTGACATGTTTGCATGACTAGGAGTTTGTTTTAACTATCCTAGACCATTTTAGACGGTTGGTATCAAGAGGTCAGAGCTTCACATTTTATTTTTAAGTATAGAGGACTAACTTAGGGAAGATCTGCTACAGCATTGCTCACATAGCTGCTAGTAGGTCTCAGTTATTCATTGGCTCTTGGGTAAAGACAATTCTTTTGTGCACGGACCTTTCTAGTTAAGATGAGAGATATAAAACTGTTTATTGTATTACTATTCTATTTTTCTGTGTTTAAAATGTTTCATAATAAAAACAAACCACTGGGGGTATCAACTACACCTGACATTAAATAAATAAATAAATAAAATAAACACAATTTATTAGAAATGCATTTGTGTTCATCTACAAAACAGCACTGTGTACCTGGGCAGAAACGAAATAAAAAGGGGTGAGAAGGAAAGCTGTATGAGTGTTTAATTGGTGACATGTGCATGGTTCTGATAGTAATGACAGGGAAGTCTTGACCATTTGCATGACAAAAACTTAGGCTTACAGACACTAAGTGCTCTGTCAAAAATTTCACAGCTACTAAAATTTGATTAGGACTTCTAGAAGCTTCCAGTGTTCTTTGTTTAAACTGTATTGTCTAGGACCAGGATCTGTGGACTTTGGAAAATAAAATGGGAAGCAGAACAAAGTGGATTTGTTTGGTAATCTCAGTGGCCAAGGACAGTCACTTCCACTACCTTGCTTCTTCTTCCCTTCAGAGAAGTGTACTTTCTGACTCAAATCGACCCTTTCCACATCTGTTCCTGTGGCTAAGTATTCTACTGGTTTTTTGTTTGTTTGTTTGTTTGTGTGTTTTTTGTTTTTTTTTTTTTTTTGCTTTTCCAGATAGAGTTTCTCTGTGTAACCTTGACAGTCCTGGAACTCACTCTGTAGACCAGGCAGGTCTGGAACTCACAGAGATCTGCCTGTGTCTGGGATTAAAAGTGTGTGCCAGCACTGTCCAGTTTAACTAGCCTACTTTTAAGAACATTATTTGGTCTTTTGTTTTGGAAGGTTTCCAGGGTCTTTCTGTTTTTTTTGTTTGTTTGTTTGTTTGTTTTGTTTTGTTTTTTAACTTTTTACTGGTTCTTTGTGAATTTCACACCATGCACCCCAATCCCATTCATCTCCTACTCCCTTCACACCCTTGCAACTTCTCCCCCTCCCCCCCCAAAAAAAATCTCATTGTGGAAGTTGTAGTGTGTCACAGTGTGTTCTACAGTGTACCCTTTTGTCCACACTTCTTTGCTTGGAAATGTTCATTGCAATGACTCCTTGATCTGGTACGAGGCCTCTGGCTTCTGCTGTTCTATCAATACTGGATCCTCACTGAAAGCCCTCCTGGATAGCCTGTTGTTGCCCTGGGTCATGGAGATCCTTTGGTTTTGGGTTTATAGGACTGGCCCCTTCATGCGCTCCAGCATTTCATTAATGGGGTAGATTGTTGGGGTGGGCCCTGGACCTGGACCTGAGACGTATCTGAGCTGGTCAGCCCACTTGCTCTTACGCTTTCACACCTTTGAGGCTGGCTTACCTGCGTCTCCCATAACCAGGGCCAGCTCTGTTCTGCTGACCAGGTGAGGTGCAGGGTCTGCTCTCCAGAGTGTTGCACCCAGTGAGGGTATGACCAGCTCTCTCATCTGCCATAGATGGTGAGGGACAAGGGAGGGGAGTAGAGTGTCTCTCCTCATCCTGCTCATCTGCAACCCCCACATCCAGGCTCAGCTGTCCTGTGCTGCTCAGTCAAGGTGCAGGGCCTGCTTTGTTCTCCCAAGTGCTGCAGCAGGTGAGGGGCAGGGATAACTTTCCCTGCTCTCATGACCCAAGGGCCAGCTCTCGCTCATCTGCACCCCAGCCATCAGGGTCAGCTCTACTGTGTTGCCCAGGCAAAGTAGAGGGTCTGGTCTTTTGAGTGCTGCAGCTGAAGAGCAGGACCAGCACTCCTACTCTTAGGAGCCTAGGGCCAGGTCTCCAGCCTGCTGCAGGTGGTTAGGGGCAATGGGAGCGGAAAGTATTTCTCTCCGCTTTCTGACTTTTGATGTGATTTTTCCCCAATAGCTGTCTTTCCCATTGTATTTACATACAATCAGCCTAACAGTGACATCCCCTAATTTTAAGATTCTTTATTATCATCTTTGCATACTTCTCATGCTGTTACGTGGTGACTACCCTGGTTTCAGAAATTCAATTTCTTCTTCTTTTTTTTTTTTTTTCCATGATAGGTGAACGAAAACATTTGGACTGCAAAAGTGATGGGAGTAAACCAGTCTGCCTTCCATGCACAGAAGGGAAGGAGTACATGGACAGGAAACACTATTCTGATAAATGCAGAAGATGCGCACTCTGTGATGGGGGACACGGTATGAAACTAAGAGAGAGGCCGATCCTGGTACTTCAGATAGAACCACTCATGACATAGTTTGAGATTAGGACCTACTCTGGTACCATGCTGGCATACAGGAAGGAACAGAATGAGGCTAGCTGGTTAATTTGGAGTCATATCATAAGGTACTGATGATGGTTTCACTTTTAAAGGTCTTCTCAGCAATTTTTCCAAATGGAGGCAAAGGACGAAATAACCCAATGGTACACCAGCTGCAACCCAAGCCACTCGTAGAAGCTACTTTTTTTTCCTACCTCTATTTAAACTTGTCTTGGGGTCTTCTTCATAGCTGTATGAAGAAGCCCAAGATTGGGGGGAGAATGTCCCCTCATCTTTGGGAATCTGGTCTGTCATCATCATTCTGCTTGGAGAACTGATTTTTTTTGTGGCTATTTCAATCTATTCTTAAGGCCAGGGTGAATAAAAAAATGAAAAAGCAGCTGTACTTTGGTTTGAGATCAAGAAAACTCTGGGCATCAAAATTTAAAGCTCTCTTTATTGTTATTGTTGTTGTTGTTTATGGCATAAAACTTTTACATCAGACTATAAAGAAACAATGTGTAATGCACTGGAGCTTCACTAGGAGCTGCTGAAATACTAATGCTTCCAGTCTCAGCTCACAATTAAATCAGATTCTCCAAGGGGAGCCAGAACATTTGTCTGATTAAGCCTAGTTTGGGCTTATCATGCAGCATCCAACATGTCAACATGATGATGATGGTTTCCAGGCCATGCATTTAAGATGCAAGGCTCTTAATTAAAGGAACAGAGGAGCTGTCTAAACGATGGTGCAGAGTGTCTCACTTTCTGGATTATATAGGAACTAGCAGCTCTACTGAGTGGCTACTGGCTCTTTCAAACTGGTACTGTCTTTTTTTTTTTTTTTGTTAGTAAATCAGGATAACTATCCTATAACCAACAGACTGAAAGGAACAGGAACATAGGCTTTGTTGCCTGTTAATGAGACACTTTTGCCCTAGTGGAGCTGCCATGTAGGCCCCCAGTGCAAGAGCAAGCTCTTAGCCCTCATATGACTGCTGAACTGAAGGGGCTGATATATAGGGCCTGATAGGATAGGTGGGAAAAAAAGGGGAGAAGGTAGGAGGGTGCAAGTGGGAAGGGTGGAGGGAAAGGGCTGTGATGGAGATGTAACGTGAAGTAATAAATAAACATTAAAAAACAAAAACAAAACAAAACAACAAAGCTGTGACAGTGTAGCAGTTGATATAAGCAGTAGATTTTTAAAAAATCCATGCAGCCCCTGGTCATTATTTTCATAGTTTATTTTTGACTAGCTGCTACAATTAAAACTTTATAAACTGGCTTTCTAGGTTTAGAAGTGGAAAAAAACTGCACCCGGACCCAGAATACCAAGTGCAAATGCAAACCAAACTTCTATTGCAATGCTTCTGTCTGTGAACACTGTGACCGCTGCGTCTCGTAAGTTGTAGCATTCGGTGCTTAAAACACTAGCTGTAACTTGGGAGATCCTGCCTTCCCAGAGAAAAGCCACACTGAATTAGAGTTAGGAGCTGAGTTCTATTCTTGTCTCTTTTCCATTTGCCCAGTTACCAGCAATCAGTACCAAACATCACTGAGCACCTTCCAGTCTCTGAACATTACCAAAACCGTCTTGTTCAAGAGGCACTGCTGGCTGCTTTGGCTGCTTCCATTTGTGATGGTAGACACGTGATTGTCATCAAGGTTTTGGTTCTACGGGCAAAGACGATCCCCCCCCCCCAAAAAAAACCCCATGCTTATTGTCAACACCTTCTGGTGTATGGCGAGGATAAGTCATTTGCTCTCAGAGTGGAACAAGTTACGTAGTAAGAACTTTTGACTCTGTATAAAAGTTGGCGAGGCTTGAGGATGCAAGAAATAGCATTAGCAGGAACAAGTGGGTGGAAAGTGTGTGTTCAGGCAGAGAACAACAGCTTTAAGGAGGCCTAAGAAGCTCCCATATCTGCTGGAGGATAGAAAAGCCTGGAAGGGAATTGGGTAAGGACTTTGCCTTGAAGTTAAGGGCTTGCTTTTGACTCAGATCTAGAAAATCTGCAGGTAAGCTCACCTGTCTGCTGATGAGTTGGGCTAGTTTGAGCAGATCACTTAATCTCTCTGAACTTATGTTTTCCCGCTCACGAAATGTGAAGGATATTTAGTTAGCTTCATGCACCTGCCACATTTGTCTGGAGATCACACTAGGCAATACGTGTTGCAAGCAGAGCTTTTTGCAAATGAGGGGTGCACCTTAGTGGTAGAGCTCAGCACACACCAGGTCTCAGGTTCAATTCCCAGCACTGTAAGAAAAGGAGCTTTTGTTTTGTAGGAGGCTGGTCTTGTACAGTGTGTTTAGGACTGCTGTTTCCTTGGAAACTTCTCGGAAGTCATCCAATTGGTTTGAAAAGCAGAGACATGCGTTTTATTTATACCTTACTTGTTAGGAAAAACATTTGTGTTGCCACCTTTGCTCTCCTCTCGAGCCCCAAGTGTCTGAGAGTGATGAGAGGCAAGGTGTGGTTTGTGAGGAAGTAGCTAACTTAGTCAAGTAATAACACAATTAATAGCTCTGTAGACTTTATAATCATGATTTAATTTTCTTCTTTAATTTTAATAAAAAGAGTGACTGGTACTCTATGGGGTCGATACTATAATTATCATCATGCTGTCGGTGACATTACAAGTTCCTGGAGGCTAAGCTGCTCTCTTACACTCACATGTTCAGGTTTCAGAAAGAGGGGCTGTGAATTGTCAGAGTTTGGCTAACCGGAAGAAAAATTCACTGTACTGATCACCCCCTGCAGGGGCCCTGGGCAACATCCTAGGCAGTGGCTACCTTCAGGCTATATTAATGGTTTATGAGACATTTTTTGAAATTGCTCTTCATACGTTATTTTTAAAAGAGCTTATTTTAAGCTCTTGTGTTTTAAGAATGCAAAGAATTACCAATTTGAAGGTTTTTTTTTTTTTGACTCTCTTCCTAATGTGTATCAGCATTTTATTACTTTTTTTTTCAGTTTTGTGAGACAGGGTTTCTTTCCCTGGCTATCCTGGACTCACTTTGTAGCCCAGGATGGTCTCAAACTCATGGAGATTCACCTGCCTCTGCCTCCTGAGTGCTGGGACTAAAGGCGTGCACCATCACACTTGGTTTATTACTTTTTGAAATTCTTGATATCATTAAGATTTTTGTTCTTGGCAGATCGATTTTTTTTTTCTCCAGATAGGGTTTCTGTGTGTATCCTTGGCTGTCTTGGACTCACTTTGTAGACCAGGCTGGCCTTGAACTCACAGAGATCCGCCTGCCTCTACCTCCGGAGTGCTGGGATTAAAGGCGTGCGCCACCAAGCCTGGATCAGATAACTTTCCCCTAGTGGGGTTGCAATGTCTGGCCTCAATGGAAGAAGTGCTCTTAGGCCTGATCTGACTTGATGAACTGGATTGGGTGGGTATGGGGGGTGTCAGTTCACCTTTTCTGAGGAGAACAGAAGAGAGGGGAAGGGAGAAGAGGGTGGGAGGATAGGACTGGGAGGAGAGGAAGGAGGGGGCCACGATCGGAATTTAAAATGAATTAATTAAAAAATATTTTTGTTCTTATTTTTTAAATATGGGGGGTCACAAGGATATGTGTGTTACTGCAGTGCTGGGGAGCCCAGAAGAGGCTGTTGGAGGCCCTGGAGCTGCAGTTACAGGTGGCTGTGAGCTGCTTGGAGGTTCTGGGAACGGAACTCTAACCTTTTCCTCAGGCTGTCGTCAGTGCTCTTAACCGCTCAGCTATTTCTCTAGCCCCTATATCTTAAGGCAGATTTAACATTTTTCAAACAAACACCTAATCACAGTTCTTAGCTTGTACCGATTATAGATGGTGCTCTAGACATATCTGAGAGGAAACATGCCAGAGATGAAAAGACAAAATGATCCCTAATTTGTAGTGTTCCTTAAAAGACAGGGAAGGAATCTATCCAGGTCTTCTAAATTTCTTCTGCCTTTTCCCCCTAGGTGTGAACATGGAATCCTTGAGTCATGCACACAAACCAGCAATACCAAATGCAAGGAAGAAAGTAATCATTTATCTTTATGACTACATTCCATTCCTGTCCCCATCCCCATCGTTACAAGTCAGAATGAAACTTTATTGGCTTATTATTGATTGAGAAAACAGAGCTTTGCTTTACCTTAAGAACTGCTTAATTTCATATAGAGTATCCAATTTTCCCAGGTTCTAGGTATCACCTCCTGTGGTTGTTGAGCATTCCCATTTTGGCAATACTGTTTGGTAAGTCCTAAATTTGTTCAAACTGTAGATTGAAGTGGCATGAGAAGTAGCCACTGTGCCCATTGAGAAAACACAGAAAGTCAGGCAAAGATTTATATGGCACCTGGTAAATGTGACCTTCCTTGTGCCTGCCCTCCCTCCACAAACCATTTATTTTAATGTTTATTCAATTTTTCTGTTTATTTATTTTTAAATTACTCCCTTTGATTTTCTGTCTTTAACATAAAATCTATGACAGCATGTGTTGTTCAAAGATTACTTAATAATGGCAGTGATTAAGGGAAAGCTGGGTACCATCATAGTTATTCTGGAAAAGCACGTCAAAGCCTAGCGATAATAAGATACAACAATGTCCAGTGACTTAGAATTTTCTACTCTTCCTTTCTTTATTGGAACAAGTAACTGTCTTGTCAATTCAGTTCTCCTAGTGTAAGGATTTCCTGTCAGAGTGGCATTTGAGTCTGACAGAAATCTCTTCGATCTTTCAGTGCTTATATATAAAAGGTACTGGAAAAGACGTCATGATGATCCTGAATCTGGAACCTCAAATCCTGTGAGTATGAAAATAAATGTGCATCAGCTTTCTTAAAACAATGACAACAACAACAAGTTAGCACTTTCTTTAAAACAAATATGTTTGTCCATGTACACGTTTTAACAACATTAATAATGAATTAACACACCACAGCTAATTTGTTAGTAAGATTTTGTGGAGTGCTACACAAGCGTGTGTACCTCCTGTAGTCATTTGAGTCTAGATGGAGCTGGAGCTGAGCTGTCCACTGCTTTCTAAAATAGAAGACCATCCCCACTGTCTATTGAGCAGCACAGTGAAGCATGGTATTGGGAAGGAATGTGGAACTGGCTGTTAAAGTCTCCTTCACCGGAGTTTAACAAGAGAACTTGATTTCTGACCCCTGCTACGGCAGAAGAGCACTCAAAACCACCATTAGACTTGATCAACCTGCATTCACATGCTACTTTCAGCATTTCCAGTGGATATTTGTCAAGGCTGTTGTCAGCCTACTGGCTGCTTCTAGGGGATGATGTTAGACTGCATTATCACAGCCCCCATGCAGACATGCATTATTGTGGGCAAAGGGGCACAATGAAGGAGCATAGTTTAAGATTAAAGCCATGCAGTGAAGTTAGCTGATCCAATTATATGTGGAGTCTAAGGCATAGTTGGATTGGCTGCATTGTTTTCTCAAAGGTGGATTAAGTAGATAATTTTGTGGATTAAATAGAAACAGATTGAATGGGTAGTTTTGAGTAGTCTCAAAGCATATTATTAGCTTGGTTGAAAAAGTTGGATTTCTGAAGGCAAGCTTACAAGAGGTATTTCCAGAATGAAATAAATCCTTGCAAGGTTTGACACAAATGCCAAAAGGAGCAGTGAAAGAACATGGAAGCCTACCAATGTGAGCTGGAAAAAGGATGCGTAAAGTGTCTTCTTTCCCCTTGGTATTTTCACAGAAATGCCATTGGCCAAAGCATGGGACTCAGATTCCAAACCCCAGCAAAGACTTTGCTCTTAAAATCCACTTAACAGCCATAGTATGGCTCTCTCCAGCTGGTCATGGAGCTAATGCTAGATTGTATCTAACACAGGAGGATGGAAATCTTTCAGAATCAAAATTGATTGACTGAAAGAACTCATCTTAATCACAAAGTCTAACTTCCTAATTATATATATATATATATATATATATATAAAACAGACAATTGCATAATATTTTATTCTGAATTTAGAAAGAATTAAATAACATTTAAGTATGTATTTGTCTCTCTGCCTCTGTTTTATTCTTCTCAGGATAATGTGCCAATGAATATCCCAGGTAAGTCCTTCTATTATATTATTTCATGAAAGTGGTTTTCTTTTTCAAAAAAGCGTAAATCAGTGCAGACTCTAAGATTTTAGAGTGAAATAATGTTAGAATTTCAGTGACACATTAGGCTTTCCTATTAGTTGAACTGTCAGTTCCATCAAAAGCTTAAATTTGTAAGTCTTAATTTAAAATAAACCAGTTGGTGATAAGACAGTATATTATGAGAGATTGAAGAAAAATTTTCTTCATAATCAGCTGTCTCACAGGACTCCTTGTAAGCTGATGTCCAAGTCAAATGGAACCATAAACTCTACACACGTTCTCACCTCTGCAACCACGTGTCCAGTTCCTTGGTCCTGTCCTTTGACCTGTGACTCAGAGACAGGAAGAACTGCCCTTTTAGGTGTGTGGGTCTCATCATCAAGTCTCTAGGGGGCATTAGAGGTGATCTTGTTGTAAGCTTATGATTTCATAAATGAGATTAGACATAAAGATGCCATGTATCATATCCAGCTCATAGGGTAAACTAGAGAAGCCACAGCAAGCTTTGGAGTGCAATGGAAGCTTAGTCTGTTTGCATTTACAGGACTTACCTATACTCTGAGCTTTAAGGGGAGAGGTGAACATGGCTTCAGTGATGGGAACCCCACTTAGAGAGACATTGTCAGAGACTATTTTCTGTTTTTTCAGATGTTAACTTGAGTAAATACATCTCAGTTATTGCTGAACAAATGAAAATAAATGAAGTTAAAAAATTTGTTCGAGTGAATAAGATCCCTGAAACGAAGATAGACGAGATCAAGTATGACAATATCCAGGACACAGCTGAGCAGAAAATCCAGCTGCTTCAGTGCTGGTATCAGTTTCATGGGAAGAAGGATGCATACCAGGCTTTAATTCAAGGTCTCAAGAAAGCCAACTATCATGCTATTGCAGAAAAAATTCAGAAGATAGTCCAGGAGGACCTTGAACATTGCACTTCAGACATCAGAAACGAAAATGAAAGACAAAGTCTCAAGTGACAACTACCTCGGTTCCAGCTATGAAGAGAGAGAGGAGAGAGCCTACCATAAAGGATGAGCACAAAAAGAAAGCTTACTTTATCACCATTAGCAACTCCTGGTATAGTCTCTTTGCCTACAATTGACAGCTGATGCCCAGAAATGCTGAAATGACCAATAGGTTCTAGGAATCGCTTTTGCTATTCCCAGGAGGTTCTGAGATGAGTTATCTCCTCCATCTACTGCTATTTTGTTATTTTACATTCAAACTTCCATGAAAGTTGTATTAAATGTGAATTGGAATCTGCAGTGTTTGTATTTATATTCATATACTGTGAACTGAGGAGACTTATAAATAGAAACAAATACTTGCAGTTACCTAAAGACCTCAACTGATGGACGATTCTTTTCCTCTCTCTATATATGGAAATGTATAATAGAGGAAATACTTCTTTTTAAATTAAAGTATCATTTTTGCATTTCTAGTTCTCTGTTATCTTGCTTGTCATTTTCTCCCCTTTAGTCTAATGACCGCTTAAATGTTACCTATTCAATGCATCGTTAAAACTTGCTTTGGCATCTTAGGAAGAAATTCCTTTGTAGAGTCTTTTAATAGTTAAGCAGTTCATTCCATGGTTTTTACTACCAGGAATACTCCCAAACAGCACAGTCATTTGTCAAACAGGACTATACCAGAGGGACTGAAATACCGGTGGCGAAGTACAAGAGGTGGGTTTTTGTTTTTGTTTTTGTTTTTGTTTTTTTTTTTTGGTAAGTGAGGTAAAAGGAAGAAATCCAATATTGTACTCTAGCTACTTGGTAACCATTAAGTCTCCTCTCTCTCTCTCTCTCCAAGAAGTCCTTAAAATGTATATTTCCCTTAGGGTTTTTATTTTTCTGTTTCTAAGAATGTCATTTGAACTCAGAAATTCCATAAAATAGCTTTTATGTTAGAATTAAATTTAGCTGAAGCTATATAACAGAGTCACATAAAGTAAACATAATAAAATAATATTTTAAGGGAAGGGTGACTATGGCTCATATGTTACCATATCAAACAACCAGAGACTTTGAGGATCTGGAATTTGTGAAAAGTGCCCCCCTTCTCCCCCCATCTTAGGCCAATATTTGAAAAGAGCAATCCTCTTTTCCTATCATTGATTTTTCTTTCATGTTTTGAAAATTTGTAATTACACTAATGCATTTTATTTAACCCAATATTTCCAAGTATTGGCATTTTAGCATGTAATCAGTATCAAAAACGATTAACCAGAGCTGGAAGAACAGTTTTGTAGTACAAGGCCATAGATTCAGTCCCCAACAATTAAACAAAACAACACTCCCTAAGAAAATTACTACCAACAAAGCGCTATTGATGATACAGATTACATTTCCCCATAAAACCTTAAAGGTCTAGCCTGTATCTTCTTTACACTTTACGTGTATCTCATTTTTGGTTGTCCACATTCCATGGATCCGGTATCCACATGAGGACAGTGGCTGCTGCAGAAGTTAATTATCATCTTGATCTTTGTCAAATAACTGTAACTCTATGGCCAGATAGCTCTATACAACTAAAGCTGGGCTTTCTGGGAATGCCACGCTGAACAGCTTTTCTATAGCAGGTTGGAAGTTCAACATCTCCCATCCATGAGTTTCTTACCTTTGAGAAATGCTTGGATTACACTCAGCAGTAGTTGTCCTTTCACTTAAAATTGTCCTTTGGTTGGCTTTTAGAGCCCTTCTGTCTGGGACTCCAGTAAATCTCTGAGTAGATTACAACCTATTCTGTGCCGCTTTCTTCCCTCAAGAACTCTGTTCTCTAAAGTCAGCGTCCTGAACTCCGTCTATGCTCTTCTGCTTTCCTTGAGAAATCTGACCACTGTGGTCTCAAAAGTGCCTTTAGGCAGAAAGATTGAGCGATGTGGGGATTTGTCTCCATTTCTCTCTGAGCGATGACAGCCAGGGCTGTTTTGTCTGGGTTTCTATAGTTGAAAACATCAGAAGGGCAAATCCAGTACAGTTCAGCAAAGAAACTCTCACTTTTCAAGGTAAAATTAAATGTGAGAATATTCTATGGCTACTTTAATGAGTTTGAACTTGAACCAAGAACTTTGGGTCAGTCCCCTTGAAAAGGCTTTGTACTTGAGGATGTGAGTCTTTTCTCTTTGGCTTCACCCAGAGGCTCCAGGAATCACAGCTCCCACATCAATAATCAAAGCTGTATTCTGGAGTTGATGTGGCTTCTTGGTCTAAAGTTACCTTGTTTTAGTTATCTACATCTTGTTGAACAAGAGTATCACCCAAATGTCGCTTATGGGCTATAGAAAAAACAGGCTATCTACAGAGACCTTGTGGGCTTACATACTTACACGTCCTGGCATGCTTCATTAGCAAGTCCACAGAGTCCTGTGGTGTTTGGTTTGTAGTACTGAATTGTCAACTGTAGTACTATGTAGCACTGACTTGTCCATTTCTATACAATGATCTGGATGAGGCATACAACACAGCATTAGTCACAATTATTTTCCGTGCTCTTCTCTGAGTGGAAATTTATCTGGATCAGAATTTTATATCAGAGGCTGGGATGTAGCTCCATAATCGACCACGTTCTTAGCATCCCTGAGGCCCTTGGATCAATTCCTACTATAAAGATTTACAAAAACAAAACAAAACAAAACAAAACAAAACAAATAAATGAATAAGGAACAGAAAGGGAAAGTCTGCACAGTGCAAGATATTTGTAGTTTCTCCAGAGTACTTTAAAACCATCAATCCTCAATTTTATGTTTGTTGCTGATGGCATGCCCACTGCTAATCTAAATATTCCTTTCTAGGTAATCCTTTTTTCCTCAGTAGATTTTGAAGTTTTCTCTACCACACTTATTTGGTGTTCTGCAGCTTAACTTAAAAGAGTTTCTATATGGATTTATCTCCTCCTCCTGCCCTCTCTTCCTCCTCTTTCTCCTTATCTTTTCCCTACCTTCATTCTCCTTGTTTTTTTTTAGGTCTACTTCTAGGCTGGCTGGAGTTTGGGCTAATCCCCTGCCTTAGCCTCCTAATTGTTGGGATTACAGTGAACTTATTTTTTAACTCATTTGCTAAGCAAAATAACCTTTAAAATTTTGTTTCTTTTATTTTTGAGATTATAATTACACCATTTCCCCTTCCTTTTCCTTTTTCCATACCTCTGCCTTTTCCCTCTCTTTCAAATGCATGGCCTCTTTTTTTCATTAATGTTGTCACATGCATATATGTATACACATATATTTTCCTATATACATAAATACAACCTTATTGGCATGTACAATGCTACTTGCATGTATATGTTTTGAGGACTGACTATCAGGTATTGGCTAACCAATTGATATGTTCTTCTCTGGGGAAGATTATTTCTCCCTCTCTCGGCATTCCATAATTGCCTATAGTTCTCAGTGTAGGACTGAGGTCTCCCTAGTTTGCCTCAGTTCACTTTAACATGTCTATTGACATCATTCTTGTTCATTCTTAGGCAACTGTGTTGGTGATACTTCATGAGTGTAGCTTCTGATATTCATAGGGGACAAAATCTCACAGCAAACACTCTGTTCCTCTCTTTAAGCTTTTATAAGAAAGACAGAATTGAGGGATTATCTTCCTTTTTATTACTGTTGTTGTTCTGAAAGCTGATCCTTTTTGAACATGCTCCTGTACAATTCCCTCACTTCTTTCCTTCCAAATATTTGTAAATGTTCACTTGTACATCTTTGTTTCAGCCTGCTTTTCATGTACATTTTAACATTCTGTGGGAGGTTCTCTCTGTTAGTTACTCTTCCTGTTGTAAACAAATGCTTGACAAGTAGCGGTCAAAGGAGGGAAGCTTGGGTTGTGGTTTGAGTGTGCAGTCCATCCTAGCAGGGAGGGCATGGCTTTAAGACCATGAGGTGGCTGGTCACATTGTGTCTGCAGTCAGGAAGTAGAGACAGAGGAGCGCTGGTGCTCCACAGAGGACCATTGGTGGCCCACCAGCCTTCTCCATTTCCATTTTATTCACTCTAGCACCCCGGTGATGATGTAGTGTTAAGCATTCTAAATGTTAATTGGTCCTGTTTGCTGTCTGTTACTTATATTGACTCTGATTGGTTAAATAAAATGCCAAGGCCTGAGATTGGGCAAAGACAGAGAAAGGTGGGACTTCCTGAGATTAGAACAGGAAGCCTGTGCTTTAGACAGAGGATTAAAGCATTCCAGCCAGCAGCAGGAAGAAGAAGATATTCCAGCCAGCAGCAGGAAGAAGGAAGCACACACCATGGGTTAGAGAAAAGAACCTCATTCCACATGGCCAGGAACATTGGCATATCGTGGAGAATGGCAGTCCAAGGGGACATATGTATATATGGGGTCATATTTGGGTAATAGAATTATGAGCTAGCTTAGTTGGGCTAGGATTGCACAACTCAGGCCAAGGCTTGTTAAAATCCACATGGTGTCTGTGTGTGCTCATTTATAATGGCTGCTTAAAGATTAACAGCCTCCAAAACAATTAACAATAATCTAAATACTCTTAAACAATTTAATTAATAATTTCTACAAATGGCGGCCCAATGTAATTTAATTAATTTTTTTCTACACCCCGGTCTGTGGGATGGTAGCACTGACATTCAGAATGGGCTGTCCATCTTATTTAAGCCTATTGGGAATACCCTCACAGACCTACCCAGAGGTGTGTCTCTTAGGTGATATTAAATCCAGCCAATGCTGCAATAAAGATTAACCATCACAATTTTACTCCAGCATTGCTTCTTTATGGAATCTACAGTTCTCTGGAAGTCCTCTCCAAAGTACTTTTAAAATTAAATTTTATTTGTGGTGATTTCATGCTGCCTATCATAAGTTCATTTTCCCATGTGACTTCCGTATGCATGCATGCATGTGCACTGTATACACATTTGTATGCAGGCATACATGCCTGAACAGGGATGCCAGAAGACAACAAGAGGTGTCCTGTTCTAGAATTCTCCACCTTATTCTGTTAAGGCACAGACTCTCACTGAACCTGGACCTAGACTGGCAGCCATCCGGCCATCTCTGCCCACTTTCCATTACTGAGGTTACAGATACATATGTGCCACACCGGCTTCTTACGTGAATTCTGGGGACTTGTACTAAGGTTGCCCATTGAGCCACATCTCTAGCACACTCATGTGGCATTTTTATATGTTTATGAACTTGGATTTTAGGTCTCTTGACTGACATCTTTTCTATTGGTCCATGTTATGTTCATGCGGAGCACATTTACAGGCTCGTTTACCAACTCCTCCAGAGACTCCTGTTCTGAGCCAGGATTTCCTAGTATATTGGGGCTTATACTTCTCAACAATTTCAGGGTTATAATAGATTTATGAACCAGAGGAGGTTTGGCTCACCTATTAGTCCAACCTTCTTATGCCATGGCAGTATTTGTCAGGAGTTTGCTTTAAACTGTCTTTTGGCACCAAGTCTGAACATTTGTTAAGGCTTTAACTCCTTAATGCCTCTGGCTTGCCCTCATGTCTCCAGTGATTCATCAGACATAGAAAGACGTAGGAGGCCATGCATCATAATTGTTTTCTTAAATTTTTTGTTTCCTTAAATATTTATTTAAGCCTCTTGGCAGTTCAGAGTTTGAATGAATACCTTGGTTCTAGGCAGAAGGAAGACAATAAAGAAACTTTAAAGAGTCATTTTGCTACAGTCTATAAAACACTGACCATGTGCAGTAGTTTTGTGGGTGGCAGACCTCTTCCACATACCCCCCAGTGGAAGATCCCAAGACAGAGACACACCAAGGGAGGTCACGAAGTCACCTGAAACAGCTCAGAGATCTGTGGTGTTACATTTCTTTACAGACTTTTTGGACAGAAAAGGTTTGGGATTTCTTCAGATACACCCAACTTTGTGTTTTAAAGTAGAAGTTGGGATAGGGCATGGTCAGGTGGCTCAGAGGGCAAACCATCTGGTGCATGTGTCCTACAACTTGAGTCTGGATCACCAGCCCATATAAAAAAGAAAGACAATCAGGGTGATGGTGGTGTGGATTTCTTACCCCAGTGTTGGAGAGCAGAGACAGTGAGGCCAGAAGCTTCCTGGCCAGTTGGTCTAGCTGAAATGATAAGTGTAAGAGGCCATCTCAAATGAAAATGGCAGAAAATGGTAGACATAGACAGGGACATTGTGAAGTCACCCCTGGGCTCCACATGCACCTATATAGGCAAACAGGCCTGCACACATACATGCCTGTAAACACACCGTCATGCACTGTCATGCACACACACACACACTCTTACACCCAGACACAACAATTAAATAAGTTAGAAGGGAAGATGTTATGTAACCGAGTGACTGCAAGGAGACGGGCTGTTTGTTGTTTTTAATATTCAGCTTTAACATCACATGTTTAATTTCTAGTCAGCAGAGATCTCCATTCCAGAAATATTCACCATAAATATAATCTTGGTTAATGTCTAACTTTGTTTCTACTATAATAATGCCTGAGGGGGGGAGAGTATTACTTTTTAGTGAGAGGAGACATGTCTCTGATACTTTGAGTTTCTTTGGAAGATGAGTCCCGTAGAAAAAAATTAAATAAATTACATTGGGTGCCATTTGTGGAAAAATGGCTAAATAAATTATTTACTTGTATTTATATTATTGTTAATTGGTCCTCAGTGTTAATCCGTAACCCACCATTATAAATGAGCACATAGAGACCTTAACAGGCTTTGGCCTGGAACATTGACATAACATGGAGAATAGCAGTCCAAAGGGATGTATGTATATTATATAGGGTCATATTTGGAGAATAGAATCAAGAGCTAGCTTGGATGGGGCAATGTTCAAACCAGGCCATTTGGAAGGATCTTCTTTCATCTACTCCATCGTGTGTCTCCTTCCTCCTACTCCTGGCCTCTGCTCTTGGACGGTTCTCTACTGGAGGTTTTTTCTACCCACAAACCTCTCTGTTTCAGAATCCCATGCATCTTAGTCCCACCTACCTCTGTCTTTGCCCAGTCTCAGGCATCAGCATTTATTTAACCTATCAGAGAAAGTAACACACAGCAAGCAGGCCTCTGGGAACAATTAATTCACATTTAGAATGCATAATATGATCCCATCAGACTCCAGTTAATGGATAGGAACATTTCCTGAGCCACAAACCCAGAATCACACAAGTGGGCAAAATTGTCCTACTCCCCAACAAATAAAGAAAGGAGAAGAATAAAAAGAAGGTCCCTGTTTCTAGCTGTTACAAATAAGGCTGCTATGAACATAGATGAGGAAACGTCCTCGTGGTTTGGTGAGGAATCTTTTGGATGTATACCCAGAAGTGGTATGGCTGGGTCTTGAGGTAGAGCTATTCCAAGTTTTCTAAGATATCGCCAGACTGATTTCCATAGTGGTTGTACAAGCTTGCACTCCCACCAGCAATGGAGGAGGGTTCCCCTTTCTTCACAACCTCGCCAGCATGTGCTGTCATTTGAATTTTTGATCTTGGCCATTCTGATAGGTATAAGATGGAATCTCAGAGTCACCTTGAGTTGCATTTCTCTGATGATTAAGGATACTGAGTATTTCTTCAAGTGTCTCTCAGCCACTAGGGATTCCTCCTTTGTGAATTCTCTGTTTAGCTCTGTTCCCCATACTTTGATTGGATTATTTGGTTTCTTGGCATTTAATTTCTTGAGTTCTTTGTAAATTTTGGATATTAGCCCTCTGTCACATGTGGGGTTGGTGAAGATCTTTTCCCAATCTGTAGGTTGCTGTTTTGTTTGAATGTGTCCCTCAACTGAGGAATGGATTAAAAAAAAAAAGAAAGAAAAAACTGTGGTACATATACACAATGGAATACTACTCAGACATCAGAAACAATGAAATCATGCAATTTGCAGCCAAATGGATGGAACTAGAGAAGCTTATCCTGAGTGAGTTAACCCAGACTCAGAAGGATGCACAGGTCATCTATTCACTTATAACCGTATTGTAGTCATATAGTACAGGGTAACTATACTAAAACCAATGCACCAAAGGGAACATGAACATAGACTTTGTTACCTGTCATTGAGACACTTTTCCCCAGTGGTGCTGCTTTGTAGGCCCCCAGTGTATGAGGAGGCTCTTGGCCCTTATATGACTGCTGAACTGGGGTGGGGGACTGTTATGTAGGGACACTCCACTCCAGAGGAGTGGGATGGAAGGGAGAGGGAGTAGAGGGTGGGAGGGCGGGACTGGGAGGGGTGGAAATGTAACCAGAAGTAATGAATAAACATAAAGAAAACCTCAAATGACAGCACATGCTGGCAAGGTTGTGGAGAAAGGGAAACACTACTGCATTGCTGGTGGTAAAAAAAAAAAAGAAAAGAAAAGAAAAAGAAAAAGAAGGTCCCTGGACAAGCAATTTTTTGAAGTGAGAATCTAGGATGGAGACATTTATGTCTTTCAGCAAAATCACCTGACCCATGACTCTAGTGACCTTGATGTCCCTGTTCGAGATGAGTAAATTCATGTCATATAGGATAAAACATCTCAGCTATTAAGTCAACGGTCCAAGGATCTGTCAGTAAAATGCAACAGTGAAGGTTGAAATGGCTCCAAATAGATCCATCACTGAAAAATGAACCAAGTCTGAGGAAAGGAGTGCTATTGTTTCACATGACCACAAGATGGCACTGTGTCCCCAGCACTGACTCAGACCCTCGTTGAAAGTATATCCAAATTATGACATAATTTGACTCCCCCACGAAACCAGCAAACCAAAGAATAGAACAGAGTAGAATAAAATACAAGTTGTATCTAGAAATAAGCAACATCTGGTCCAAAGTCTACCCTTTTTCATGACCTAGCTGTATAACTTTAGATTTAAATCCTTGAAAGATTGGTTTCCATATCTGTAAATTAAAATCATATTCCATTAGTCCTTCATATTAACCGCGAGGCACAGAAGGAGATATATATGCGAGCATGTGATAAATTTTAATATACAACGATGCTGGTTCTTCACCTTAATGTTCATAAGAATCAAATGAGGACATGGGCAAATGTGTACTCCTGCAGATGATATAGCTGGGGCCACACACAGCACTTGCCCCACACTCATGAGTCCCAGGGTTTGAAGCACAGCAGTCTAAAATTCATATTCCTAGGTCCAGAATGTTTCAGTAGGCCTCAGACTGGAAACATTCATATGCTGCATATGAATCTGAAAATGTGCAAGGCCTTAGGGCACAATGTGCGAGGCTTCACCAACCTGACACCCATGGAAAGAAGCTACTTCCAACTTAGAGATTAACTCACAAGTTAGAAGTTCAACAAGCACTCCATAATTTTTACACTAACTAATAATATAAGTTCATAATTATACTATACTATACGTATATTAAGTATATATGCTCAGCCCCTTATTTCCCTGGGTGACAATCAGATAGCATGGCCGCTTGTAGAACATATGAAGGTCAGCTGATTCCCAGTTATAGTCGCGCTATAGGACCCTGACGGAATTGGTAGACTCTCCTGGGCTTTGTCTGGGGACCCTGAGACAGTCATATTTATCTGTAAACAAGTGACTTGCTGTCCTCTCTAGTAAAGGCGGGGAACACGGTCTACTCTTTGGAAACAGAGTGGGGAAATTTAGGAATGAAGTTCCACGAACCTCTTGGAATTCTGCTACAGACTGCCAGCATCTGTTGGCTAGTGCCAGTGGAACTTTCCTAACCCCTGCTCTTCCTTCTCCTCCATCTCAGAAGTTTCCTAGTCTAGTTCCTAGAACATTCAGTGGCAAAAATTTAAAGTCTAGCTCTAGGCTCGAGGCCAGTGTATTGTCCTCAGAACTCAGATGTGCATGTTCAAATCCCGTCTTAGGTAACATCAGTAGGCACCAACAGTGAAGCCTTTAGAAGCGGCTGTGAAACTGGCTTCATTGGGAAAGGTGTTCAACACTTATCAAGAAAGGAAGCAGTTCACATTGAACTATAGGATTCCACGTCTTTCTACAACTACTTATCAAACAGTTTCTACTTTTAACTGCTAGGCTTTTACTTTTACTGCTAGTCTAGGAAAAACTGACAGAAAAATATGAAAAGACTGCCAAAGTGAAGCTGGGATTCTTGCAGTAAGAGACAGATAAAGAATTTGTGTAATGGTTGAGCAGAATACTATATGTTATAAGATTATAAATGCCCTGGGAAACAGATCAGGATGTAGAGGATTAGGGCAAAGGAAGTGAGGGGGAAAAACATTACTAAATAGAGTGGTTAGAAGAGGTCTCAGTTAGATGGAGCAAAGATTTGCACCCTAGTGGTCCAAACCAGAGGGAGACCCAGAGCAAAAGCCTAGAGCCAGAGCAAGCCAGGCACACATGAGAAGCAGCAAAGGTGTCAGTGTGACTGTAGGGTACAAAAGGAGAAGCATGCTAAGTGATGAGGCAAGAGAGGTAACAGGATCTAGATGCCCGGGAGCTGATCTTACTGAAAGACAAAGGCCTTACCAATGCATCCTCTTATATTTTCAACATCTAGGGCAAAGATAAATCTCATGGGATGAGATATTTATATTGTGTAGCTTTATTATTTAAAAAGAAGTCCTGGGGGAGAGACAGGACTAAGTTGCAGGACAGGCCTACGGGAAATGAATATTCCTTTGGGAAAAGAGGTTTTTAGGAGAAATGGTTTCTGATGATTCAGGACCTAAGTGTGGGTTGGAGGGTCTGTGGAGACCACTGGCTGGACCACCAGGACTCTGAATAAGTGGGTGAGAGAGTCCCACTGCAGTTTCCTTTCCACTCTGTTCTGCTGAGTCCTTGCACAGGGCACACTCTGCCTGAGCGTTTCTCCTCTCCTCTCTCATGGCTTTAGCGCTTGACTGGCCTACACATCACACCTTACTCATCCTCTCACTGAGAAAGGACGTTCTTAAGAACTTGGAATTCGGAAAGTCCCTTTCTTTTCTTCCCATTCCTTTTGTTTTTAATCTAGAAGAAAATCACATAACATAAAAACTAACCATTTTAAAGTATACAATTCAGTGGTATTGAGTATTTCACAACATTGTGCAACTTTTTACTTCCATCTAGTTCCAAAAGCTTTTATTTGCTTCGAAGGAAAACTGGTGTCTGCTAAGCAGCTCTCCCCTTTGTTGCCTAGCCCAACCCCCCATCAGGAGTCAGTATTCTGATTTCTGTGTCTGTGGGTTGAATTGTTCTGAGCAGCTCGTTGGAATAGTTGTGGTGCGCACAGCCTTGTATGTGGGGCATCCTTCAAGAAAGAGCATTTCTCAGCAGTAAAGCATTGTCATTCGAAGATGCAGAGTTTAGCTGCTCCACAGCCCAATGGGGCATGTAATGGCAACCGGTTATATGGTGTGATAGCAGAGCTTAAAGCTCTCAGGTTTCCTCAACCTCACAAAGTGTTTTGATGGAAAAAAAATGCTTACAATGCTCCTCTAATGTCAACTGTATGTACATAAGTATGGGACTGGGGGTGTAATAGGCGTCCTGTTTTGTAGGGGTTCTAATCATGTTTGGAGAGAGATGCAGGAAAATGGACAACTTTGGTGATGGCATTGACACACCATCTCATGACCACCACGACTTACTCTCTCCCCTGTGCAAAACAACACAGGCTACAATTGAGAGGTTTGCTGTGCTCATGTTCTGTGGGCAGTACTAATGGAGACCACAGATGGGGTCTTGTTCCTCAATTTATAGTATGACACATGCAAAAAATAAAAACAAAAAAAAAATCCTTTCCTTACTAAGTAGCCATTCTGACACATCACCAGCCGTGGGTCACTGAGAGTGCAGAGGCAGCTGGACGTACCAGGCACATGGAAGGAGATTTGTGGCCTTTGGTGACTATTTTGCTTTAATTTGCATGTTTTCAATACTCACCTAATTGTAACATTTCAGTACTTTTTTTTTTGTCTTTTATTGGGCAAATACTAGCTCATAGTGTAGCAGAGACTGGCTTGAGGAAGGGCAGGCTACATGGCAAAGAGTGAAGACTTAAAGAGATAAGATGCTGAAAGTGTTCCAAACAGATCTGGTGTTGTTGCAGGACCCATTGAATTATATATTCTAATCAGGTGTAATGAAGAGAATTCCCAGCTTCCTGTTTTCATTCCTTCTCTCACCCCAGAATGGCCACTGACTTAGGCTTTATTTTGTTTGGTCTCCACCACCTCAAGTTCAAAGCTAAGACAAAAACTGCAGCTTACTGAGTCATTGACGAATTTTTTTTTTTTTCCATGCCTCCTCTGTGCTTCACAGCCAAATTGAAACAGTGAATTATAAAACAAAACTGGGTAGAGTAATTTTTAGTTCTAATGTGTTTCAAATGGTCCTGCCAATTTCCCCATCTAATTTTGTAGCACTCCTCCTTAATATGAATTTCTCACCTCTAAGCCATGAGCTAGAACAGTGGGCTGTGACAGTGAAGTGTGACACTTCATATGTGTGTGTGCACATGTACATCAGCCACAGACAAAGACAAAAGCCACCTGCGATTTAAGATTGCCACCAGAATATTCCAAAGCACAGAAATGCTGTCTGTCCTTCAGGATCTAGAAGGTGGGTGTGTTTTTCATAATATTTGAAATTTAAATTCTCATTTAGTTTCACAATTACTTCCATGTTCATTTTGTTATAAAAAGTAACTTGTTTATTTAACTTCCTTATGGTAGCTCCAATACTGAACCAAAATAAATGTTTCAGGAACATACACTATTTTATCTTACTGATTTTCATAAGCTCTGTGGCTATAATTTTGATTTCAGTTTTGTTAAGATAAAAACCATGAATAGATATTCTTACTCTTCCTTGAACTTCCCTCTCTATGTCTTCCTCCTGCAGCTCAGTGTGGCTTATGTCTGAGGGGAAGTTGGCAATACCAAGAAGTTGCCAGAAATTACATACTGAGAGAAAAGGAAATATATATTTCCTCTCTTTCTCTCTCTCTCTCATACATTGTGTGTATGTGTGTTTATGTGGTGTATGTGTATATATGTGCATGTTTATGTGTACTTGTGTGTGTGTATGTATGTATGTGTGTGAATGCATGTGTGTTTGTGTATATGTGTGTTTATGTGCATATTTGTGTGTATGTGTGTGTGTCTATATAGATTCCAAGAAGGAGAAAGGGAACATGAAGATGCATAAATTGTCAACTGTTGTCTTAAATGTGTGGATTCACAAAGAGGAGAGTATTTCTTTAGAGCCCAAATTGTTCTTAATTGGAAGTAATCCCATGGCTTGTAATGGTAGACGATGGGAGTTTAGAGGACGATTGGCAGATGGTTGCTCATGTAGACCCGGAGAAATCACTTTAGAAGACAAAAGTTCTGCAGAAGTACGTAGAAAGGACAGTAGTATGCAAATGGAAATCAAGGCATTATTGAAATTTATTTCTGAAACAAGGTCTTTTCTTTGAAGATTTTAATTCATTCATTCAACCAATCAACAGACTCCTTTTTTTTTTTTTTTGGTTTTTGTTTTTCGAGACAGGGTTTCTCTGTGTAGCCCTGGCTGTCCTGGACTCACTTTGTAGACCAGGCTGGCCTCGAACTCTCAAAGATCCGCCTGCCGCTGCCTCCCAAGTGCTGGGATTAAAGGCGTGCGCCACCACTGCCCAGCCAACAGACTCCTTTTTATACTCAGAAGTGTATGTCTGTGTGGGTGTGTTTGTGTGTGTGTGTGAGTGTGTGTGTCTGTGTGTGTGTGTGTGTCTGTATGTGTGTATGTCTGTCTGTGTGTACGTGTGTGTGTCTGTGTGTGTATGTCTGTCTGTGTGCATGTGTGTGTGTCTGTGTGTGTATGTCTGTCTGTGTGTATGTGTGTGTATGTCTGTGTGTGTGTGTGAATATGTTTAAGTACAGTCACACAACTGCTGACAAGCTTCAGTTACTCAGATTGAAAAACTTCAGCCCCTTTCTCTATGGGAATCTCCACAGGGCTCCTGAATGTTTGCCCAACATGGCAGGTGGCTTTCTTCAGACTGAGTATTCTAATGGAGAGAGAAGAAAAAGTAATAGAGTCACAACAGAGTGTTTTTACAAACTTACTATGTAGAAATACAGTATTTCTTTGCTGAGTACAATGGAGCATGTGAAGACTTTGGTACAATGTATGAAGGGAGTCAAGAGGGGATGACTATTAAGATGTAGTAATCATTGATGAGCCACAGTAGAACCTGAACTCAGTGATGTATTAACAAGCAGAATTGCCAACTAAACAATCAGATGAGTGAATGAAAGGTCCATACTGCTTGCTACAGTATAGAAATGCCATGCTGATTTTCAATTACATTATTAGGTATCCTAGTAGGACTCTATCCTGAAGTGTTCTTTTGTGAGGAAATCCTTGGGACAGAGCACAGAAATCACTCTCAGAGAATTGAATACAATAAAACTAAAGTATAGTTCAGAAAGCTAGTCAATTGATAGAAACAAATTAAAATGGCCTTTTCCTACAACTACCAGAAGTCAAATGTATCACTTAAGTACTTCTGACTATTAGGATATATGCTTTGAAATACATCTTGTTTTATAAATTCATAAAAATTGTAGAAGTCAAGAATCATTTTGTGTGAACAGAAACTCTTCCATCTATATCATGTAGATTATGGCTTTAATACATAAGAAAATATGTAGAGATCTAAAAGGTATTAGTTACATTTTCTGAAATCTTAAATTTTATTGTAGGAAGCATGTTCTTAATATAGCCTTTAAAATGAAAACAAATATTTGAGCTTCATGATCAGCATAGACTAATAGGAAAATCGTAAGTCCCAGAGCTGGTGAGGCTTAAATGTGTTTTGTCTTCAATAACACCCATGCTGATGTTTGGCCCCCAATGCCATTATATTGCCATTTTATGCCTTTAGGAGACGATTAAGTCATTGACAGGAATTAATACTTTTCTGTGAGTAAATTCTATGGGGTTGAAATAGTTAACTTGGGAGTGGGTCATTGTAACACACATCTGGTTTCTTTGGCACCCTCTCCCTTGCTTTTGCTCGGAACCACCCAAATCTGTCACGTTGTGAGGCATCATACTCCATCACCAGAAATTAACACCATGCTTTTCTGACTTTCCAGATACTGGATGCAAAGCATTTACATGTTTTCTTATAAAATACCTAGTGTTGGGCATCCTGTGATAACAACACAAGACAGACTAAAACAAGGCCAAGTAAATCTGAACTTAAATCCTAACTTCAACATTTATTAGCCATGTAATCTTGATCAACATATATAATATCTCTGAGGCTTAATCTCCTCAAAGGTAAAATGATGTATAGAGTTACTTTAGTTCAGGCCCCCAATGTGGTACCCATAATAATGACAGACAAGGAAGAACTGTGTATGGGATGCAAACCTTATGCACCCCTTCATATTCCCTAAACTCTACCTACCTCCACAACTATTCATATGTCTGCACTGTTCCACAAGTTCTGCATTGCCCTAATAGTTCTTCCTGAGTGTCCAAGGAACTTTTCCTGGGTGTGCTGGGTTTTTTGCCTGACCATCTGCAGTTAGAGCTGATAATCCTGGTCCCTTGGTTTCAACCAAGAGGTGTGAGATCAAGTATCATTAGATGCCACTGAAGGGACTAGATTGAGTCATCTACAAGTATGCTGGCCTGATCTTGTGTGGGAAAATGTGATCAGGAAACAGCCATGGGAGGAATTTCCACAGGTAAGTCCTCTCTTCTCTTTCTTTAAAGGGTAGTCTCTCCTGGCCACCCACATGTTGTCAACCCAAGAAGAAACACCTGTCCATGGAACAGCAGGCAGCTACGTGTCAATCATAGTGTCACTCATGTTCTTTGCCAGGAATTCTCAGATGCATGCATAGATTTCAGGTCAGAGAACATTACCATTATTTCCTGATTCACTCTCATGTTTTTCTTCAGGAAGATTTTGGGTAAGAAATTAGAAACTGAGACCCATGTCGGAAGTGCTGAAAACAGACTAATAAAAAGCTCATGTGTTGTGCATGTGCCAGTGTTTCTGGGTGCCTAGCTAGCAGAAGACTAGGTTTTCTACAAAGCTGGAACTAGCAACATACAACAAGAAGCGTAATAGATAGCTCTTTATTCTTCTTAATGGGGTATTATTTAAGCTCAGTCATCCTCAGCTCCCCTTTTTGTCTCTCCTTCTCGGTCTTCTTCATTACCCAGCATGGTCAGTGCAACTTTTCTAACTGTTTTCCTTTTCTTTGTCCCGTTATCAACATAGTTCAAACACATGAGTCCTTTGGATGAGAACCTCAGAACTGCTGTTTGACAACATCCAGTCTCACCCTACTTGAACTCATTTTCTAAATCATCACCAGATATGGTTTTCTAAAATATAGAGCTCATTATTTTTCTCTCTTCTCATAACTATTCAATAATGCCTCATGCCTTTTATAGAAAACCTGAACTCATTCTGGGATCATACCCCATCTAATGCTTGTTCCTAAGCATTAGATAGCAATTATAAATAGTATGGTAAGTAATAGAGAGGAACATACCAAAGGCTATAATAATGCCAAACTAATGTCTAGATTCCAGTTCTCTACAAAGAAACATAACCAATAAGATGTATATGTGTGTATGGAAAGAGGATGGGGGATGTTTTTAAGTAATTGGCTAATGTTCTTTTGGAACAGGACATTCTCGGAGTGTCCTAACATCAGAAGGCTCATCGTGTGTGTGTGTGTGTGTGTTTGCTCATGTGTCTGACATAACTTCAAAATTTTACAGTATACACTATGAAAAGCGACTACTTTACAAAACAATGCTTAGGGCAGGGATGGCGAAGATGGAGCAGGGAAGTTTGCAATGCACACTCAATTTAAAAATACTTTAGTTAATAAAAAAAATATAAACTAACGTAGTGTAAGAGAAACTTTAATTTTCCCACAATGTAAAAACAAGAGAAAAATGAGTTAGTAGAATTAAAAGGAAAAAATGACATATTTATAAAATGCCTTTAGAAATATGGATGATAAATATTATGGATTATAGATAATATATAATATGGATAATATAATGTATAATATAAATATAATACATATTATCCATATCACCAGAACTAAACTAATTTGTTTAAATTAGTCAGTTAATGAAACAAAGACATGATTATTAAGTGCCTCCTAGCCACATCATGAAGCACTTCTGAAAGAATTTCAGAAAGACATGAAGCCAGGATTTGAAACTGATTCCCATGTTCTAAGCACTGGCTTGAGCTCTCCCATGACTTCACAATTACAAGAAAAGCGTGAGCAAGGAGGATCTTAGTGTACTATTTATGGCTCAAGGAGTCTTATTTTGGAATTATAGAATCTCTAATCCTTCCTGCTGTTTCCAGACTTTTTTTTAAATGTTTATTTGTTACTTCAAGTTACATCTCAATCACAGACCCCTCTCTCCACCCCTCCTAGTCCAATCCTCCTACCCTCTTCCCCGTCTACCATCTATCCTACTCTTCTGGAATGGGTTGCCCCTACATATCAGTCCCTCTAAGTTCAACAGTCATATGAGGGTTAAGAGCTTCCTCTTGCACTGGGGTCCTATATGGCAACTCCATTAGGGCAAAGTGTCCCACTAACAGGTAACAAGGTCTATATTCCTGTTCCTTTTGGTGTGTTGGTTGTAGGATAGTTATCCTGTACTACATGGCTAAAATCCAATTATAAGACTTTTGATAGATAAATAAATGAATAAAAACTATGAATTGTCGGCAGAAACTCCATCTTGCTAGAGAGGACAACAGCCCTAGGCAGAATTTGTGTCTCTATGAAATCCAACTTCTGCCTCCACCACCTCTAATCTCCCCAGTTTGATGCTACAACCAGGTTAGGCCTCTAGGGGTAGGCAGGGGTGACTAGGCCATAAAGGCAGATCTCTCTTGAGTGAGGGTAGTTTCTTAATAAAAAGAGACACCAGGAAGTTCTTCCAGATCCTTCTCCTATGTGACATCATCAGTAGATGAGTTCCTATGGACCAGAAAATACCTTCTTATGACCTGTTGAACATGCTTTGTCCTTGATATTTGATTTGACTAAACTGCATGTAGGATCTCATCTTCCATTTTGTATCAAAAATAAATGTGTGACTGTCAACCCAAGCTAATTTTTTCATATTCTTCTTTAATATGTGATTTTAGTCATCCTGAGGTTTGCCCAATTTGCTCATGCTGGATGATGAATGCTGCCCAGAACTGCCTTGGAGAGTATGTAAGTACAGAAAAAGTCTATTTCTACATGGAATATTTTAAAGGTATAATACTTTATGAATGTTTTATAGTTCCATGGTACATACAAATAAAACAGCATGTTATACAATAATAAATATTCATATACCTATTATCCAAGTATACCAAACATATTTATATTTGGCATATTTATCGAGCTTTTAAAATAAAAGCATTTAGGTATTTGAGAAAAACACTGTAAAAAAAAAAAAAAGAAAGAAAGAAAAGAAAAAAGAATCACACAGAAAACTCTACCCAAGGCAGTTTATCAATCTGTCTTGAATCAAGTAGGAAGTTAAGATTTATAGTTTCAGGAAAAGCAAAATGACAATTACAGTACAAACTCTCAGAAATAGGGACTTAATGAAAGTCTATCCACTTATGAGGAAAAGAAAAATGATTTTCCTCTAATAATGTCAGGAAATGATTTACAAGGAAAGAATATAGGATGATGAAAACCCAACCTTAGGATTACCTTTTCTGGAAAAACACAATCACAACATGCTCAGATGTCTGCACACACACAAGTGCATGCACACACAGAATACACACATTCACACACATGAGAAAAAGAGGTATTTTTCACAGTGGGTTATTTTCCCCCAAGAACTTCTAAAATCATCAGGAGCTCAAATTTATTTTGTTTTTTGTTTGTTTGTTTCTAATTTAAGGTGTATCTCCCCCCACCCCAACATCTCCCACTTTTAGTTCAATAAAAGGCTCTTTTTCTTATAACAATAAATATAATACAAAACAATAAGATCAAATAGGCAAAAAAATGAAAATTATAAAATATAACATACATTCCCAATGTTTAGTCCATATGTATTTGGCAACTAATAAGAATATTCTATTATCTATCTCAATGAGTTCAAAGTTCTATACCTAACTCAATTTCTGTCCTAACTTGCATTACCAACTTAAAAACATCTTCTTAGACCTAGAACATCCTTTTAATTCCTAAGCAACTTAAAACTTAACTGTGAGACTATAGCTTTCTAGTCTTCAACCACATCAGAGACCTAAGAAGGATAAATATATCTGAATAAGCAGTAAGTGCACAGAAAGCAGCTTCCAAAACTAAGAAATGACAGACAATTGGCTGCCTAGACAGTCCCCAGTTTCTCTCTATAACACTGGAGCATCTATCTTCAGCCTTTTGGCCCAGTATCTCTGACAGACATTAATTATAAAGCAAGAATTATGAAGGACTTGCCTAACCTGTCTTGGCAGAGCTAGGCTGTCCATTTACCTGCTTACAAGTTTTGTCCTTTTGGGACAGCATTCTGACGAGATCGGGCGCGGTCAGGGTGGTATGGCCGTAGACTGGGACAGCATTCTGTCTACAGTTGAAGCAAGGGCTTTTTCCTGCCCAGTGGCTACTTTGCCACTAATGCAGCCATCTCCAAATGGAGATTCTTTGATGCTTATCATCTACTTGAAGAAGAATGTGGGATGCTGTCAGGAGCTAACATTTCTCAATATCAAAAAATCTTAAGAAAATATCTTTAAATGACTTATTCCATAAGTCTCTTGAAGATCATCTATCTATCTTCATATATTTGAATAAGCAAATGTTGCATGTCTCTTAGCAACTTAATTTCTGATTAACTTAGAAATCATCTGTAATACACTAAACTAATATCTAACAAAATGACAAGTTTGAATGATTATTAATTTGCATTTCTTAATTATCCTAAATAGTCTGTGATAGTTGCTATCAAAAGGCCTAGGAGTTCACATTGCATTTTTAAGAATTACATAGGTGTAACACCTCAAAAAGAGTTAATCTTAATTTTGTATCAATATACAAAGCTCTATACCAATGTAGCCAAATATACCCTTAATTTTGTATCAATATACAAAGATATAAGAGCATATTCAATAATCTTCCCCTTTTTCTGTATCATTCCTATATCATGTCTTTATCCCCTTTTTTCTTTTCAAGTCTTTTCCCCCTAGAGAGAAAGGATAAAGAAAAGAAAAAGAGAGAAATCCCTGGATCTAATCTCATAAACCTTGTTTAACAAGACCATTTAAGAACTTGTAACCAATCCCCTAAATGAAAACAAACAAACATCTATAACCCATCAAATGACCAAAAAAAAAAAAAAAAAATCACCCACCTCAGCTTCTGGGAATGGGGTGTTGATTTCTTAAAATTGCTTCCTGCTGATTTGGAACATAGGAAACCTGTTTGGGGATATTTTTTATTTTTACTCATTTTTTTTTATTTCGACTCTTTGTTCTTAGTGTCTAACCAACCCTCACTATCATTTGTTATCGCTTTCATCCATTTATACAGCTGAATATCCTATCACATAACTCCACAATCCTGCCAGGCCTTATCACTAATCACTGTACAATTTCATATCTTTTCTCTCCAACTGGGTTTTTTATGATCATACTGAGTATTAATCTGATTTAGAGTAGTGGGAACTGGTGACTTAAACAATTATGCATTTCACAGCTTTTCAATAAAAAGATCAATATAAAAGTGAGTAAATAGTATTTTTAACTTTATGTATTAACTGGATGAAACTATCTTTAAAGCCAAAGTGTTTAGTCTCTACTTGAGTCCATACTACCATGTGAAGCCTCTAAGACATCCAAACCACAGACATTGACATGTTTAATCCACTAGTTTTATATCTAAATGTATCATGTTGGTAATAGCTCATGCTTATCTTATGTAATTTGCTTAAAATTTTACATTTTCAAACCATATTGTGAAAATTTAGCTGTAGAGCTCTCAGGACATTTGTATCCTGAAGTTGGAGGCATAGTCTGGAATCATGGGGGCAGCCAGTGCTTCCTAAATGTTTGAGAGGTAAACATTTTTCAAGTAAGTGAATAAACAAACAAATAACTTAAATCTTATTAATTTCAATTACTTAATCTTTTTCTTTTGTTAGTTTCTTTCTTTTGCTTTGTTTCTTTTCTAGACAAGGTTTCTCTGTGTCACCCTGGCTTTCCTCAAAGTTCTTTGTAGATCAGGCTCACCTCTAACTCACAAAGATCTGCCTGCCTCTCCCTCCCAGAGTTGAAGGCACGTGCAGGTTTTTTGTTTTTTGTTTGTTTGTTTGTTTGTTTGTTTGGTTGGTTGGTTTTTCAAGATGTGCTTTCTTTGTGTAGTCCTTGCTATTCTGGACTTGCTTTGCAGACCTAGCTGGGCTCAAATTCACAGAAATCTGCCTGCTTCTGCCTCCTGAGTACTGGCATTTAAGGTGTGTGTTACCATGCCTGGCCCTGGCTCTTAATCTTTTAAGTAGTGGTTATTATAAAAATAGAAAATTAATTATAAAAAATACAAAAATCAAGAGAGTAAAAGGCATAGCATATTATATCAACATACATGTAATATAGCCTTCACAAATATTTACATTGAGAACATACCATAGGAATTTTCTTGCCTTTTCCCCCCTGTAGATTAAGTGCATTTTCTTTGTTGAAATTTTCATCATTTCTGTTTCTATTTGAAACAAAGCAAGCCCAGTTAGTTTTCTTTGTTCACACTACAACCCACACACACTTCTTGGTGTGCCTGCCACTTTACTGATTATGTCCTTCTGTATATCCAGCCACACTGTGTGTAGTTTTCAGAGACTCTGCCTACCATTTGGGCCTTCTGAGGACAGTTAGCACAATGTAGCTGTGCAAATAAAGGTTGCTGTCCTTGGTCATTTATGTGCACTAATCCCAGGATAAGATGAAAGTTTCTGCTGGTAAACCATCCCTAACGCACATAAAGAAAGTGAATCCTCCTTTCTTCTGAAAGGATATTAGAGGCCACTGACAGGAAAGAGTGGGAAATCACTGGGAGATACATATATTCCTTATAGAGAGGCATTACCTCCTTCAGCACAAAAATATTTCTTTATTAAGGAGGAAGTTGTAATATTTAAATATGCAACAACATTCAAATATATAAATGTTACAAACAGACTATGTTAAAAAAATTCAAATTTCTCTATAAATTTTGGATATTAGCCATCTGTCAGATGTGGGGTTGGTGAAGATTTTTTCCCAATCTGTAGGCTGCCGTTTTGTTCAAATGACAATGTCTTTTGCTTTACAGAAGCTTTTCAGTTTCATGAGGTCCCATTCATTGATTGTTGGTCTTAGATCCTGAGCTGTTGGTGTTCTGTTCTGGATGTGGTCCCCCAGGCCAATGAGTTTGAGGGTTTTCCCCACTTTCTCTTCTAATAGATTTAGTGTGTCCGGCCTTATGTTAAGGTCTTTGATCCACTTGGACTTAAGTTTTGTACAAGGTGATAAGTATTCCTCACCAAATCACAAGGAAGTTTCCTCATCTATGTTCATAGCAGCCTTATTTGTAATAGCTAGAAACTGGAAACAACCCAGATGTCCCTCAACCAAGGAATGGACTAAAACACTGTGGTACATCTACACAATGGAATACTACTCAGCTATCAGAAACGACGAAATCATGCAATTTGCAGTCAAATGGATGGAGCTAGAGAAGCTCATCCTGAGTGAGGTAACCCAGATTCAGAAAGATGTACATGGCATTTATTCACTTATAATCAGATTTTAGCCATATAGTGCAGGATAACTATACTACAACCAATACAACAAAGGGAACATGAACTTAGACTTTGTTACCTATCCATGAGACACTTTTCCCTAGTGGTGCTGCCTTGTAGGTCCCCAGTGTATGAGGAGGCTCTTGGCACTCATATGACTGATGAACTGGGGTAGGAGACTGTTATGTAGGGACACTCCACTCCAGAGGAGTGTGATGGAAAGGATTGAGGGTAGAGGGTGGGAGGGCAGGACTGGGAGGGGTAGAAAGAGGACACTGTGATGGAGAAGTAACCTGAAGTAATAAAAAATATTTTTTAAAAATTAAAATTTCTCTAGATTCATTTATAAGGAATAGAAGAATTATTATCTCTACAACAACTTCCTTAGCTATTTGTTTCTAAATTCAAAGTAACATACTTAGTAAATATTAGTGACAAAAATAGTTGGGTCACTTTTGCTCATATTTATATCTTGAATAAGTCAGTGAACATAAGCATAGAAACAGACACACGTGTTTGAGATTCAACTAAGCACCAATGAACCATGTTGAATCGATTTAATCAATAAGCACCAATGAACCAGGTTGAATCGATTTAACCAATTTGGAGCTCTTCTCTCTAAGTGCATTTGCTGGCAGTAAACTCAGAGAAGAGTATAGGATTAAAAATGAAGGTGACATTGTAGAAAAACAGAAGCCATTTTAACAACATATACTTAGAACTGGGAAAAAGGCATCCCAGAAGATGAACAATAGTTGGCCCAAGGAAACAGCCAATGTCCAATAAGAGCCTTCGGCTAATCTTTTCCAAATTTACCCTACTTTTTTCCTAATGACTGTCGTCTGTCTCTTATACCTTTCCTAATTATCTGTTAGCAATAGACACATATGTTACAGATTCAAGAACATGCTTGCTGTGGTGCACAAACATATCAACCTCTCGCTAGCCTGTCCTAGCATTGCCTTCTCACTAAACAGAACCTATAACCAACCACATTCAATAGCTACTATCAAGAAACATCCACAATGCAACAAATGGATATGCTATTTCAGACAAATCCCTTGGAAATAATTTCTTCTGAAAAATATGATGCAAGCAGATTATAAATCCATTCCTAAATAAACTTCATCTTGGTCCTGAAGAAGTTTAATCAAATGACTTGCATAGAGATAAGCACCATATTCTCTAAAAGGTACAGATGGCTTTGACCACAAAAGACCTCCATCTCTGGCTTGCTCCCCCACCTTGACCCCTTGACTTCTTTATCAACACACACAAAGGAGGAGAGGCTTAGAGAAGAACAAAGAGAGGGCACATGCTTTGTCCACTTATTGTGTAATTAGGCCAAAGTTCTTAGGATCCAGCTACCTCTCTCAAATGCGCATTCCCCAGTTTTGAGTTGCCACCAATATTCCCAGAACAAATCTTGCTTATGATGACTGCATCTCACATTGTGATTCTCCAGGATCTGACAACACAATCTGTAGCCTGCTCCCCACCATGGCTTGATGGGGTGGTGTTAAGCATTCTAAATGTTAATTGGTCCTGTTTGCTGTCTGTTACTTAATTGACTCTGATTGATTAAATAAATGCTGAGGCCTGGAGATTGGGCAAAGAAAGGGTAAGCAGGACTAAGGTTCGTGGGCTTTTTAGATAATAAATAGTAGTAAATAGTTTAATTAGCCATATTTTTTCAACATATGGCGCCCAATGTGGGGCAATTAGAATCTATACTTACAGCCTGAGAAGGCCTAGGTGAAAAATAATTTCCTAGCTAAAGAGCAGGGAAGGAAGCTCCTTTAACAAAAGCTACTGCCTTTGGTGGAAGCTTAGCTCTCTTTATATGCTAAATAACCAGCAGCCTTCTAAACAGAGCTGGAGAAGGAAATTAACTGCCTAAATTAAAAATGGAGAAATTTGTAATGTCTAAATATGCTTGGACTCCAATTGAGTTTGTTTCTCTTTACGTACAGATCTTTTTTACGCTGACAATTGTGGTTTTATATATACTTTTTGAGAAAGATTTGACTAGGATAGGCTTAAAGATATCTGTAAGGGAGAGAGTTTACAGATAGAATGCTAAACTACTGAGGACAACAATGGGGGAAGGAAAGAGGCCAACCTGATACAAAAGATGTCAGCAGGAGCTCACAAGTGCCTGAGAACTAGGTGCTTATCAAGAGTATCTGGGAAAGGCCCACCAAGGATATAGTCAAAGCTAGATTTCAGGAATTATAAACAGAACTTTAATTACAACACGGGATGGCACAATTAGACCAAGGCTTTTGGAATGTTGTTGTTTCTTTGCTTAAATTTTGTTTGGATGTCTTAGATTTTCCTATATTGGGAGGTAAAAAGGATGTTTTTGTTGTCTGACAATGCTGAGATATAAGAGATTTTAAAGATATAAAGAGAAAGGGGTCACATTAAACCCTAGGGGAGATATCTTAATCCTTGAAAGAGATTTTAAAGATATAAAGAGCAAGGGGTCACAAGCCAGTCTCCTTACATGTGGACACCCACTGGAAAACTGGTTTCAAGAGAGATATTATACCCTAGGGAAAATATGTTAATCATTGGGTATGTTGGTGCACGCCTTTAATCCCCACATTTGAAAGACAAAGACAGGTGGATATCTACCTTCACCAAGGTCAGCCTGGTCTACAAAATAAATCCAAATAAGGATATACAGAGAAATCCTGTCTCCAAAGAAAAAATAGAGAAATATGCTAATTATGAGAAATTATATATTTTCAGAACAAAGGGACCAGACACAGACACCAAAAAAGACAAGACAAGCCTGGATGGTCCAGCTCACAGACTGTTCCAGCCAGGACTTCAATGAAGTCCTGAACTTTCCCATTCAAAGTTCAACATCGGACTACAAACTACTCAGGACATTCAAATTACTGAGCACATAAAGACAGGACTATTAAATTGCTTAACATTTTTTTTTCTATTTTATTTGGGCCTCCAAACAGGTTTAAGGCATAATAAATAAAGATAATACATAAAAGACTTGATATTAGAAAGTATAGACTTATAGATCTCTAAATTAATCTATAAGTTTATATCAAATCCAGTCAAAATCAAAGCAAATTTGTACTACATCCCAATTCAGCAGGAAACAATTTTAAGAGAGTGACGCCCCATTCCTAAAAGGTGGGGTGGGTGATTTTTTTTGGTCATTTAATATGTTACAGTTGTTGCTTAGGGAAAATGGTTACAAATTGTTAAGTGGTCTTATTAAACAAAGTATAGGAGGTTAGACTCAAGGACTTTTCTATTTCTTTTTCTTTATCCTTTCTCTCTTATATAGGGAAAAGAACTTAAAAAGAAAAGAAAGGGAATACATGTATATAGTATAGAAATGATAAGATGTAAAGACATATTATTGAATCTGCTCTGAAACTTAAAACTTTTGTTATTCTTAAAATAAGGTTATCTTCTGATACATTGGTATAGAATTTTGTATATTGATAAAAAATAAGATTAATTTTGATAGAATTTTACAAGTTGCTTATTCAATGATAGATTTATAAATCTATAGATGTCTTCAGAACTCTCAGAGATGTACATAAAATGGCATTTAAAGATATTATTTTAAGGATTGTTTGACTTTAAGACAGTCAGCTCCTGACAGCTTTCATTTGACTTGGAAAGAAAAAAATGAGCATCAAAAAGAAATCTCCCATCAGAAGATAATTCCTACTGGATAAAAATGTCCCTACTCTCCAACAGACTATACACAGTCCAAAGATGGACCAGAGCTTAAATGCAGGTAAGTTGATGTCCTGATTCTGTAGAGACAGAATGGGAAAATCCTTATTTCCTGCTACACAATTATGTCTGTGAGATGTGCTTGGCCAGAAGGCTGAAGATGATGCTCCAACGATATGGAGAGATATTTGTGCCTTTGTACAGGTATATGGCAATATTAAAAAGATCCCTAAATAATTTGTGTCAGAAGTACAAAAATTAGGCCAACATAATGGCAAGTAGAGGAGCTTACTGCCAAGCTTGAAGACCTGAGTTCCATCCCCACAGCCATGTGATAGGAGGAGGAATCTTACTTCTGAAAGTTGTCCTCTGACTTTCACCTGCACGCTCACCTGTGCCTATATGTCTGTGTAAATGGAAACATAAAATTTTAATTAGGGGATTATTTTTAAGTGCAACAGTGTAAGTATTACTAACAAGGCCAGTCTAAAGCAGTTTTAGATAATGAAAGGTTGAACACCCACAAATCCATTATTATGGAAGACAAAATCTAGTTGCTTACCTTACTAGATATCAAAAATTATTCTAATTAACTATTAATTACTCTTAATGGAAGAACAAGTTTTTGTTTTGTTTTGTTTTTTAAATTTGTGATTCCTGACTTCTGAGGTGGCTCTTCCAGTAAATATTTGAACTGGCCCAGACTGATAGCTATCTGACTGTGAGGCCCAAGTCCTCAGCTTCCTGCTGGACTCCAGCTTGCCTTATGCACACAGGTACCTGGGTTGACTGCCTTTCAGAAGAACCCTGTATCTCCAGATCTCAGTTCTTTGTCTACAACAGCAGTCTTGGATAAGTTTCCAGCCTGGGTGGATGAAACAAAATCACTGATAGAAAAAATAAAAATATTAAAACAGATTTATTTTATAAACAGTAATGGATTTTTGTCTCCATTCTGGCTTTTATAAAATAACCAGAATAACAATGAAGAACTAAGTCTACCACAGGGGGAAATGCAGTGATGTAAAAGTTAGGCCAGGAGGTTTTTAAAAAATTGGCTTTTACACAAAAAAGTATTAGAGGAATGTTTTCTGAACTACACAGCTCTTGGTCTAAATTTGAGACCCAGAGAAATATGTGTTTATTATGCATCCATGAACAGAAACAGTGCAAATGAAGTCACTTATTGTAATTTTTAGAACAGGCATGGACTGTTGTGAAGTGCACAGTCAAACCCTTGTCTGTGGCAGATGCTTGATGTTCTGTGTAATAAAGTAGAAAAATGCAGACTTCACATAGGAAGATAGAGCTTAGGTACATAGGCAGCGTTTTCTTACTTTAAAATTTTTTACTTAAAACAATTCGGATGTCTGTGGAAGTCAGAAGAATCATGTTCCTGGGTAGATCTGGGATGGATACCATTCATTTGTAGCCTCTTGTAAGTGGTATATTTCTTTAAAAAACAAAAGCAAACACAAACAAACAAATAAACAAACAAAAACCTGCAGAGGGGTGTGTTCTTGGTGTAAATAACTGCAGAGCCCAGTGGGATGCACAAACCTAGGATCAGCTGAGAAGTTTAGTTTTCTCGGTGTAGATAACAGGGTTAGATAGACATTCCTCTTCACCAACTTATTCATTTGTTCAAGAAGTCACCAAAGAGCTGGTTGCCAGGTGAATTTCAATTTGGCTCCATGAAAATGATTCTTTTTAGATAGCTTACCAAACACATGCAAATTCCAAGCCAGAAAGGTTTCTTGTTGTGATAACAGCCCTCCTAGATTTAAGACTCAGCCACTATGGCCCTATCTGGAAAAGTGTTTTGGCAACTATTTTAACAGGATCTATTTGGAGGTTAGCTGTGGGATCCTGAGGGAAATTAAAAGTCTGTGAAGGCTGAACTTTAAACTATGGTCTTGTCATTACATGATTCAAATTTAAGACAGTGAATCATAAGAAGAAAAAACAAAACCTCATTAGACAGATGAGTTAAATAAAGCAAATAACACAGACTGATATTTAGAAGTGGAAACAGAAGCTAGGGATGTAGTCCCAAGTAACAAAGACCTCAGAATTCCCTGTGTACTTAAGTGGTTCCTCTATTCTTCTTCCAAGTTTATTTCTGTTTTAAAGGGAAGTAACATTAAGAATAAAATATAAATCATCCCAGTAATAATAATAATAGATACTAATCATTTGCACATTTTTCTTCTCTTTTCCTATTGCTCGTTTTATTGCTGTTACTATCTCTGTTTCTAGTTTTTTCCTCAAATATACAGATCAAACGTTAATAAATATTTTCCTCCTCAAAGAATTATTCAGGCGCCCAAACATTAATGGTTTTTAATGACAGTAATTACCCTTTTGTACAACCAGCCATCCAAGCTACTCAGGGGCTTCCCAGAGAGTCTGAAACTGCCAGCTCAAGCCATGTTGAATCAAGAACCAGCCAGCCAGCACGGATCCTTTCCTGGAACCAAACTATGTCTTTCTGAACTCTGTTTACAGAGTTCAATTTCTATTCCCCTCCGTTTCAGCAGAGCCTGGTGACAAAGAAAAATGAGCACATTCTTTAGAAATCTTGAGGTCAAGATCACAGGACAAAAGGTCCCGATAGTTTATTCCTTCTTATCAACATTTTGTCCAGAAGAAAAAAGACTGCTAAATTTCCCTGAAATTAGGTAGTCAAGTTGTAACTAATTCTGGGGGTGGTAAGACAACCTTGGACTGAGCTTTATTTGTGTAGCCCTCATTCTTAATGGAAAGGAAAGGACACACGGAGACACGATTTTCCCCCATGTTTTTGGAACTTCCCAGCCCTGATTCCTTTTCCTGTAGCTGCTTGTCTGGCCTTACACCTTCAGACGTGTTTGAATAAAATGATGGTTTAGTGAGAACATCATCTAGGGCTCTGCCCCCTCAATTTCTCAATCTGACAGTTTCTGTAAGATGACCATCTCTCAAAGCCATCCAGAACTATGAAAAGGCTTTGGTTTAGGCATGAGATTTCTGGCTGGATGAATCCACCCCAATGGTGTCATTCAATCTTGTCTCTAGAATGAGGATACATCACATGGCTGTAATATTGATTAAATTAAGTGAGGGAAAGCAATGGTACCTTATACAAAAGAAGTTTCTAGTCAATGAGGCATTAATTTGAATTTTTAAGACAAATAGTATCTTAAATTGATTACAAATTTGCTTTCCAGACTTTAACATGGAGAAACAGAATTATCTATTCTTAGGCTAAAAAGGACAGAACACTAGGAAATGTTCTTATTATTTCCAAAGTACACACAGTTGTATCAGTAGGGATACCACTAAAGGAGATCACACCTTTATCCCCCAAAGGAATGCAGAAAAGAAACTTTCATTTCGAATTAAATTATATAGGAAGCTAAGCTAAACTAAAATCAATCTTCCAATTGAAAGCAGTGTTAGTTTTTTAAAAGTCAAACATTTAGAATCTGAAAAGTAGGCAAATTATATTTTAAATATTCACCATAGTCTATTTAGCTGTTCTCTGGGCAAAACACTAGGAATCTAACCTGGTTTCATTTTCAGAGTCATGATACATTTGCTAAGCAAGATTAAACTTACTCTATATTGGCAGATTGACAGTATGCACTTTTACTGAGAAAATAAAGGAAAATGTGCACATAAACTTTTATAATTTTTGTGTCAAAGTACAAAATAACTACAAAAGGGTATACACACCATCGATATACAAGTCAATAAGTTTTCACTAACTGATACACGCATGTGAACAGCAGATCTTAAAAACAGGACAACACCGTATCAGAAGCCTCATATACCCACTCTTGTCACTGCCTGTTGTGGTCAGTGGGATTTCTCAAAGTAGCTCACAGACTGTGGTCCAGCTGGTCCAACCATGGCTGTCTACCAAAAAGTTGTCAAAGAATCCAGTAGATGTCCAGTCCACAAGGTTGGATGTCTCAGTTGGTCTTCAGTATATGTTGGAATCCCAGAGACAGAGGCTTCAGCAAGCATACTATGAGAGAGCAAACTTCCTTCTTCCATGTCCTTTATATAAACTGCCAGCAGAAGGTGAGGCCCAGATTAAAGATAGATCTTCCCATATCAAAAGATATGGATTAAAGGTGTACCTCCCCACCTCAAAGATCCAGATTAGAAATGGGTCTCCTTACAGGTGTGCTCAGCCATTAGGGTCTTAGTTAATTCCAGATATAGTCAAGTTGACGGCAAGAACATTTGGAGGTATCATTATCCCTGATTTCAAGCTATACTACAAAGCAAAGTAATAAAAACCAGTGTGATACTAGTATAGAAACAGACCAGTTGATCAATGGCGTTGAATCAAAGAGCCAGAAATAAACCCAGGAAACTATGGTCCCTTAATTTTTGATGAAGAAACCGACACCATACAATGGAAAAAAGAAAACATCTGCAATAGACCCGTATTTATTGCCCTGCACAAAACTTAACTCCAAGTGGATCAAAGGCCTCAACATAAAACCAGACACATTAAATCTAATAGAAGAAAAAGTGGGGAAAAGCCTCAAATTCATTGGCACTGGTGACAACTTCCTGAACAGAGCACCAATAGCTCAGGCTCTAAGACCAATAATCAATAAATGGGACCTTATGAAACTGAAAAGCTTCTGTAAGGCAAAGGATGCCATCATTAGAACAAAATGGCAGCCTAGAGTTTGAGAAAAGATATTCTTAATCCCCACATCCAACAGGGGTTAATATCCAAAATATATAAAGAACTCAAGAAATTAAATACCAACAAACCAAATAATCCAATAAAAAACTGGATGAAGAGTTAAACTGAGAATTCACAAAAGAGGAATTTCTAATGGCTGAGAGACATTTGAAGAATACATCTTTAGTCATCAGAGAAATGCAACTCAAAATAACTCTGAGATTCCATTTCACACCTGTCAGAATGGCTAAGATCAAAAACTCAAGTGACAGCATATGCTGGTGAGGATGTGGAAAGATAAATTGCACTCCTCAATTGCTGGTGGGAGTGCAGATTTGTACAACCACTTTGGAAATCAATCTAGTAATATCTCAGAATATTGAGAATAGTTCTTCCTCAAGACCCAGCCATATCACTCCTGGGCATATATCCAAAAGATCTTCCACCAAACCACAAGGGCATCAGCTCAACTATTTTCATGGCAGCCTTATTCATAGATAGAAACTGGAGACAAACAAACTGTCCTTCAACCAAAGAATGGATTTAAAACAAAAAACAAACAAACAAAAAAAAACCTGTGGTACAGTCACATAATGAAATACTACTCAGCTATCAGAAACAAGGTAATCACACAATTTATAAACAAATGGATGGAACTAGAAAAGTTCATCCTGAGTGAGTTAACCCAGACCCAGAAAGATAGACATGGCATGTATTCACTTATAACTAGAAAGCAAGAAAAGAAAACACAAATATCTGTATAAACATATTCTTAGCAAAATACAGCAGAAACAACTTAAGTCATTTATGATCCTGGTTTTTGTAACTGGTCATGTGGCATTAGCTGATATTTATATCTTACTCTACTAATTCTTTACTTCTCTCTGGCATTTCAGAAGCCAGGTTTCAATTGTCTGCATTGATCTCAACATTCCTGCCTTCCAAACTCCTACAGAACAGCCTGCTGAGCTCTCAATACTCAGTGACCTTTAGCCTGCAATCCAATCATGTGGAGGTATTTTCTTTTTTTTTTTTCAAGTTGACATAAAACTATCCAGTACAACTGACCCCTTGTCAACTTGACACACAAATAACTCGCCGTTAAGCCACAACCTTTCCTCTTTGTGTCCATCCCCAAGACCACACATTAATAATGACATTACAATATAAAACATTTATCAATGTCTGTCAGAGAAACAGAACCAAAAGGCTGAAGACTGATGCTGGAATGTATGGAGAGAAAAGGGGAACTGTCCAGGAAGTCACTGGTTTGTCATTTCTTAGTATTGAAAGCTGCAGACCCTGCACTTCCTATATAATCAGATATATTTATCCCTCTCAGGTCTCTGAGGTGGTTGAAGAATAGACAGCTAGAGTCTCATAGTTAAATTTTGAGTTGTTTAGGAATCAAGAGGGTGTTCTAGATCTAAGAAGATGGTTATAATAGTGATGCAAGTTAGTATGAAAGCTAAGTCAGTTATAGAACTTTAAATTCATGGAGATGTTTAGATGGTAGAATGTTAAAGTCAGGGGCCAAATATGTATGAACTGGACATTGGGAAGGTATACTGGGCCATTTAACACTCATAAATGTGGCATATTTATTTGGGTTGTTTTGTATAGTATTTACTGTTATTAGAGAAGGAACCATTTGTTGGACTGAAAGGGGAAGCTGTTGGGGGGAAGAGGGTGGAAGGGTGGGACAGGAAGGGGGAATTGGGAAGGGTTTGTGACTGAGATGTAACTTGAAGAAAAAAAATAAAGTATTTAATAAAAAAAATTTACAAACTTAAACAATCCCACAGTCTTAAAAAAATTAAATAGTTAAAAACTTAGTCTCTTTAAAATATCCAGTCTTTTAAAATCCAAAGACTTTTAAAATCCAATGTCTCTCAACTGTGGGTTCATATAAAATAAATAAATTAATTAAATGCTTTCTTACTTCAAGAGGGAAGAAGAGTTTCAATCTGAACAAAATAAAACCAAACTGACTGCAAATAACTCAGTATCCAGTGTCTAGGATCCTCTCACAGTCTTCTTCTATGCTCCTTGAAATGGCTTGGGCCACTTCTCTGGCTCTGCCCACTGCAGCACACACAGCTTGTCGCCTAGGTCCCGCCTGGTTTTCTACACCAACTCTGCTGCTGCTCTTTGCAGTCATTCTGTGGTACCAGCATCTCCAAAATTCTGGAATCTCTTGCTGCAGCTGGGATGCACTTTCACCAGTATCTTCTCATAGGCTCTTTTCATGGTGCCAAGCCTCAGCTGCTCTCTCCATAACTCCTTTATGCCTTCAAAACCAACTGAGAGACTCATATACAGTACCAAGTTCAGCTGCCAGCACAAGGTACAACACAGGTCACCTCTAGAACACAGTCTCTGTGTGCTACCTCTCAGGAACAACTTCGTAAGAGGTGTTGCCTCAGTGACAGTGGTCTCTTCTTAATCACAGCTGATTCTTCAGCCACAGCTGATCAGCATCCAGATTCTCAGAACAACAAGGGTTTTACTTTAGTGGTTCTGTTCTCCTGTTAATCATAGACAATTCTTTGTCTCCAGTTGACCAGACACAACATATTCTTTATACAAATGGCCTGGAAGAGATTTTACTTTCCTCTGAAACTTCACAAGCCAAGCCTCCATCATCTCCACTTCTTTCAATATTCTTATATTCCCAACTCTTACAGAACAACCTATTGAACTCTCAACACTCAATAACCTTTCTAGCCCAAAGTTACAAAGTTCTTCCACAGTCCTCCCCAAAACATTGGTCAGGTCCGTTACAGCAATACCCCACTTCTGGTACTAATTTCTGTGTTTGTGTAGTTTCTATTGCTGTGATTTAAAAAAAATGACCAAAAGCAACTCGTGGAAGAATGAGTTAATTTGGTTTATTCTTCCACATCACAGTTCATCACTGAATCAAGTCAGGGCAAGAATTCAAATAGGGAAGGAAACTGGAAGCAGGAGCTGAGGTAGAGACTATGCAGGGGTGCTGCTTACTGGTTTGCTCAGCCTACTTTCTTGTAGAACCCAGAACCACCAGCCTAGGGGTAGCACTGCCCACAATGAACTGGGCCCTCCTATATCAATAACTAATTAATGAAATGCCCTACAGGCTTGTTTGCAGTCCAATATCATGGAGGCATTTTCTCAACTGAGGCTCCCTCTCAGATGATTTTTAGCTTGTGTCAAGTTAACATAAACTAGCCAGCACACTGCCCATATATGGGTGAACCCAATATCATAGAGTAATCCTACTAGAATTTGTAACTCAGATAAAAATGACTTACACATTATGTACTTATTATGGTCTGACTTCTTTTACTCAACACTATACAGATGAGTCTAATCCATGCTTCTTATACATCTGCATCAATAGAATGGAAATAATGCATTTTATTCATGTATTGTGTTGAGTTTGGAGCCTTTATAAATGCTGCTACCATAAACATTCTAGAGGCTATCTTTTGGTGAACACACATGTGCACCTGTGCTTATTATACACTAACCAATGGGATTTTCCAATGAGCAAATAAGAACATATTTGTAGACAATACCTAGTAGTCATTCAAAGTGTCTGTGCAAAAGCATACACCTATCTGCAGCATATGAAAGTTCTGATTAATCATGTATTCATTGGCATTATCAGGATTCTTTCCTTACTGGCCAGGAGTAATAAAAGTGTAGCATTATTATATAGAAAACACATGTACTTTTTTTTCAAACAAGTTTATTTGTTGATTATAGCTTGGAGCTTTTGAGATCAAGGCTCAGATGGTTTGAAGCTACAAATTAGCTGTCTAGCTTCCTCTTCTCCAGAAGTGGTGTGCCTGCTGTTTGCTAGCCACCTTGTAAATAGAGGTTGGCTATGCCTAAGGACTGTGGTGGAATACTAGGTGGACGGATCACCACAGAACCATCAAAGAGACCATAAAAGCTCAAATTTATGAATTCTGTGATTATTATGCCTCTAAGGAATTTGCTGTATTATATTTAGTATAAGAAATCCTTGTTATATTAGTGTATTTCTCTATCAGAAAGTCTGTGATGAGTTTCCAGAGTTTTCCTATTTCCTATATATCTGATATTGTCCAAGTTTCTTAGCTTCTGTACCTGTTTCCTGATATGTAAAATACAGAAAATAATCATACCTCCTGTCATGAATATCAAATGTGAGTTAAATGAGTTATATATTCCTAAACCAGTGACCAGCTTACAGTAGTTATTATATAAATGTTTATCATTATTTCCTATTACTATGCCATAAAACTACATAACACCATGGACAAATACTCTACAGGTCTCAAAAATCTAGCACCATATATAAATGTCACCTTTCTGGGGAGTTCTGTGGGCAAAAGAGGGGAGTTACCAGCCTGGTGACAAAGGAATTACTAAGTCGACTGTACTGAAAGTTCTGGGACCTCTTACATCAGTGGGATTCTCTAACCATAGAGAGGTAACCAGGAATCCAATTTTAGAATACATAATACAATTTACCTGAGATTGCCAAATTTTTAACCTTGCAATTCTCTGCCTATTTCAAAGTTTAAAGATGAAATAGCCCACGAGATAGCTTTCTAGGGGAAATTACCAGAGAACCAGTCAATTGGGAAATAAAGGTTGGTATGGCTAACCAGATCTGCTAGGATACACCGTTGACATAAATTTGTTGAAAATAACAGAAAACGCAGTTCAAAATATTTTAAATGACCAAGAGGTATTAATCCTCAGGGAACAATAAAGTTTCAGGAACATTTTTATCAGTCTTTAAATTCTATTTCTCTAAAAATTTTCCAGGGAGATCCTCTTGCATGCATTGAGATGAACCAGTGTGGCATGTTTCCCAGTTCATATCTAAAGACAGAAAGAATAACGTTTCCTACAGCCAATAACCAAAGGCCTAGGCAAATGTTGTGGAGAAGAAGGAAATGATCAGAATGATCTAGCCAAATGAGGCACAGTTGGAGTGAGGGATAGGGTAAGGCACACCCAGGTCTCAATGGTGCTGCTGTTGCAGAACTGTAGACATAAATATTGGACTGAGTGGGGACAAAAATGATGCTCCCTGGAGGAAGTCACTGTAGAGGGTATGGGAGAAAAATTTGAGCAGGAAATGACCAAACAGCAAAGGAAACAGTTTAGAGAGAAAAGTTAAGCAGGCAAAGGGTCCTGAAAAGATCACACAATCAAGTACCTCCTTAACCTTCTCTGATGATCATTTGGAGGAGGTGACCAACATTGGAAGTTGGGGAACCTGCCATTCTGGTGACCATGTTAGCTTATCACTATGTAAAGCATGTAAGTTTCAGATAAACTATACTCAGAAATGCAGTCACATTGATGACCAATGTAAAAAATAGTAGATTTTTTTCAAAGAGGGTAAAGTGGCTTTTAGAGTGGAATAAACCTGGATCCAATTTTCATGAAAATAGACAGCTGAAGGTCTGTGTCATTATTCATGGGGCTCCATGTGTTAGGAATTCCCTGCCCTCTCAGCTTTCCTTTTTGCAAACTCCCACACACCCTTCAGCACTCAACATAAATGCAATCATTTATATAGAACATTCCCTGATTTTTGGAAAGAGGGGTAGACTTTTTGTCTCTGTGTTAATATTACTGAGTAGTTCATGCTGTTAATACTAAGCATATACGAGATACTACCATAATCACTTTACAAAAGTCAGTCAAACACAAGTAACAGCCACTGTGGCCATAGCTGGTAATTAAAAGTTCTTATTTCATAGGTAAGTAAACATGCTGTTTTTTTTTTCAAGGCTTAGATATCAGTTTAAAAAGTACAGATTTTGTGAAGCCTTTTAAAAAAGTATTATATTTTATGTGTGTGAATGTGTTGCCTGTATGTATTTATGTGTACCATGTGCATACTTGTGGAAACAAGAAGAGCCCATTTGATCTCCTGGACCTGGAGTTACAGACACATGTGAGCCCCATGAGGTGCCAGAAACCAAACCTGGGTCATCTGCAAAGACAAGTGCTCTTAGCTACTGAGCCAACTCTTCAGCTCCAATACACATTTTAGTTGGGAAAGATAAGTCCTGAGGGTGATATAACCTAGGTTCATCTTGACCACAAAAAGAATAGCTAAGTGAAGAGAGCGTGCTTTCCTAAATAAATCTTTGTATCTGATCCCGGAGAAGTATGTATACTGTCGGGAACTGAAGAAACCAGTCACAGCTGATGCTATGCATCAAAATGTCAGATGAAGAACTGCAGATGATTCAGCTAAAACTAATCACATAGAAAAATCACTCAAAGCCTTTTCAAAGAGGCCCATTGGACATCTTTTGTTAAATACACTAGTCACTTGGAACAACAACAACAATAAAAAAAATATTACAGCAGGTGGTATGTCCTAAGTTCACTATGCCCAAAGGGCTAATTCATAATCAATGAAGTAATAAGCAAACAGATTTAAAAGACTACTTCCATTCAAAGTAATTTAGGGTAACTGGAAAGTCCACAGAATAGCCCATTTTCTTAATATCTGGTCTATATTCAGGACTGGATAAATCAGAGCCCTGAGCCATCACGGAATTTCTTTACTTCTAGTTTAACAATTTAGAGGCTTGTAAGCCTAGCCCTCTTGCCTCCAACATGATGGCAGTTACACCTTCTCCATGAGGCTATGAGGCTTAAACATGAGTACTGCTCCAGCAGATGATTTAGCCTACACTTTCTCCAGTTTTGGAGGCAATGCTAAAATCTATGGCGTGTATATATTGTCTCTTTAATAACATGAGAAATAACGCAGCAAAGATCCATTGAATTTAAAGCCAAAGAGATAGCTCAGTGAATCATTCCACGAGATCAGAAATTTTTAAAAGAGAAAAAGCTTTAAATAATTGGTGGTACTTTATCCCTCCTTAAAATCTGTAATGTTTTGATTGTTCAATTGTCATAAAAATAATACACAGGTCCATTGCTATGACAGATAATTCTAAGAGCTCTTGCTCTTATAATTGGTGAACAAAGAAAGAAAAGTCAGGTAAAAAGAAAACTCTAAATTTATGAAATAAATGTCTCGTGCAAATTCAAGGGAAAGCCTTGAATTTAATTATTGTGGCTTTTAAAATCCAAATGATAAACAACTGAAATGGAGAAAACACCTCGTACCTCTTTATCAGGCACTGGGAGTGCTTGATGCTGTAAATTAACTTCCTGGTTAGTTTATTTAGCTCTCTTCTTTTCCAGAGAAAGTGAGTTAAGACAAATGAGTCACTTTGACAGAGCTGCTTTGTTATTTCTTGTGTCTTTCATCATATTCTCATATAATACTATGAGTAATATTATATCCTAAGTAAAATTATCTACATTTTTGGTTGACAAGAATAAAAGATACCCAGTTGTTCTAATTTCTGCTGTGACAAAATTCCTTGACAAAAGGCAATTTGGGGGGAGGAAACATTTCTTCAGCTTACAACTCCAGGTTGTAGTTCGTCATTGTGGGGAAGTCATAGCAGGAACTTGAAGCAGATATATGCATATCCACAGTCAAGAGCTGACAAAAATGAGTGTGCACTTGCCTAGTGCTCAGCTTCCTTTCTCTATGCTTATACAATTCAGAACCTAGGGCATGGCATGGTGTTGCCCACTTTTAGGCTGGGTCTTTCTATCAAGTAACATAATCCAGATAGTTGCTTACAGGTATACCCACAGACCAACCTAATATAGACAGTCCTTCCCAGGTATTCTCTTTCCAGGTGATTGTAAACTGTGTCAGGTTGACAATGAAAACTAACCATGAAGCTGTAAATACTGATAGCCCATTCTCCTCTCCTCTAACCATTAGGAACACAACATTTAGTCATGTGATATTTTCCCTTCTTGTTTTCTAAGAGCATCTCTACAGCTTTGCTGTGGGCTTTGAGTTGTGTACTTGGTATAGGGTAACTGACAGACATAGCTGAAGACTTCTGTGGCTCAAAGAATGTTAGGTATTCAACTCATGAAAAGAGGGGGAATGAGACCTATCTGAAGAAAGAAAAATAAGAAGAGACTTTAAGAAAAGGATTATTAGAATATTATTGAAGAAGGCTCATTCAGGAAAAGGTTTAGAGAATATTTGGTGTTGAGAGGTCTCAGTGAAGGAAACATTGGGAACTTCAGAGAAGTTTACAGATCTTGATATTAGTTCAAAATAGAATATTTTAAAACTCTGTTAAGAAGTGTTGGCTTAGTCTACAAATGGTCTCTTTCTTGAAATGTTTTTTTTTGAGAGCCTTCCATTGTTACTGTAGATAGTTAACCACATTTCTCCACAGAAACTAGATTTTGAAAAAAGTAAAAGCTAACTTCATTGGATTATATTTCTGTGTGAGGAAAGCAGAATTAAACAGTGAAGTAAGGTGTTCAGGGACAGAATCTAGGAAGAGACAAAGCTAGGATCTGATAGTATATTTACCTGATACTACTCTCTATATGTTTTCCATTGTATACCACAAATTATCTTTTCACCATTCTCTAACAGCCAATGGATTGGTGATCAATGTATGGAAAGTTATCCACCTTTTACTGGTCAGCATATATGAAGCAACTCTGCCTGCACCGTGAATATCTGGAAAAAAGAATACAAAAATTTAAAAAGATAGACCATAGATCAAGCACATTCAGAAAGATGTACACATTCAGGGTCTGCATATACTTTTCATTATTTATGAGACATTTATAATAACAGATCCAAATAGCACTCAGTGAACTTCAAAACATAGAAACAAGTACATGCTTGCTATTGTCCACAATCTAGTAAAGCAAACATTAAAACAAAACCATACAAGAAAAAAAATATTTATCTTTGAAAAAAACCTGTTATTCCTTTAACTTCACATAAACATGAGAATAGAAACCTAAATCATGAAATTACAAAATAGTGATAAGAATATCACTTTATAAAAAGGAAAGTGGAGACACAGCTTCAATTAAGAGGAAAATGTTGAGGAATTCATCTATTTAGGTTATTTGACTTCTCAGTTATTTTAAAGCAAAATAAATTCCAGATAGGCTGAAGAATTTAATGTACCTTAATTAAAAATCTGGAGAGAGAACAAGGGGTGTGTCAGAAGAGTTTGAAGATTAACAGCACTTCCAATGAAAACAACCAGAAGATGCAAAAACTAGAAGAAAACATCTGTTTTCAAGCCCCACAGAACTGTTGAAGAATAGTAATTGACCATAGACAGAATTCCAGAGAAGGAGCAACTTCCACAGCAGGCAGGAGCCAAAATTCTGCAAGCATCCTTTCCCTAAAGGTTTTTAGGCCTAAAGTGAGTGATGGTTCTAGGTTCAGCTCACTGCCAAGAACCAGATGAAACCAACAAAACTGGTCTGGCTGAGGCTGAGAAAAGTTTAAAGAGGTTGGGGTCCATTCCTCCTGAGTAGGATGGTTAGAAAACTTGTTTGGATTTCTTCTCAGGACACTTTCTGATTTCTGAAATTACAAATGGTGCTCAGGAGTCTACAACTTAGGAAAGAAAATGTTCACAAAAATGTGGCATTTGCACAGTTTCCCACTACGGATGAGACAACTAGGAGAATACAGAACCCAGCATGGTCGAGGGGTCTCTGAGTACCCAAGGATTGCCCTACCTGTTGCTGTCAGGATGAAGCAGTAGCTGCAACTTCCTGATTAAGATTTGGCTGTAATGACCAACTGTTACTTTTAATTGAATGTCAACATAGCTAGACTCCAGTACCCGTGTGGTTCAACACAAGACTATATGTTTCAGTAATGCTATATGACCGATTATTGCCCTTATAACATAGCTTAACTTCATCCACTAGAATTTAAGATTCAAAACAGATGTTCCCCAGAAAATTAATTCTTCCTCAAAACCATAAGATGTTAATCCTGTCTTTCTAGCTTGCTGTGGATTTTAGACTCAAGACTAAGACTTCAGATCTTGGGGCTTCTATTGCGTCCATGATGTCTATCCAAGAGAGGTTAGCTAGATTCCCAGACCAGCAATCCTACAAAATGATTCTTTAAACTTCCTGCTTCTTCCATCCTTCTCAGTAACCATTTCCCCACTCAGGTGCTTCTTAGGATGCAATAGAGTTATGTCCCAATGTGCCAACCATAGATTGAAATTGCACTTAATATATCAAATAATTTATTTTAGCTAGACTACCGTAAGTGTCATCACAACATGTTAGTCCAAAATTGGTCAAAATCATCTAACACAAAGCTTACTTTACCATGCAGCATTGGATACTTCATGTAGTCTCTTTTATGTAGTACTGAAAGCATAAGATAGAATGGTTGTACAAGTAAACTTTATAGTAATGTAAAGTAAGAAAGTTCTAAGTCTAACCTTTGTAAATAGGAGACACACTGGATATATAAACAATATGACCTGTCCTCAATCCTAACAAGTCTTACCTAAAGAAAGTCCTTTAAAATATGTCTGAATTCTTTGGGTGCACAAATAATGGTACCTCAGTGCATTAATTGTCTACTCAAAACAGGCAAACCTGCTAAATGATACTAACATTGTCATCTTTCAACATGAAACTCTTCAGGGCAATGATTAAGCAGATCAACTTAGTCATTTTTTTTAATAATTTATTTTTTATTTCTTCAAGTTACATCTCAATCACAATCCCCTCCCTACTCCCCCCTCCAGTCCCACCCTTCCACCCTCC
>CAJQZJ010009141.1:967892-987592 GCA_907164525.1 Lophiomys imhausi
TCTCTCTCTCTCTGTCTCTCTGTCTCTCTCTCTCTGTCTCTCTCTCTGTCTCTCTCTGTCTCTCTCTCTGTCTCTCTCTGTCTCTCTCTCTCTGTCTCTCTCTCTCCTCTCTCTCTCTGTCTCTTTCTCTCTCTCTGTCTCTCTCTCTCTCTGTCTCTCTCTTTCTCTCTTCTCTCTCTCTCTCTCTCTCTCTCTCTCTCTCTGTGATTTTCTTCAGTGGTGTAGCCACTAATAAGTTTCCCACACTCTAGTAAAAAAAGTCCCACCAACACTGTGTAAGCAACTCTAAATAAACCAAATGGGTCTCATATCTTCAATTGTGTGTTACATTCCTCAGAAAGGTAAAATACAACGTATAATGCCACCAAAAAAAGGAAAAGAAAAAGAAAAACCAGAAAAAAAATACATGAAAGTAGGAGGGGCATTTGTTAGGAAAAGAGGATTTCATCAGGAGGAGGGGATGATGAGAGTAGAATTGGGAAAGAAAATGTCTAAACTTTATTATGTACATGTATAAAACTCCAAGAATAAAAAAGAAAAGTAAAGAAACAAACAAACAAAAACCCAGAAACACATGAATGATTGTAAATCAATTTTTTTTAAGTCCATTATCAGCATGGTGGGAAGCACAGCAGAAAGAAGACAGACTTGGTTGGTACTAGAGAAGTAGCTAAGAGTTCTACGTCTGGATGTGTAGGCAGCTGGAAGAGGGAGACACTGAGCTTGACATGGGTTTTGAATTCTCAAAGCCCACTACTAATGATGCACTTTCTTTAAGGAGGCCACACCTCCCAGTCCTTTCAACTAGTACCACTCCCTATGCATTCAAATACAGGAGCCTGTGGAGGTCGTTCTTATTCAAACCATAACAGCACAATGATGGAGAACATCACCCATGAAGGGGAGAGTAGCTGGGAGATGTGGAGATGTTAGTAGTGGTGTGTTTGTTGGTCTGAATGCCCATTACCTGGGTACTTTCCTCTTGGAAATGTATGGCCTTTTTTATGATTCCTTTCAGTTGTATGAATATGGTATTTTGATGAAAAGAAGAAAGAAAAACCAAGATTTATTCTGAGATCTATTTTCACAAAATATGGGGAAATGCTTGGAATACTTGGTTTTGGCTATCTCTGTATTGTACGTGTTTTTTTTTTTTTTTTCACTTGTATTTGTCACACTGAAATTTATATAACTGCCTGTGTTGTTTGGATATATTGTTTGTCCTACATCTCCTTTGCTCCCTCCTCTGGTGATCTGCCTCCTGGGAAACTTGCCTGGATTATCTGCGGAATGGTAGCAATCTTCCCAAGAGGTTAGTTAGCAAAGCAGCTATAAGCAGTTTTATGCCCCTTATGCCTGACCTTGGAAGTCAAGAAATGTTATTGATGTCATATTCTCAGAGTCTGTGTCTCTAAAGCTGGACCATATTCAGAGGAATGTGTCCGTTTTGTAGCATTTAGCTCAGTACCTCTTCCATAGTAGGCCCTGGATTAGACATTAGTCCATTCCATAGTAAGTGGCTAGATTTAAGCTCCCTAGAAGTCTATTTCTCTGGGAATCACTAGTGACACACCACTAGGATTATGGAATGGAGGTCATGTGATGGGTGGTGTTATCTTTAATGAGTATGAAAAGCCACACTTCATGACTGCCCTCAAGCTGTACATGGCAAATGGTAGTCATTAGCAGTACCAGGAAGTTATGTAACTGTTGGCCATATTTCCTCAGATTTGTAACAGAGTTGTGTTTCTTTATTTAATTTCCACTTTTTAGGGGAGCACAAAATTATTAACACTGTAGTTAGCAAATTACAACTTAACATATTTGCGAATGTGTAATATCCACAATAAAGGTGTCCACATGTCTTTGTGGTTAAGACCAAATGGGGTAACTTATGTGATTAATGAATGAAACTTGGGAGTGTGTAATGTAAGCTCACTGAAAAGTGAGAGCTCACCAGCAAGTTTTATAAATCTGTGTTATCTAATAAAGTTATTTAATACTTTTCATATTAAAAATGTGCAAAGTAATCATCTTTTTGAGACAATATTTCGTGTTCCAGTCTAGCCTAAAACAACCCTCTGCATGGTCTGGTGAGATGGCACAGCAGGTCAAGGCACCTGTAGCTAAATCTGACAACCTGAATTTGTCCTTCTGGGTCTGCACTGTTGAAGGAGAAAACCGACTCCCACACAGTCTCCTTTTTGATGTACACACACACAGAGACACACAGACAGACAGACAGACACACACACAGACACACACACACACAAAGACACACACACAGACACACACACACAGACACACACACACACAGACACACACACACACAGACACACATACCCAGACACACACACACACAGAGACACACACACAGACACACACACAGACACCACACACACACACAGAGACACACACAGACACACACACACAGAGACACACACAGACACACACACACAGAGACACACACATACACGTAATAAAGATAAAAACCTCATGTATTGGGGGATGATCTTGAATTTCTGATCCTCCTGCCTCTACCTCCCTAGTAATGCCCAGTTTAGACAGTGCTAGGAATCGAACTCAGGGCTCCTTGCATGCTAGACACTCTCCTGAACAAACTGCATCATCAGCTCCCACATAAAAACTATTTTGAAAGAATTATACCGATTTTTATCTTTAAATTATGCTTTCAACTTCAACCTGCTTATTTGCTTACTTGAGGAAGCTTAACCTAGTCAAGGACTGGCCCAAAAATCTAATCAGCCCTGCCTAGCTATGGAATGTTATCATTAAAGCAACTTATTACCCCAAAGGAAAAGTCTGACTTTCTTTGTCTCCTTGTGATATCCTAATAAATTGAGTCTCTTGATTTTAATAACAATGTGGTAAGATGTGATGACACACACCTGTAACCCCAGCATTTAGGAAGCAGTTAGATCCAGTGTTCGAGGCCAGCCTGGGCTATGTGAAACCCTGTCTCACTACCTTGTACAATAAAAGTATGCTCACTTTTTTTCTGTGCATGTTGTAACAAACTGTTACAAACTTAGCTGCTTAAAAGAATCCAGTGTATTATCTTACAGGTCTGTGGTGCATAGGACACAGTTTCACTGGGCTGAAAGCTAAGTATTGGCAAGACACCTGCATTCTTCTTGGAAGTTCTAAAGAAAGATCGATTTTCATGCTCTTATGCATGGTGGGTGGTTGACTTCTTTGTGTTTAGCCTGAGGTCCACAGTTGTCATTCTGGTTGTAAGTTAGTTTCCCAGCCTACAGAGCTTCACAGTTTCTAGCCATCAGCTACAGTCATGGGCGGTGGTTCGGCATTCTACTCTGCTTCTCTGGGCCACCCAGGCAAGAGGGATAAAGTAGAGTCTGGAATGGATGAGTTCTGCCGGATTCGAGTCCAACTGGGAGTACCAAAGGGAAGAGGATCTTCTCGAAGGATTTTAATGAAACAACTCAGATGATATTCAGCGACAGAGCTCATGTGTTTTTATTCCAGGTTGAATGAGCACTGTATGAACCTTGGGAAGTGGGAAGGTATTTCCAGGGTGGGTTTACCTTATTAGCTGGAACTTAAGGTATTCGAGTACATCATTTACATGGAGAGCCATTCCAGGTGCTATGCTACGTGACTACCTGTGATTACTTTGAGAATTGCAGGGTTGGGAATTTCCAGGTCATGCAGGTGCCAATGTGGGGAGGGAGCTGTCCGACTCCTGCCAGTCTCAGGATGAGAATTTCAGTCTCAAGTTTGAGATTTTCTGAGTATGGACATGTTAGCTTCTTTCCTGTTTCCCTGGCCACACACCCTACGTGCCCCACACTCGGTTCCGATGCTCTTCTTCTGTCTTGAACTTCAACTACAGCGCTAGTAAACTGAATCCCTTTCCACTTTGGCTCTTCCTTCTTTTCCATCTTCCCTGACACACTGACACATTGCCTTTCCACACGTTCCATTTGTAAGATGTGCGGTAGTGTTGGGATCACTGGGATCAGGAGAGAAATGACCAAGTTAGTGGGTCCGTGATTGCTGTCACAGCGAGTACAAATATTTAGTCTTAGTTTGCAATGTGAGAAATCACATTCTAAGACTATCCAAGCACGGAAGCTCCTGGGATAGCACCTCCCATCTCTTCCTTTGATGTGGCCCTTCACTGTTTTCTTGGTAATAGCCTTTTCTTTGTAGATTGCCTTTGTCCTGATACTAGGGATTTCCTTCTGTGCTGCTCTTCCCAAACCAAAGCTCATTTCAGTTTCTTTCAGTAATCTCAGCTGACTCATTTTCCTCTTCCTCTACCCTAGATGTTTGGCTTCCTTTGCCTTCCACCCCCCCATTGTTCATTATTCTGTACCAGTATTTTTAAACCTGAAAGTAGATTCCTTTGGGAATCATTCAAAATTATTTTTTTCTTACAGAAATAACTTTATATTTCAAGTGGAAATTTTTAATTTTAATTTTTAATTCATGTTAACATGAATATATATGTATATATATATAATTAACAATGTGATTGTACTCCCACTAAAGAAGTCAAATTGAGTGATAACATAACAGTTGCAAAACTACAGTTATGAAGTAGCAGTGAAATAATTTTGTGGTTCTGGGGTCACCACAGCATGAGGAACTGTATAAAAGGGTCGCAACATCAGGAAGGTTGAGAACCACTGCTCTGGAGGAACTATAAATGACACCAGTAATTCCACAATCAGTGTTACCATTTATTATTATTTTCAGCTAATAAAAAAATTATTGGGCATGACTTTATGGTGTCCATTGTACAAGGCCAAGCAAGCAAAACTAAATAAAACACAAGGCACAGACCACGTCTATGGAAGCTTGTAGTCAGGAGGTGCAAGGGAAGCTGAACTTCAGTTTAAATCTTTATTTATGAAATGCATTCCTTCACTGTTCTCTGAGCAGCTATACGTGAGTGATAAACTGAGAATCTCAGATGGGAGATTAATATCAAACTTGATAGGAGATGGCAGAATACCATAAACATTCTGGCAGAAATAAATGCAAGCCATTCTAGGGGATTGCTCCCACAAATCTATCTCATGAAAAACAAACCTCTCAGTGGTGAGCTATTTCAAAATACTTCAGGGAAAACAGGTAACACATTAGAGCCGGTGGGTACCAGACAGTGCTTAGAGTTCCCAATGAAAATAAAGTATAGAAAATTTTAAAGATAGAATACAAGACAAATATACTTAAGGTAATTAAAACCAAAAGTTTAAAAGTACTAAATCTTTGAGAAATACACAAGCCATTTGGAAAACAATAAAATTCCTATATATACTATTTTCTAAATATCAATATAAAATGAGGATTCAATGGGCACTATCAACAGTAAGCAATGTGCAATATATAAAAACAAATTTAGAAACAAACTCTCAACAAGAAGGTAAAGAATAAGATCCAATATGATTGTATGAAAAACAATTGAATAAAAATAAACTTACTCCATCATCTAAAAATGACAACTTTGTTACCAGTTTACATAACAATTTGGTTGATATACCCATGTAACTTTTAAAAATATTTCTATGTTTATGAAAAATATGTTAATGTTATCTAGTTTGTAATGTAGTAGACTATGAAGGACTCTGTCATGTTTTCACATATTTTTCAAAATAGTTTCCATTTTAACATGCAAATAAGTATATTTTAAACTTATTTTTTCTAGACTTCTACTTTTAGGATTTTAACATTTGAGATCATGTCTTTTGAGAACATAACCCAAATATAGTACCCAAGAAGTGGGGCAGTTAGCTTTTTGGGGAAAAAAAAAAAAGCAGAGATTTGAAAAATCTTACAAGCGAGATTAGCCCTGCAAGGTCAGCTTCAGCAAAGTTAAGGAGAAATTTCCCATTTTTTATATTCTCTAGAGTTTTCCTCCTTCGGTAATTGCTCTTACTTTGTGTATTTTTATTTCACTGTGCTTTTTTATCACTTATCAGGCCGCAGGAGGCCCTGCACATGAATGAGATAACCAACGGAGAGGTGGCTGTAGTCCTGGAGACATTATCTCACCCTCTGCAGTTTCTTACCACGCCAGCGTGGGAAGCAGAAAGTGAAGCTCCTTGAGCTGACCCTCTGAGGTCAGAAGGAGAATGGTGAAGAATCAGTTCTAAAGAGGAGCTGCGGATTCACACAGGCTCTCCCCAGGGAGGGTAGAACTTTTCATCACACCAGAACCAATGATTATCCTTGCTTATAGTACACTCTATTAGGAACAGGCTTGGAGAGCATCAGAGCTTTTTAACAGTTCCTTGCGACAAGGAACTGACATAAACCTCTGAAACACACTTATCTCTGCAGAAAACAAGAGAAAGAGCCATATAAGGAAAGGTCTCCAAAACAAAACAGTGCGGGCCAAAGGAACACTTCCCAGGCTGCGACTGTGTGGGCTGAGATCTTTTTTGGGTCTGCCTCCAAGCACGGCTGCCTGCACAGTCCCGAGGTGTGTCTGTTTTATCTTTCTGTACTTAAGCTTGGCTCCAGATTTATTTCATCATGGGTTTTTAATATAGTAGATTGAGAAGGCATTTTGAACGGCATGACTTAAGGGCATTAAGCAGCACTTTCCAAATGTTGACTGAACTAGGAATCAATGACGCACAGTACAGAGATGGGACATCTTTGGGTGCAACTAATTTCACAGCATTGTTTCTGGATGACATTGAGAAAAGTCTTTAGGATCAGCCTGTCAGTCAAGACTCAACTTGAAAACCTGTATGGATAATTCAAATCTTACTTTTTTCCATAATTTTACTTTCATTATCATAAATGGGACTTCATGAAACTAAAAAGCTTCTTTACCAAAGAAATCATCATTTGAGTTAAGAGGCAACCTGTTGAATGTAAAAAAAAAAAAACTCTTTACCAGCTATACACATGATAGAGGTTAATAAACAAATAATAAAAACACTGACCATCAGAAAACAATCCAATTAAATAAGGGACATCATAGAACTAAACAGAGATCTCAAAAGATGAAATACATATGACAGAGGAACATCTCCTAAAATGTGTAAAATCATTAAACATCAGGCTGATGCAAATTTCAACTACTTTGAGATTTCATCTTGCTCAAATCATAATGGCTCAGATTACCAAAAAACAAAAAAAAAAACAAAACAAAACAAAACAAAACAAAACAAAAAAAACCCCAATAATGATAGGTGCTGCTGTGGATTTTGGAAAATGAAACACTTACTGCGTGCTAGTTGGAGTGAAAATTGGTAAGCCACTATGGAAGTCAAAAGAGGTTTCTCAAAAAGCTAGAAATAAATGTAGTTCATGATCTAGGTATATTATTCTTGGGAATATACCGAAGGACTCTGTATCCTACTATAGAGAAACCTATTCATCTGTGTCCATTGCTCCCATATTCACAATAACCAGGAAATGGAAACAGTTGATAGATGTCCATCAACTAATGAGTGGATAATGAAAATGTGATAGATTTCCACAGTGGGATACTTTTCAGCTGCTAAGAAAAATGAAATAAAAATTGCAGACAAATGTATGGAGCTTGAAGAACTTACCTGGATTGAGGTAACTGACGGCTCAGGCAGACAAGCAACATATAGTTTCTGTCACTTGTGAATGTTAGCTTTGAATCAGATATGTATGCCTCATTTGGAATACCTATAGAGTTCAGTAAATTAGTAAAGGACCTTGTGGAGGGGGGTCATTCAAAGGAGGAAAACTGAAATTCAGTGCCATAAAGTATCAAAAGGGAACAATGTAACAGGAAGGGTTGAAATGGAGGAGAATAATTGCAAAAAAGTGGATGGAAAGAGTGAAAGAGCCAGAACTGGTGGATGAGTACAAGGAAATGGTCTTCCAGACATCACAGGACAGCTACATCTGCACATGCTGCAGATGGTGAGAACATGCACAGCTCCTATGCAACTTCAAGCCAGTCTACATTCCAGCCATGAGAGGAGAGGTGGGGCAGGAAGTCCCACCCCTACTCCCTGGTGCCTGGCAATCCATAGCTACTGGGAGAGGAAAAGTCTGTTTTAAGAGTGTTTGTTGTCCCTGCTTAAGTAGACTACACTCTACCACTTGTGGTATCTGAAAAACTTCAAACATTTTGGAGTTTCCTTGAGATTATTGTTGGCCTGGTTATGTTTAACACCACCTCCTATGAAGCTCTAGAATCAAGGTCAGTAAGAGTGGCATTCTATGCATTTTTATCAGTAGAATTCTAAAAGGATATTCAAAAAACACAACACAATGCTTTAGATTTACAGAAAACTGAGCAGATAATTCAGAGTTCTACTCTTCTCATGTCGTGCCCTTGCACAATCTGCTTTATTGTTAATATCTTGCACAAGCATGAGAACATTCATTATAACTGAAACATAATTAGTGAAAATCTGTCACTTATAATGACATTCACTATATGCATTCGACAATTCTATGGCTTTTACAAATCTGCAAATTATTCACTATGGTATAATCAAACAAAATAGTTACATTAATCTTCCATAGAAAATCTTCCATGTTCTATTTATTCAACTGCACCTAGCCATTAACAACTTAGATTTTTACTGTCTGTTTAGTTTCACCTTTTACAAAAGATCTTGTCATTGAAATTATATATAGCCTTTTCTTTTTTTTCTGTTTAGTTGGTTTTTAATATGAGTGTTTTTTAAATTTATTTTTTATTTCTTCAAGTTACATCTCAATCACAATACCCTCCCTACTCCCCCCTCCAGTCCCACCCTTCCACCCTCCTCCCCCTCAACCCCCCATCCTCTTCCCTTCAGTTTTCTGTAAATCTAAAGCATTGTGTTGTGTTCTTTGAATATCTCTTTCAAAGGAGAGGTCAAAGCAAGGTGACATGTTCAGAGAAAATGGCATGAAAGAAGTCAGACCTTAGCAGTGTCTTTCAGGGGATGTAAGATTTCCAGATTTGGAAAGACAGAAGACATTTCAGCTGGGATTGAGGAATGAAAAAGGCATAGAGGACTCAAGTTACAAATCCATGAAATATAGAAGGAATCGATGCAGAGATAACAGACAGTTATCTTTAATGGAAGGAGGAGGCAAAACTGGTGCCAGATGTGCTGAAGTATAGACATGGGAGCAGATTTCATTTATGCTGAATATGTATTCATTCATTCACTTACTCATGCATTCAATAAATATTTAGAAACCATTTACCATGTTCCAGACATTGGTGACACAAGTAACAAATAAAAGACAAGTCTTTAAAAAAAAAAAAAAAGAATTCTAAAGGGACCCACTGAATTCAGAGCAGTCAGCAGGCCTGTTCCCTGAGAGAGAAACCTCTGGAATAAAGAACAGAGAACACATGGTAGGGCTTTGCTTCATGAAAAGGTCTCCTAAGGAAATACTGAATTGCCTTTCTGGGATCTCACAAATACTTGTGAATAAAAAAAAATCATATTATAATTGGTGAAATTAGATTTATGGAAAGAAATGGTGACAGGATTTATTTTCTATTCATTTAATTTCATTTCAAAAGTGTAGAAGCTCCATGTCAGCACAGAATAAGAAGCCATGAGTAACTACCAAGAATCTTTAGACATCTTCATGAGAGTGTACGGTTAATACACTCTATGGAACTTAACTTAGAGATTAGTTTTCAAAACCATACCAAAAGGCTAGGGAGCTCCCATGAATTAACTGATTAATCTGGTGGGAATATGGTGGTGATGATTAAAAGAAGATACCTTGAGTCTCCATATCTCAGGCAAAAGCACTCTATTATTGATATTAGTCCAGGAGTGCATATGTGTTATGAAAGACAAAGGGTTGGTCCAGAGCAGTTGTGTGGACCATAGTCTTACAGAGCACTGTTGAGCTTCCAGATGGTTAGTCAGCTATGACAATGAGCCAAACTGAAAGGAACCATTAAGCCTTCATTCACTTATGGTATCATGCAAGCAGCCAAGCCTTTGTTCACCTGGTGGCACTCTACAAACAAGGGGTCCCAAAGAAAAGCATCAGATATCTACCAGTGTTTCACTTTCCCCCACAGAAAAGCACTGGTGAAAATCAGATATGAAGTGCACATGGGAAAAAAAAATCACCTTACTACTGAAGAACCCAAAACTCTGGATCCCTACTACTTTAAGGAAGAGGGGCAGAGTCTAAATGGGGTAAGGGGAGGATGCTGGAAGTGAGAAAGTCCTGTGTCAAAGAGAAGAATAGTGCAGTTTGCCAAGACTATAAATAAGGGAGTCTTTTCAGGAAGTCCCTCAGCTAAAAGCCCCAGTAAAAAGAATAGAGGATGATATGTGACAGACGATGATATGTGACAGAGGATGTCTGGACTCAAGATGAAGAATATTGTCCGAGTCCTGGCCTACAGCTTCTTTATAAACTACAACACCCACTGTACACCAAGTTCAGTCGGGGAGGCAGCTGCCCTCCCAAGGTCTGTTGGTCAAAGCCCTTTAATCATCGTAGTTATACCTGAAAGATCAAACACAGGAGTTTTCCCTGGAGCCAGACTTGCCAAATATTCCTCAGTGTTGATCAGAACTGGAAGACCCTAGTATCAATAGGCAGTACAGATGTGGCACACACAGGTCAAGAGTTGACACTCCTGATGTAGGAAAAGAGGCATGTGTGGGTAGGAAAATTGTCCAAGGACCTCCTGAGAAAAAAGACAAGAAATCCCTATTAATTTACACCTTCCTGTACAATTGTTTCTTAAGGCACTGGCCTCAATTCTTGGACGAGAGTATACAAACTTGCTTTGAACCATGGTCTTTGGTTTTGTCTACCATTATATCAATTACTGAAGATTAAGTAAAACATTGATGTAGAAAGGGTGCAAGTGATTTGTTTGAAACTCTGGTCAAAATTGGACGTTTGCAAAAATCATAGTCTTTTTGTTTTGGGTTTTTTTTTTTTTGGACTATAGTTCTTGGTCTTAAAGAGAATGATTTTGGTTTATGATTAACTCATGTTCCAAGCTTGTCAAGGACATACCTTGGTTTAGGTGTTTGTAAGAGTAAACCCAAAGACAGAGTTTGAGTGTGTATGTGCTCATGTACCATTTAATGATGGGGATACATTGTGATAAGTCATTTTGTTATGCAAGTATCATAGAGCATAGTTACATAGCCTAGAGCCTAGAAGATATGAGCCATTGTCTTTTGATAAAATTAAAAGCCTTGGTAAATGCAAAGTACATGAGATTGATGCAACTAGAAAATAGCATACTACTTTATAGTCAGCATTTTTTTTTGTAAGTACACTCTAAAACTAAGAACTTTTAACTTGGGGTAGCCATCTGTCTAATTAGACTTATGGCCAACTCAGTGGGAGGGAATCATGCCTAGTACTGTAAGAAAAGCCAACTGCCCATGACTGGAGTGCATATAGGCCCTAGAAAGACATACTACTTCCACTTCCCTAAACTAATCTAATTTCTAAATACTTATTCTCATACCCACAGAAAATGCATCTCTCATCCCTTAACAACAAGGCTTCTTTTTGCAACAGATAGAGACTGTTATAGCGATACACAATGGGGAAAAATTCAGAGAATAAGTAATTGTCAGGTTCCCAATCCCAATCGATTCATCTATAATAAAACCCCTATATACCTAAAGCTCAGGGAAAATCAGAGAAGAGGGGTAGAAATATCGTAAGAGCTGGGAGACCAGGTTACCTGCTGCTATTTCACGTCCCCTGGATATGACAGGGAAAACTCACCCTTGAAATCTTGTTGCATATGTCGTCTCATAGACAAGCCCAACACACAATCTGACAGGCCAATGTGGGTGTGGGTGGGGAAACTTCTACGATGTCTCATCCCTGAATGAAGTGCTACAGGTAGCCAAAGACTCCTAAGAGAGGGGAAATCCTTCCCCTCCCCTGGGAATTCCTGAATAGGTTTTTCGAATCCCAGGTGGTCAGGTTGGGGCACAGGTACACATGAGCAACCGTAAATGGATTTGGTAGTGTGTGTGTGTGTGTGTGTGTGTGTGTGACAGAGAGAAAGAGAGAGAGAGAGACAGACAGAGAGAGAGAGAGAGGAGAGATAGAGTTTGGCAAGTAGTGGACATAGGAGGAGTTGGATCAGATAGAAGGGCAAGACTGATTTAGATTCAGTGCTCATGCATATTGTTCTCAGAAAGTTACAAATATAGGAAACATTTAATGCAGTATTGATAGTTATAATTAATAAGCCTTATATGATGCACAACATAGGTGTTATACTTTCTATGACTGACAACACGGTAAGTTTGCTTACACTCGTTTTAGCACAGACATGTCACTGATGTTTGTACTGTTATGGCACAGTGAGTATGACGGCATTAGATAGTGGAAATCTTTTAGCTGCATTAGGATTTTTATGGAGATGTGCTTGTATATGCAGTACCATTTTGTAAATGACTCAAGAAAGCAAGTGAGAGGAAAATGACACATGGAAAAAAGAGTCAGTCAAGAACATGTGAACCAGCAGGTGGCTGCTAATGGGTCCTGGGATTCCATTCCACTGGGGATTCTCTGAGAAACCACACAGAACACACTTCTGTATTGTCTTCAAAGGAAAAGGAATCTCATTTTTTTTAACAACTGATGATAATTGTTGAGACTATACCTCCTGACTCTTTTTTTTTTTAATATTGATTTATTACTTCAGGTTACATCTCCATCACAGTGTCCTTTTTCCACACCTCCCAGTCCCACCCTCCCACCGTCTACCCCCTGACCCTTTCATCACACTCCTCAGGAGTGGAGTGTCCCTACATAACAGTCCCCCACCCCAGTTCAGCAGTCATATGAGGGCCAAGAGCCTCCTCATACACTGGGGGCCTACAAGGCAGCACCACTAGGGCAAAGTGTCTCATTGACGGGAAAAAAGTCTATGTTCATGTTCCCGTTGGTTCATTGGCTGTAGTATAGTTATCCTGTACTATATGGCTAAAATCCTACTATAAGTGAATAGATGCCATGTGTATCCTTCTGAGTCTGGGTTAGCTCACTCAGGATGAGCTTCTCTAGTTCTATCCATTTGGCTGCAAATTGCATGATTTCGTTGTTTCTGATGGCTGAGTAGTATTCCATTGTGTAGATGTACCATAGTTTTTTAATCCATTCTTCGGTTGAGGGACATCTGGGTTGTTTCCAGTTGGCTGACTACAAGATTAATGACTGTGCCTAGGCAGAGAACTGACCAGGGCCATTCTCCTAAAAGGGAACTATCTGCATGTGTCCCTCATAAGAAGCAATGTACAAATGTATTGCTGACTGTGGTTGATGCTGGAGATCAAGAAACAAAGTCAGTCACTCTACAATTGAGAAAGTAGAGCCCCAATTATGAATTATCATGAAAACCTGACAGTACTTCAATAGTTATTGGTACTGTATAGTAACTGTGATTCAGATGCCAGGTTACCTAATACATATCCATCCACAAGAAGGGGAATGATTTGTATGCAATTGTCAAGACTTCTACTAAGAAACATACCACAACATGTTTTGAACTTCAATTGAAATCAGCCAGATCCAATAGGAACGAAGATGAAAAGTCTACTTTCCATCTTCCCACTGGTATCACCATGAATGAAACTTACTTTCTGTCTTCCATTGGGAAGCAGAAATCATGAACACAATACAGCTATGACAAAGTGAACAAGACCTGCATCAAAACAATAGACATGAAAGTAGGAAGAAAAACAGTTGGAAAGAAGAAAGGAGGAGTGAGTGAGTATCTGGGGGAAGTGGAAGAAGATAAGGGAGAGCAAGAATATATCAGAGTATACTGTAAATATCTATAAATATGAGAAAAGTAATAGCAGAATTAACCAAAAAAATAAAATCAAAGGAAAAAATATAGATGACACACAGCAATGTTACGTGAACAGGATTGATGAGGAATGGCATGTTCAGAGATGTCTGTTCAAATCCAGTGCTGCAGTTCAAATAAGTGGGAATCCACTCCTCAAGTTAAAGCACCCGAAAAACAGGGTACCAGGGAGAGGTGATGAAGGGCCCACCTTTAAACACAGGCTCACCCAAATCAAGATCTTAAATCTTAACATTACTTTTCACAAGTTTAGAGACAAAAAGAGCAGCTTAGTCTCCAGAAGGCAGCAGCATCCAGTTTGATCAGCGTGGACATGAGAGAACTCCATTTAAACAAAGGTGAAAGTGCTCTGGGGGGACAGGACGTGTCCCGTCGTGTCGGTTATTAGAAAGAATAAGCGTCTTGTGGCATGTTTTACCCAGACGGGTACTGTTTCATACCATGCAAACAGATCGTTCATGAAATGCTAAAGATGGGTGGAGTGGCAAGCTGCTGCTTGAGAGAGAAAAAAAACTAGTAGCTGTGGGAAGGGCCACCACTCCCATCCTTTGCAGATGGGAGAGTCTGTGGCGGAGCCTTGGCATGAAGGAACAGGAAATGAAGAACTTCCAACTGCATTTAGGTCAACTTGAAACCTACTGTGCTACAACTGACCTCACACCTTGCCATGACTTAGCTCCCCAGCTGCTCCAGAAGACTCCTGAATTTTAAGAGAATAATTGTTTGAGTAGATGGAGATGCATGTCCTCAGAATCCTCCAACTGATCACTGACAGTCTCTCTCCTAAGCATGCACCATGTCTGAGGGACCATCAAGCTTGTCTGAGCTAAAACCAGAATGATGTAAGAGGGAAAAATATAGAGGAATCTCAAGTTAAAAACAGTGTTCTGTCAACCTTCAACCTGATCCTTTCCCTTTAGATAATTCACAACATTTCCAGCCCCATGGCGTGGAAAATCGGAAGCATCGACGTACAAAAAAAAAAAAAAAAAGGCAAACAAACAAACAGGCATTATTGTTGGGATCATTATTTTCTGTGTGTGCTTTCCAGAGGAAACTGATTAGCCTACGGATCTGCGTGGATGGCGAAGGTGTCATGAGCTGCGTTGAGCTGTGTTTAAGAGTGCAAGTACCCTCTCAGAGAAGCACAACTGGATGATGTGGGAAATCATTTTGTTCCATTAACTAACTTGGATGGAAGGTCACATAGTCTGGGTTAACTCTCAATATGCTTAGCACAGAAGAAGTCAGTACTCAGAAACTGTAGTTCTGCTTTTTGTGGCCCAGTTTTCCAGGAATTGAATTATAGAATGTTCTCTAAACCGAGAACTAAATATCCAACTAACTGTACTGATGGGTAAACCTAAATCTAGACAGATGGATTACAGCTGGATTCTAAGAAACCCACTCACAGATTTCTAATAGTGGTCTTCTGCTTTCTAGCAGTCTGTAAGCACTGCTGGCCTTTTCTTTGTTAACATTAGACCACAGTGGTACTGAGACAGTGCATCCAAAGACACAGCGAGGCTTTGTGACAGTGGATTTCTGTCTCAAGGTTCTACTTTGCCTCTTTCTGCATAATTCTCCTTCTACCGGGAATGTTATCCCTCTTCTCATCGTGACTCTCTGGAACAGACTCATTCTTCAGAACTCAGTCCAAGTGTCATCTCCTGAGGGAGCCACTGCTACAACAGCTATTGCCCAACATTCATACTTAGTTTTTACTTTTAATAATAAATGGGCCTTTTCTTTTCGCCTACTAACTCCTATAGTGTGGTTGTGAGACTAGTGATATCAGAATACCTAGAGAACTAGGAAGGTATTTTTTAGTAGCATGTTCCTTAAACCTAACCAAAACATTCTCATAATCTGTGGGGTGAATGTCAGTGTTATTTTCAGTAAACTTGTTAAGTGAACTGTAGACAACGGAAAATTTAAGAACAAAGAAATGCCAGGTGTGGTGGTCATGACTGCAATTCCAGCATTTGGGTTGGGCTGGTGAAAGAGGAGGACCATCATGAGTTTATGGCTAGTCTTTGCTACAGAGAGAGAGAGAGAGAGAGAGAGAGAGAGAGAGAGAGAGAGAGAGAAAGCTGTCTCAAAGTCACTATAGTGTAACACTTTGGAGAATAGATTATGTGTCATTCATGGATGTGTTCCTACTTTCTAGTACATGACTGGGCATTCAGTTGGTGCTTAATAAATGCCAATCTAATTCAGTCCTTCATTTTTTTCTCGTTTAGTCACTTAATCTACATGAATGTATTAAACAGTTACGTGTCAATGTTTGAATTTGGAATCTCTCCCAGTGACCCTCATCTGGAAACGGATTGTTTCCTCCAGCTTGGTGCTGTTGGGAAGTGGTGAAAATTTTAAGAAGAGGGGTCCAGTGAGTGGTCTCTGGGTCTTGGGGAATTCCCTCAGAAGAAACTGTGGAGTCCAGTCTTTAATTCACTTTTGTCTCTTGGCTGTGAAGTAAGTGAATTTGTTTTATCCTCCTCACATGGCTGGTTTTCTGCCTTACAAAAGGCCAATCAGTCCCTAGCTTAAACTTTGAGAACTGTGAGCCAAAATAAACCCATTATCCTTGTAACTTGATCATTGCAGGTAATTATTATAGTAACAAAAACTGAGTCACTTACCACACACCACATATTTTCTGCAAACTAGGAAAATGGTGAGCTAGTATAAATATTAATTTTATTGGTGTGATTTTTTTAAGGAAATCTCATTGTTGCTATTGTCATTTTCAGGAAGCTATTTGCTACAGCACTAAAACTTAAGCCATCTTTGTCATTTCTTCATATTTGTTCTTGTTCTATAGAAAACCAGCTCTTTCTTCCACCTTTTAAATCCTGCCACAACTTCCAGCCCACTTCATTTCACCTCTGAAGCCCTTTTTCTTTATCCAAGTCCTACACACTCTTTCCCTTTCTTATTCTTTGCGAACTCTCTCCCATAGTTGTTTCAGCAATTGCTTTAGCCATTAGTTTTGGGAGTTTTGTTTTATTTTGTTTTGTTTTTGCAGAGGTGATGTTCCATCTTATTTTGTACTTACTTCATGTGTACATTATGTGCCTCTATCATTGGAATGTAAAACCTAGAAAAATGCTATGTCTGAATTGCTCTCGTACTTTCATATTTTGTTAAAATCAGAATATCTTCAGAAAGAAAAAGGAAATAATAATAGAATATTTTGCCATGGATTTTGTAAAGTTTATCTTTTTTTTTTTTTAAGAATCTCCATTAACCTCACAAGCTCTTCTTTACTTTGCAATAAAGTACTTTCTCTGATCATGGGGGAAAAGACAGATGAATCAGTACTATTGAAAACAACATAATTTAAGACGGTTGTACCTTGAAATGTTTAGACAAATATTTATCAAGTGAGTCAACAAACACAAACTGAACGAATGATGCCAATGTAAACACACATGTGCAGATATAAGCAATTTTTTAATGGCCCTTGAGTAGAGAGTAGGTCTAACCAGCAATTCTCAAAGTCTGCTGGGTGCTGGAGTCATTGGGGAAAGTCCCATGCCCAGTAACACTCTGAACCATTAAGCCACAAGGTGTACAACTTCCAAAGAGGAACTTGTATGTTTTTTTTAAAGATCTCCATGTTATTAGAATGTTCAGCAAAGTTTAGAACTGTTTTAGTAGACTGTTAATAGAGTTCCAAAGGATTATTGCTATCAATAAGTTGATATTTTTACATGGATATACAATGTTTTGATTTCTAAAAGAAAAAAAAAATCAAGTATCCTAATGAACCAGTTTTATATAAGCATGCATTTGGGTTGAACAAACGTAATACATGTTAGTGAAATCCCAGAACAATGAATGGTTTATACTAATTTGACTCAAAGGGTTATGAAAAAATAAAGAGGACATGAGGTTAGCAGGGGGATGTGGGAGTGCTCTGAGAGGAATTGTAAAGATGGAGTAGGGGTAGATATGATACAAATTTACTATATGCATATATGAAATTGTATGGGAAATTTTTTCAAATACATTTTTTTAAAACCGAATGCTTAAAACCTCATGGGAATATAAGTTTGACTGTGACATAATATCCCACATTCTTTTTGGAGTTGCCAGCAGCTAATATTCCAGGATTCTCCTTACCATGCTATGTACCATCTACAGATAGAATCTGGGCATTGAAAGCAACCTGCAAGCAAGCACAAGTTGAAATTATACAAAATGACCTCATAGAAGAAAACTTAGGAATTTATTGTAATTTTGAGTATTTAACAGCAAATATAAGATGATATATTATGTTCTACATTAACATAGTCACATGACTCAAACAAATAATTCAAAGGGAAGATTTGATCCCCCAGAATCACACATGGTGTTTTATAAACAATGCCATAATTCGCCTTATCATGAATTCTATAAAGTGCCCACTATTGTCTCCATTTTCCAGATGAATAATTGAGTTACAGAAGATTAATTTTCCAAGCTGGAAGCTGTTAGTTGAGGAATGATTGTCCGAATTTAGATCCAATTGGCTCTGAGATTCATGGCTTTTCCTTTGAAAAGCCAGCAAACCTTGTCCTTCCATGTTTCTTCTGTCTTCCTGTATCTCTTCCTGTGGGAAAATGTGTTGTCTGCTCTGTAGCAACAGGCTGTGTCTTTAAGGAAAGAGGCTTATTAAATTCTGGATTTAAGAAACTGGACCTGACAGCACAGCGTCCACAGAGTGTAGTGGGATGGAGAAAGCATGCTGAAGAGATTAGATCCTATGCTTGAGGAACATTCAAACACTTCACCAAAAGCATTTGCTCGCTAGCTTGAATGGTTTCCAGACTGGAGCGTGTAAGAGCCTCTGACATCATCATCTCTCAAGACCTGAAGTACTTTAGCTTTTAGAACATTCTTCCAGGCACCACAAACATTTAGGGAAGAAGAATGCTGTCTACCATGCATGATGCTGCTTTGGGGACAGTGCTGTCCCTCAACCATTTTTAGTATTCCACAAGACATAGCCGAGGGTGGAAGGCAAGATCCTGGTGGCCTGTTAGGAAATGCCTTCATGATTCACTGTTACGTCTCAGGAGTTTCCCAGATGTTCCACCCACATTTGTGATTTGCATCATTAGCCGTTTTCACCAGGAGGTCTGAGGAGTTATAGACTCTCAATCACATTCTGCTTTCTTTGAATTGCATCACACCATTGGCTATGGAAAATACAGTACCTGTTTTAGTGACACAAATCCATTCCACGGCCACACCTACTATCATCAAGTAGCTTGTAGCCTGCTAGAGGCAGAGTAGAGACTTTTTGTTGTTTGTGAATATATTCACAGTGGAATCACCAAAACAGCTCTGCCGCTTCCAAATTGCCATGATACCTCTTCTACAACTGTCTTTATGTTCTGCTCTGTGCTTTAAACTCACACCGCTCCTTGTACCAGCTGAGTGTTCTATAGCAGATTCTGCTGTTCCAGTCCTGTTATATACTTCTCTCCCTTTATATGGAGTTTTCCGGACTTGTACAGCAGCTCTATTACCCTGCACATCACTTTTCTCTTGATTTGTTTTCTTACTTATGGATGTCTTAGCTGCACTGCATTCACTTCTTCTCCAGGCTAGACTCTTCGACATCCCTGATCTTTCCCTCCTTAAGCATTCAGGCTGTAAGTGCCAAACCTTGTAGCCATGCAACCATCTTTCTTTTCTGTCTCTACAATAACTTGAGCTACTGTGACACAAAGTCACATTCATTATTATTATGATTGCCCATATCCAGTTTGAGCCGAGTATTCACTTCATAGTTCTGCCTCTGCCTCTGTCTCTGCCTCTGTCTCTCTCTCTGTCTGTCTGTCTCTCTCTCTCTCTCTCTCTCTCTCTCTCTCTCTCTGTGTGTGTGTGT